>CM044001.1:99529871-99747915 GCA_024085815.1 Flaveria linearis
TTACTGCAAGTCTTTCAGCCTACACAGTTAACTGACGAACAGATAATCCAATTCTACCATCATGGTATGATTGATTACCTGGAAGTCAAGCTCAACAGAAGAACAGAAGATCTCCTCAATCAACTTGGAGAAAAAATAATTCTAACAGCAAGGAATATAGCAGCAAGAGCCTTGTTGCCAACCATTGGATGCAAGATTATTGCATCATTCCCTTTTACAGATTCTTACACTTACAGACCCGCCAGAAAAAGGATCTTCATTGATCATAATATTACAACAAATTACTTACGAACATGTATGACAAAGACAGAATTTGATTTTGCCGCCCTAAAATTGCTTAATCAACAAATAGAACAACCTACCAGTGATTTACAGCAGCTTATTAAAACTCATCAGGAAACTCCAGAAATTCCTGATTTCTTCCCATAGAAACAATATAATTTAATTGGGGAAGGACACTATATACAGGTTTATGCAAAAACAAACTGGAGCATGCTATTGCCTTTTGCAGGGGAAGGCGATACACTTCAGCTTAGACACATAATCAACTTAGAAGACTACGAAGCAGATCACGGTGACTGCTCAAGCCCACAGTCAATTGACAGCACACACAGGGACTTCTAGACAGGTTAAACAGCTAGAGGATTAAACAAGAACGAGTTCTTTATTCAAATGACGCATGCCATGACGTTAATAACAAAGCTTCTAGAAAATGACGTAGGCAATGACGAAGGACGAAAATAATTAAAGGACTCGATGATTTTTGTAATTATCTGTAATTATTGTTTAGCTTTGTACGACTCATTCTGAGCCGTTTCTTTTTCTTTTCTTTTCATTAATTTATTGTAAAATTGTTGAGACTTCGCCTATATAAGGCTGAAGAATTCATTTGTATAGACACACCGAAGAAATCAATAAACTCTTCAACTTCTCAAACTCTCTCATGGCACACTAAACCCCCTCTCAAACTCCTTAGCTTAGATCCTTATACAAGCTTCATATCCCCGTACTTCATATTATATCCTTAGTTAAAAATCCAAAAAATCAAAAAACCAAAAAACCCAAAAATAATCATATCATCCGCTGTGCATATACTCTACCATCCGCTCATCCGCTGTGCATAACTACTAAGATCTGCTGTATCATACTATCTGCTGTATCATACTGTAAGTATTAGGAAATGGTAAAGTAGAATCACAGCCACATATATCTACAAAAATCTTGGATTTCCCTGAAAAATTTGAAAACCTTAAACAAATACAGGCTTTTTTGGGATTGGTAAATTATGCTAGAAAATTTATTCCCAATCTATCAAAATTAGTAGGACCATTATACAGTAAGACAACAAAAAATGGACAAAGGTATTTTAACAGTGAAGATATAAAGATAGTAAAAGAAATAAAAAATATGGTTAAAAATATTAAACCATTAGAATTACCATTAGTAACAGACTATATAATAGTAGAAACAGATGGGTGTAAAGAAGGATGGGGAGCAGTCCTTCTATGTAAACCAAATAAATATAGCCCAAAAAATGATGAAAAAATATGTGCTTATACGAGCGGAAATTTTCAAAATAAAAATAATTGGACAAATATAGATTTTGAAATACAAGCATTAATCTATTCTCTTGAAAAATTTAAAATATTTTTACATAAAGAATTCACAGTTCGAACAGATTGTGAAGCAATAGTTAAATTTATTAAAAATGATCAAAGTAAAAAGATGAACAGGACACGATGGGTAAATCTACAAAACATAATACAAGGGAATAGATATTTTATAAATTTTGAACATATTAAAGGAAAAAATAATGGGATAGCAGATATGTTATCTAGAAATATAAATAAGTGGTTTATTGCAGATGGAAAGAAAGAATGCTAAAGGCAAAGGAATCCTTATACAGCCTATACAGAATAAAAAATCTTCAATGACTTCTAATGAAGAAACAGAGAAATGAGTTTTAATAAACTGCTGTAAATCACTGGTAGGTTGTTCTATTTGTTGATTAAGCCATTTTAGGGCGGCAAAATCAATTTCTGTCTTTGGCATACATGTTCGTAAGTAATTTGTTGTAATATTATGATCAATGAAGATCCTTTTTCTGGCGGGTCTGTAAGTGTAAGAATCTGTAAAAGGGAATGATGCAATAATCTTGCATCCAATGGTTGGCAACAAGGCTCTTGCTGCTATATTCCCTGCTGTTAGAATTATTTTTTCTCCAAGTTGATTGAGGAGATCTTCTGTTCTTCTGTTGAGCTTGACTTCCAGGTAATCAATCATACCATGATGGTAGAATTGGATTATCTGTTCGTCAGTTAACTGTGTAGGCTGAAAGACTTGCAGTAACAGGAGTCCTGTACCGTTGCCGTCTTCATCTGTTCTTTCTACTATACTGAATCCTTTGTTTTCACTATCCATGTGAAATGCGAGATCCAGTAGTTGGTGTTGAAGATTGTAAAGAATTAAAGGAAATTGCTCACAGACTTTCCGTGAAACAATCCTCTCAAATTCTGGCACCGGCTTCAGTTGTTGATGCCAAGGTGTGTCAAGAATCCTAGTTCTGAAGGATTCAAAAGTCCTGTATATCTCTGTATTTTCTTTTTCTTCTCGAGTCTTTGTAATAACTGTGTATTTTTTGCCTCGAGTAATGCAATTTTTTGTTTGAGAATTTCATTCTCCAATTTTATGTGTATAAACTGTGTATCTTTTCCTTTCTTTATAAGCTGTTCTTGTAGATCAGTAATCAATTGCTCTTGAGCTTTGATTAACTGTTCTGGGTTTGTATTTGCTATTTCAGCAAATGTTTTAACCTCTTCGGGTTCAATATAAAAACCTTTAACCCCAAAATGTTCCCTTGCAGTTTCGATGGCTTGTTGAAAGCTCTCAAAACCTTTATAAATTGGACTGGGGCATTGTATGTATTTTGCAACAGTTTCCCATTTATTGATAATACCGATTTTTGTACCTCGAAAAATGACATAATGTGTAAACTTTGGTTTGTGTCTTTTTTCAGGTGTTGTCATGCTCTGTTCAGAGAAGTACATACTTAGAGCATTCAACACTTGTATTTTAAAACTTGAGGCTTGTGGCATGGTTTGAATATGCCAAAGATTATCAAGTAGACACTGTTGTTTTTCTGTTAATGTAATTCCACCAATAGGTCTAAACTTTTTGTTGGTGTCAATACATTTTTGGAGAGAGTATATTCCTCCAAATACAATGTTTAGATTCTGTGTTGTAGTAAACGTCCTTTGTGTATTCTGTATATTTTTTGTAATTTTCTGTACTAATTGGTCTAAAAGCAGGTTTATCGATGAACTCTAAATTTAGAAATTCAAGTTTTTGCTTGAAAAATTATGATTGTTCTCAATATTTGAATGAAATCAAACTCCTTAGTTTTAATCCTTCCTAAGCTTCCCCTTAAAAGATTTTCTCATATCCTTAGAATTTTAATATATTAACAAAATCACAAAATCAACAGAATAAACAGAATATATATATTAACAGAATATGTAATATCAAACCATTTTAACCCTTTTGATACTTTAATAATCGGAGCTTAGTTTTCCCATAATCTTCACCTAAGAGAGTTCTCCAAAGAAAAGAGGCATCACACGCCATAAATATGGAGCTTGTCTTAGTCTTTTAGATTTTAAGAAAGCCTTGCTCTGATACCAATGCATCAGAGGGGGGTAAGAAGGTTTGGTGTCAACAATAGAGAATATACACTAACATATAAATTAAAAACATCATAAACACATAATACTTACAGTATGATACAGCAGATAGTATGATACAGTAGATCTTAGTAGTTATGCACAGCGGATGAGCGGATGGTAGAGTATATGCACGGCGGATGATATGATTATTTTTGGGTTTTTTGGTTTTTTGATTTTTTTGGATTTTTAACTAAGGATATAATATGAAGTACGGGGATATGAAGCTTGTATAAGGATCTAAGCTAAGGAGTTTGAGAGGGGGTTTAGTGTGCCATGAGAGAGTTTGAGAAATTGAAGAGTTTATTGATTTCTTCGGTGTGTCTATACAAATGAATTCTTCAGCCTTATATAGGCGAAGTCTCAACAATTTTACAATAAATTAATGAAAAGAAAAAGAAAAAGAAACGGCTCAGAATGAGTCGTACAAAAGCTAAACAATAATTACAGATAATTACAAAAATCATCGAGTCCTTTAATTATTTTCGTCCTTCGTCATTGTCTACGTCATTTTCTAGAAGCTTTGTTATTAACGTCATGGCATGCGTCATTTGAATAAAGAACTCGTTCTTGTTTAATCCTCTAGCTGTTTAACCTGTCTAGAAGTCCCTGTGTGTGCTGTCAATTGACTGTGGGCTTGAGCAGTCACCGTGATCTGCTTCGTAGTCTTCTAAGTTGTAGTAAACGTCCTTTGTGTATTCTGTATATTTTTTGGACGAGTTTCTATTGGGTTGTAGTATCGTGATACTTCCCCAATACCTGTAATCGATGCTGGAAGTTGTCTATAACTTTTGATCGATTCTGTATATAACTGTTGAATCTTCTCTGTTTCTTCATTAGAAGTCATTGAAGATTTTTTATTCTGTATAGGCTGTATAAGGATTCCTTTGCCTTTAGCATTCTTTCTTTCCATCTGCAATAAACCACTTATTTTTATTTCTAGATAACATATCTGCTATCCCATTATTTTTTCCTTTAATATGTTCAAAATTTATAAAATATCCATTCCCTTGTATTATGTTTTGTAGATTTACCCATCGTGTCCTGTTCATCTTTTTACTTTGATCATTTTTAATAAATTTAACTATTGCTTCACAATCTGTTCGAACTGTGAATTCTTTATGTAAAAATATTTTAAATTTTTCGAGAGAATAGATTAATGCTTGTATTTCAAAATCTATATTTGTCCAATTATTTTTATTTTGAAAATTTCCGCTCGTATAAGCACATATTTTTCATCATTTTTTGGGCTATATTTATTTGGTTTACATAGAAGGACTGCTCCCCATCCTTCTTTACACCCATCTGTTTCTACTATTATATAGTCTGTTACTAATGGTAATTCTAATGGTTTAATATTTTTAACCATATTTTTTATTTCTTTTACTATCTTTATATCTTCACTGTTAAAATACCTTTGTCCATTTTTTGTTGTCTTACTGTATAATGGTCCTACTAATTTTGATAGATTGGGAATAAATTTTCTAGCATAATTTACCAATCCGAAAAAAGCCTGTATTTGTTTAAGGTTTTCAAATTTTTCAGGGAAATCCAAAATTTTTGTAGATATATGTGGCTGTAATTCTACTTTACCTTTTCCTAATTCTAACCCCAGAAAAGAGATTTTTCTTTTAAATAACTCCATTTTCTTTTTAGAAACTACTATACCGTTCTTTTTGATTTCATTAAATACTTCTTGTAGATGCTGTTCATGTTCCTGCACAGTGTTACTAGCTACCAATATATCATCAATATATACTAAACAAAAATCATATTTTAAAAATATACTGTCCATAAATCTTTGAAAAATAGAAGGTGCATTTTTTAGACCGAAACTAAGTACGTTCCACTCGTATTGCCCTTCTGAACATGTAAAAGCTGTCCATGGTTTAAAACTTTCTTCAAGCTTTAGTTGATTGTATCCTGATTTCAGGTCAAATTTTGGAAATACTTTCTTTTGTTGTATTAATCCTAATAGGCTGTCTTTATTAGGGATATTATACCCATCATCTATTGTATTATCATTTAATCTTTTGTAATTATAAACTATCCTAGCTTTTCCTCTTTTTATTTCACTGTGATTTCTTACTATAAAAGCTGCTGTTCTATGAGGACTTTCTGATTTTCTAATTAATCCTTGTGATATCATCTCAGGGATTTGCTTTCTAAATTCTTCTTTGTCTAATGGGCTGTATTCTATATTACTTGTTCTTATAGTAATATCTGGGTTTTTTAATTTAAATTTACAAGTATATTGTACTTTAGATTTTGTTATGTCTTCTCCTATTAATCCTATTTTTTCAAGGTGTAGAATCATAGGATGATTTAAGCTTTTAGTTATATCTCTTCCTTTTTCTAACTCATGATTTAAAAATTCTGTTAACAATTTCATGCTTTCGTTTTCTATAAATTCTGTTCTAAGTGTATGTGTTTTTAAAAAATCTAAATTACCTTGTCCACCACGCTTCTGCGCAATCTCTGATGTATAATTATACCGTAATGTTGGAATAGTGTAAATGTTTTTACTAAAAGTAAGTCCAAACAAAAATAAAAACATAGAAAGAACTAACCTAATAGAACAGTTAAATGATTATGAAATAGAGGCTATACAAACAGATGATTCAGATAATGAGTCAGTTTACAGTATATTTAGTGAAGATGAAAAACCAATAGCAAAAGTAACATATACATATATGAATACAGAAGAAGTATGTGAACATCAATGGATACATAATAGAGGAAATAATTATATAAAATGCTATAATTGTGGATTATTCCCTAGTATAGAAAAAAGGTATCAATGTAATACGTGTTTTAAAGAAATATGTTACATTTGTATTAAAAAATTATACAATATAGAAATGAGTACATCCACAGGCAATAGGAAAATAGAAGATTTAAAGGTAACTATAGAAATACATTTGGTATACTAGAGGAAAAATGTAAAGAAGTAGCATTACAGGAACAATTAAAAAGAAATTCGTATGCATTTTGTAAAACAGCTATATACACACCACAAGCCTATGGTTTTTATGAGAAAAAGAAAAACATTAGGAAAAGTACAACATACAATAAGAATTACAAATCTAATTATAATAAAAATAAATATGTTAAAAAACCTCAAACTAGAAAATGTAGATGTTTTATATGCGGTGATGAAAAACACTTAGCAAATAAATGTCCAAACAAAAATAAAAATATAGAAAGAACTAACCTAATAGAACAGTTAAATGATTATGAAATAGAGGCTATACAAACAGATGATTCAGATAATGAGTCAGTTTACAGTATATTTAGTGAAGATGAAAAACCAATAGCAAAAGTAACATATACATATATGAATACAGAAGAAGTATGTGAACATCAATGGATACATAATAGAGGAAATAATTATATAAAATGCTATAATTGTGGATTATTCCCTAGTATAGAAAAAAGGTATCAATGTAATACGTGTTTTAAACAAATATGTTACATTTGTATTATACAAGCTTCATATCCCCGTACTTCATATTATATCCTTAGTTAAAAATCCAAAAAAATCAAAAAACCAAAAAACCCAAAATAATCATATCATCCGCTGTGCATATACTCTACCATCCGCTCATCCGCTGTGCATAACTACTAAGATCTGCTGTATCATACTATCTGCTGTATCATACTGTAAGTATTATGTAAGGCCTACCTTTCTCAGGGACGCCTCACAGTTGGCCATTCACAGCAAACATAGATTTAAAGCAATCATTTACTCATATGTGTATAAATATATATTGCAGCGGAAAAATATACTGTAATTCAATCCATTACAACGTAGTTAAATTAAATTATAAGCATTGTCTTTAAAACATCAAAACTATTTAAAGTCCTTTTAAGCTTTTCTTTATCGGGGATGCCAGTCTTTGAGTGCCAAGAAGCTTCCATTCCATGCTCACATCCCATCAGCTCTAACTCTTACCTGTCAACTGATATACATACAAAAGTCAGCTTCGCTGAGTGAATTCTAGGTTTACTTTGCTAAATAACTTTCGTAAGAGACATTAGCTTTATCAGTTGAAAATAATCATTGTCTATCAAAATATAAATACACACAGGCTATCACTTTATCATTTCTTTATCATTTATTGTTTTATTACTCTTCTTTATCCGTCAATTCTCTGTCACTATCGGTGCCTAGGCTCGCCTAGGACTTTACCGACATGCCAATTAAGGACTTACTGTCGTACCCGATCAGGCCATTATTGTCATGCCAATTCAGGACTTACTAACCTGCCTGTTCGAGCATACTTTATCACTGGTGAGGGTACAACGAATGCAACCCTCCTTTATCAATTGCTTGCAAGGCTTTACTTTATCACTTTATCAAGGTACATGTTATGGGCCTCATAACATTTCTTTATGTTTCACTGTCATGTTTAAGTTATACATAATATAACACAACACAATACATAATAAGAAGCAAACTCTTAGTCTAAGCATTCACATTTCATCAATCATGAGAGATGTACCAGATAACTGACCCTCCGCGGGACAGCGGGGGTTCGGGGGTGGCAGCCCCTGATAGCGGGGTTCTAGGGGCGGCAGCCCCTAGTGGGGTCCAAGGGGCAACGCCCCTGGCTGGGGCCGGGCTGCCAGGTCAGCGCGCCCGAAAATTTTTTGAACTATTTAAAGGGCACATTTTTCTTTAGGAAAATTTGCTTTCTTAATAAAAGGGTCTTAAAGACCGTCATCATAAAAGTATGTAATTTAGTATGCATATCACCCCAAAACATTGAAAACGGGTAAAGGAGGGGTCTAGAACTCACCTGAACTCGTCCAAGTAACTTAAATTTTAAGTCACTTAAGCTATAGCCTGAATACTCTAGCTGCACGAAAGTTAATATGCAAAAACATCATTTCTTCATAGTTTCGCCCATAGTTTCGCTACAGCGAAACTACAGTTTCGCTTTCAGTTTCGCTGGGCAGCACTTCTGCTAGTTTCGCTAGACAGATTCGCTGCCTTGAGCGCCCAACTTTCGTTGGAATTCCCTATTCTTGCGAAGTCTATAGGTCAGTCTAGGTCTTAGCGAGATTACCGGCGAAACTATAGTTTCGCCCCAGCGAAACTGTAGTTTCGCTGGAACTTCTCCTAGTCTCGCTGAACTAATGTTCAGTTTCACTGGATGAATACTTAAATTCACTGGATCGGGCCCCAGTTTCGCTGGATAAACAAAAACTCAGATCCAGCCCGTTTTTAACCCAAAATCTTAACTTTTTACGTCCAAATCCTTAGTTTACCTTCCATGAACTCAAATCTAAGCTTTTTACACGTTTTCATACGTAAAAATTCGACCTTTATGTGTGTAAGGCCCACCTCTCTCAGGGAAGCCTCACAGTTGGTCATTCACAGCAAAACATAAAACTTAAGACAATCATTTACTCGTATACGTATAAAATATATATTGCAGCGGAAAAATACTATCATTTCAATTCATTACAAGTAAAATATAAGCATTGTCTTTAATCCACAAAACTATTTAGGAGTTCTTTGTTTAGCTTTTCTTCATCCGGGATGCCAGTCTTCTAGTGCCAAGAAGCTTCAGTCCCACGCCCCTGTTCCATTGCTCTAACTCTTACCTGTCAACTGATATGCATACAAAAGTCAGCTTCGCTGAGTGAATTCTAGGTTTTCCTTTGTAAATAACTTTTTGTAAAGATATTAGCTTTAGCAGTTGAAAATAGTTCTCGTCTATCAAACATCAATACATACAGGCTATCACTTTATCGATACTTTATCATTACTTTTCATTTCTCGTTATTTATTACTCTTCTTTATCCGTCAATTCTCTGTTACAATCGGTGCCTAGGCTCGCCTAGGACTTTACCGACACGCCAATTAAGGGCTTACAGTCGTACTCGATCGGGCCATTAATGTCATACCAATTCAGGCTTACAGACCTGCCTGTTCGAGCATTACTTTATCCGGTGAGGGCACAACAAATGCAACCCTCCTTTAGCCATTGCTTGCAAGTCTTTACTTTATCCCTTGCCTGCAGGACTTACTTGCAAGACTTTACTTTATCCAGGTACACGTTATGGGCCACATAACCTTTCTTTACGTTTCACTTTCTTATTTAAGTTATATATATATATATATAACACAACACATTTCGAAGGCAATTCATCACTACAAGGTTATATCTCGATAAGGAAAAACACACTATCAATTCATTATAACACCCCATTTCTCATATAAGATAGTATGTAAAGCTTTACTTTAAAAGAACTGATCATAAAGAGTATGTATCTTAGTATGCATACCGCCCCAAAACATTTAAAGCATGTATAAAATAGGGGATCTAGAACTCACCTGAACTCGTCCAAGTAGCTTAAATTCTAAGTCACTTAGGCTATAGCCTGAATACTCTAGCTGCACGAAAGTTAACATGCAAAAACGTCATTTTCTTCATAGTTTCGCCCATAGTTTCGCTGTAGCGAAACTGCAGTTTCGCCTGCAGTTTCGCTGGGCAGCACTTCTGCTAGTTTCGCTAGACAGATTCGCTGCCTTGAGCGCCCAACTTTCGTTGGAGTTTCCTACTTTCGAAATATCTAAGGTCAGTCTAAGTACTTAGCGAACTTATCAGCGAATCTGTAGTTTCGCTGCAGCGAAACTGTAGTTTCGTTGGAAACCCCTCAGATTCGCTGTATAACTAAGCAGTTTCGCTGGATGAAATACTCAGTTTCGCTGGATCGGGGTCCAGTTTCGCTGGATGAATATAAACTCAGATCCAGCCAATTTTTAACTCAAAATCTTAACTTTTTACGTCCAAATCCTTGGTTTACCTTCCATGAAACCAAATCTAAGCTTTTTACACGTTTTCATACGTAAAAATTCGACCTTTATGTGTTTCTTTAAACTTTTCAAAACCCCAAAACCCTAGAATCCGGGTTTGATCTACAGAAGGCCTTAGAGGTCGATTCTTACCTTGTTTTGTTGCCCTTTTCTTCAGATTTGATGTTCAAATCCCCCAGCACTTCAATCTTTCCAACTTCCAAGCTCCAAATCTCAAGTTTCTCCACTTTCTCTCTCTACTTTCTCTCTCTACGAATTTGGTGGCTAGGGTTTGTAATGGTGGAAGATGGAGCTGCTCATGCATGTTTAAGGGCTGATTAGGGCCCTTAAACCCATCAAGTCTAGCCCATTAAGGCTAATTTGATCCATAGCCCACTAATTTACCCCTTTATTTCTTAAATTAACCCTTAAAAGCCCATTATTATTAAATGGCTCGTTTCAGGAAATTTCGGGGCGTTACAATGTGTTTCTTTAAACTTTTCAAAACCCCAAAACCCTAGAATCCGGGTTTGATCTACAGAGGGCCTTAGAGGTCGATTCTTACCTTGTTTTGTTGCTCTTTCCTTGTGTTTTGATGCTCCAATCCACCAGAACTTCAATCCTTCAAACCTTCAAGCTCTAAATCTTGAATTTCTTCACTTTCTCTCTCTACTTTCTCTCTCTACGAATTTGGTGGCTAGGGTTTGAAATGGTGAAGATGGAGCTGTTCATGCATGTTTAAGGGCTGATTAGGGCCCTTAAACCCATTAAGCCTAGCCCATTAAGACTAATTTTATCCATAGCCCACTAATTTACCCCTTTATTTCTTAAATTAACCCTTAAAAGCCCATTATTATTAAGTGGCTTGTTTCGGGAAATTTCGGGGCGTTACAAGTCTCCCCCCCTTATTTAGGTTTCGTCCTCGAAACCTGACTCGTCATTAAACAGATCGGGGTATTGGCGTCTCATTTCCTCCTCGGATTCCCAGGTGGCATCCGCCCCTTTTCGGTGTTTCCATTGCACCTTAACCTGCTTGACTACTTTATTTCTCAATTGTTTCTCCTTCCGATCCAGTATAGCCACTGGTTGTTCTACATAGTTCAGTTTCTCGTCCACTTCGATGTCATCTAGAGGCACGACTACCTCGTCCGGTGCTAAACATTTCCTCAAGTGCGACACATGAAAGGTAGGGTGAATCCCACTTAATTCTTCTGGAAGGTCTAGCCTGTAGGCTACATTCCCAACTCGTGCTAGTACCTTAAATGGTCCAATAAACCTGGGACTCAGTTTCCCCCTCTTCCTAAATCGGATAATCCCCTTCCATGGCGACACTTTTAACATTACCATGTCACCCACGCTAAATTCTATTGGTCTCCTCCTTCTATCGGCGTATGACTTTTGTCTATCCTTTGCAGCCTTCATATACTCCTTGATTTTCTCCAGCTTTTCCGTTGTGGCTTCTGTAACATCCCGTATTTTTTATAAAACAATTAAGTTTAATACGTTACCAATTTTTACAAAAACTATAATAATCATAATAATACTAATAATAATAATAATAATGATAATGATAATAATAATAATAATAATAATAATAATAATAATAATAATAATAATAATAATAATAATAATAATAGTAATAATAAAGTGCAGGGGGTTAAGTTGCAAATTTTGAAACTTCAAAAGAAGTTTTAAAACTAAAAACAATAAAAACAAAACCATAGGGACCGAAAGTGTAATTATGAAAATTACTCAACCGGCCCCTCACCGTCCCCGTGTTTCCGGCCACTGTCTCCGGCCACCTCCGGCAAGCCTCCGGCGAGGCCAAAAACACCAATTTAACTCGATTTTAACCAAATTAAACCGTCCCAACATCACCACGTGCAAGATTCGAACTGGACACCCACAAAAATCGAACAAAATGGAGTGCGATCGATCCCAAACCGACCCACGTGATTGTCGGTAACTTTACAGGTGCAAATCGCACCCAAAAACTTAACAATAATCAAATTAACTCAGCCCTAACAATGCTATAAATGAACCTAACCTGTCTATGCATTCAATTGCACCACATAACACACAAAAACCTCAATTCGATTCTATCTATCTCCGCGACCTGCAACACACTCGAAATCAAACTTAGAACCATTGTAAACCGAAATTGATAGAGGGGCATTCATCCTTAACATCCATAGAAGCTTCTTGTGCAATCAATTCGATTATAATCAACAATTAAGCAACGAACAGATTTCAACAGGTCACGATTGTTCTTCGTAGTATTCATCATCAATTCGAACTCGATTCTGGTAATTAAACACATCCTTATGCTCTATTTTAGGTGGGGAATAAAAGCCCTAAGTTTAATTTTACTATTAACATCAAATTCATGCTCAATTGAAACGAAATCGAATTAGGGTTCTTCGGTTTGGGGGAGGTTCTGAAACTATGTTTAAAAGCATTTGGGGCCGGGTTTTATCACGGATTAGAGCTTTGGCTCACTGGTTCGGTTCATGGGTGTGTAAGGGTAAGGTCCCGGGTTCGACCCCGGGGACCTCAATTACTTTTTTTAAAGACTTTTTAACCACTTTTTAAATATACAAAAATTTTTAAAAATTATAAAAATAAATTCTAAATATTCTCCTTATTTTATATAATACCAAATAATTTTTGTAGACTATAATAGATTTTTATAAAATATTATTTAAAAATATTAAAAATATTATTTTTATAAAATAAATTCTAAATCAAGATTAACTATGAAATAATCACGAAAATCATGAAAATTATATAAATATTATTTATAAATATTATAGATAATTATTTCTATAAAAATGGACACTTATTATCTTTAAATACAAATTAATATATTTTATAAATTCACAAATTATTTATAAAATTGTGGGTTATTTCTTGTAAAATATATTTAAACCAAAGGTATAAATTAATACCTTATTATTAATCAAAATACTATAAATGTGATTATCCTTATTTGTAAATATTATTGGATAATTATAAATTATATATTTAAACCACATCATTTTATATTTAATACACTTATGAAACCCTTCTAATAAAATCAAAATGTAAATAATTATTTGGTAAAACTTAATACTTATTGATAGTTACTTATTAATACATATATAAATCTATAAAAACATTGTAACATATACATATCTAATTACGTGTGTGACACGTGTTAAACCAAATCAACTCAAACCTTACCAAACATATTCATTCGTATTAAAGACTCAATTACAATCAATAATAGGGTTGAACGTGTTTGATCGTGCTTTGCCTAATTCGTTGAAGTTCTTGTTCATATACATTACATCAATCCAAGGTGAGTTTCGTGGCCCCTTTTTACGCTTATATAACTTTTAAACATTTTAAACTTGGGGGAAAAGAATGCTCACTTACTTTCAATCACCTTCCCTAGTGGAAGTCTGCTTCAACATTTATGGTTAACTTATATTGCTATTCTTATTGAACGATGTTATTATGACTCTTGATTCTATGCTATGTTGCTACCTTGTATGTTATTTGGTGGCTTTATATTATAATGCGCTATAACTTTGATGCTATATGTGGTGTGATGATTACTTGTGAATGCTATTGATCTTGGATGCTTTCGGCGGTGTGGTTCTTCTTTGTGGGTCTACTTTGTGGTTCTTCTTTGCCGAGCATCCACTACAACCATTAATCCCGGTAATTGGGACCTAAGGATTGGTTTGGTTGTAACCTAAACGTATGCGCTGAGTGGATCTTGCTACGTCATATTAAACTTATTATGCTATGGAAAACCTTTTTACATAACCATTAATCCCGGTAATGGGACCTAAGGACTGGTTTGGTTATACCCTATACGTATGTGCTGTGTGGATCTTGCTACGTCTTAATAAACTATTTAAACTTGGGAATGTTTTCCTTTCAGCCATCAATTCCCATGTGGAACCAATGTTTAGGTTTGGCTGTAGCTATTAAAAAACTGGTAAACCGCCTATACATAAGTGTAGTCGCGGTAACGCTTATTGAACTTACTGTTATCATCATCAATACATAAAACCTGCGAAGCTCACCAACAATTATGTTGACCATTTTTGAGCATTTCTTTTCAGGTGAACATAATCAAAGAGGATAGCTAGAGCTGATGCCTTAGCAGAGACCCTCAGGATTCCAATAGTTTTGCATTAGTAATGTATAACTTTTGTTTTCATTTGTGAACTCTGTGTATTTTGGATTTAGAATTAATAAGACTATGATAGTCGTGGAACTGACTAACCACGACACAAGTCACCATTGTGTCGGGCGACGTCATGACACGAAGATCTTGCATGTATTATGTCTCTGTAATTATACCAAGTGTTATGACGATCCCGTCCGTCGCATCCTCGTGTTTCCGCTCTAAGCGGGGGTGTGACAGATTGGTATCAGAGCCTTGGTTATAGAGATTTAGGTGGAGAATTCGACCTAGACTATAACCTAAGAACCTTCATATAGAATGCATGCTAGGGATTGTGTGCATTTGATTTTACCTAAATGTCTTTCATGATTTGTGTGACACATAGACACCTGTATTCTGGATTTCCTGGCAAAAGGCCCTCGGGCTAAGGCAAGCATATCGCATATATCTCATTGCGAGACCTGGTATGCTTACCTGGGATTTCTGGGATGAGTGATAAACTATGGTCAATACATAAAACTACAAGGCAAATGGGTCAAATATATTTCTATGAACTTAATATACAGGTATATTCCTATATACCTAATAATCTACAAGTATGTTCCTACATACCTGATTTTATACATGTACAAGTGTTATCTGAACATCTCGGGAAGACATTATTACTCTTAGTCTTTCTCCATGGGATACTTTTATACTAAAAACTTTACGCTTGTATGCGCACAACATCATATTATTAGGGAACTTCGGTGATCACGCGTAGCGTCGATCTCGGATATTGAATCCGACCCTATCATAGTTATGACTGAAATCCTGAAAGTATGACGGATATGCAGTTATCATTAGACTTAATGTGCTTGTATGCTTATTTGCTATTACATGCTATTATTGGAATACTGGCTCATGGACATAAGGACATTACATTATTTGTGCTTGATGAATCTAAATAATACTATGATGTTAACTTGGGGTAAGTGGAGCTAGGGTGACCATGCAAGGTAAATTACCATTACGGGTGCACATGTAATTGTAATTCACCATGCATGAGAAGTCTGGCTAATCTTATCATAAGGTAACGATCATGAGTATCACAAGTTTCTATTCTATACCCTAGGGTGCTAGGGTCATAATTCTAGTAAGTCCTTGTTAAGGCAATCAAACATTATCATATACTCAAGTCCTGTCCTACTTAAAGCCTTCATGGTATTTCCAATCACGATATTGACCTTATGAAACATTCCTCCACTTAGCATTTCAGTAACTACTGATTAATGCTTAGAATGAAAGTGGAATACATGAATGTAGAGGAGTAATGATACTCTCTACCCATACAAAATGTTAATATTTAAGTAGGTGCTAAGGAAAATTAAGATGTTATGTAACTAGTTTAAGTATCATTCAAGGTATATCGTTGATGTGGTGGGAACGCTGCGGGGAACCCTATATATAAACATCACCGGTATACTAAGAATGTGCTTAAACTGGGCTACGTAATGATCTTAATGGACCAAAGCATGGGTTATAGAAACTTGATAAGCAAAATCATACGGTAACTAAAGTTCATATCTTTCTGTAAATAAAAGATGGCAAACTAAGGGAAGAAATAGCTGTACAGAAGGCCAAGGAGACAGAACTCAATAAAACTGTTTATATTACAGAGGAAACGATGAGAGCGAAACAAATGCTAGCAACCATGTCCCACGAGATAAGATCTCCAGTATTAGGGGTCGTTAGCATAGCAGAAATTCTATCAACAACAAAACTTGATAAAGATCAGAAAACAACTTTTAAGTGTCATGTTGTCTTCTGGTGATCTAGTCCTTCAACTTATTAGGGACATCCTCGACTTTTCCAAAGTTGAATCAGGAGTTATGAGGTTGGAGGCAACAAAATTTAGGCCAAGAAGAGGTGATGTCCCAGTGGAGGTAAATGGTAATGTTTTACGGATTAGACAAATTCTCACCCACTTGATCAGCAATGCTATCAAGTTTACCCACCAAGGAAAGGTTTAGAGTAATCTTTACGTAATAGCAAACCCATTATCTCACAACGTCGAGAAATTAACCTGCATCTATTTCAAATATTCGTATACCGTGGTATGACGTTAAAACATCAATCGTTATTCTGAATAATTGATTCACTTCCTGCTCTTAACCATCATTGTGAACCCATTCCAAGACCTTCGCATAGCGTATTATTCTTAGACCGATGGTTGGTCAAAGGAGAAATACATATTCACAAGATATGCGTTAAGGTCGTTTCATATGGTGACGTTTGGGATTCTTAAATTCCGACGATTAACCTTTCTCATCATTGTTGGTCTTATCCTGATTTCTAGGCATCAAATTCTGGAAATTATGGAACGGAAAACTAAAACAACTCAAGCAGCCGGATACCCATTGTCAAAGTCCGCTGGGGATCTAAACGTGGCCCAGAGTTCACCTAGGAACGTGGGGACCAAATGAAATCTCAGTATCCTCATCTTTTCGTTTCAGTCTCCTCGTGATTAAAATTTCGGGACGAAATTTCCTAAAGCAGGGGAGACTGTAACATCCCGTATTTTTTATAAAACAATTAAGTTTAATACGTTACCAATTTTTACAAAAACTATAATAATCATAATAATACTAATAATAATAATAATAATGATAATAATAATAATAATAATAATAATAATAATAATAATAATAATAATAATAATAATAATAATAGTAATAATAAAGTGCAGGGGGTTAAGTTGCAAATTTTGAAACTTCAAAAGAAGTTTTAAAACTAAAAACAATAAAAACAAAACCACAGGGACCGAAAGTGTAATTATTAAAATTACTCAACCGGCCCCTCACCGTCCCCGTGTTTCCGGCCACTGTCTCCGGCCACCTCCGGCAAGCCTCCGGCGAGGCCAAAAACACCAATTTAACTCGATTTTAACCAAATTAAACCGTCCCAACATCACCACGTGCAAGATTCGAACTGGACACCCACAAAAATCGAACAAAATGGAGTGCGATCGATCCCAAACCGACCCACGTGATTGTCGGTAACTTTACAGGTGCAAATCGCACCCAAAAACTTAACAATAATCAAATTAACTCAGCCCTAACAATGCTATAAATGAACCTAACCTGTCTATGCATTCAATTGCACCACATAACACACAAAAACCTCAATTCGATTCTATCTATCTCCGCGACCTGCAACACACTCGAAATCAAACTTAGAACCATTGTAAACCGAAATTGATAGAGGGGCATTCATCCTTAACATCCATAGAAGCTTCTTGTGCAATCAATTCGATTATAATCAACAATTAAGCAACGAACAGATTTCAACAGGTCACGATTGTTCTTCGTAGTATTCATCATCAATTCGAACTCGATTCTGGTAATTAAACACATCCTTATGCTCTATTTTAGGTGGGGAATAAAAGCCCTAAGTTTAATTTTACTATTAACATCAAATTCATGCTCAATTGAAACGAAATCGAATTAGGGTTCTTCGGTTTGGGGGAGGTTCTGAAACTATGTTTAAAAGCATTTGGGGCCGGGTTTTATCGCGGATTAGAGCTTTGGCTCACTGGTTCGGTTCATGGGTGTGTAAGGGTAAGGTCCCGGGTTCGACCCCGGGGACCTCAATTACTTTTTTTAAAGACTTTTTAACCACTTTTTAAATATACAAAAATTTTTAAAAATTATAAAAATAAATTCTAAATATTCTCCTTATTTTATATAATACCAAATAATTTTTTGTAGACTATAATAGATTTTTATAAAATATTATTTAAAAATATTAAAAATATTATTTTTATAAAATAAATTCTAAATCAAGATTAACTATGAAATAATCACGAAAATCATGAAAATTATATAAATATTATTTATAAATATTATAGATAATTATTTCTATAAAAATGGACACTTATTATCTTTAAATACAAATTAATATATTTTATAAATTCACAAATTATTTATAAAATTGTGGGTTATTTCTTGTAAAATATATTTAAACCAAAGGTATAAATTAATACCTTATTATTAATCAAAATACTATAAATGTGATTATCCTTATTTGTAAATATTATTGGATAATTATAAATTATATATTTAAACCACATCATTTTATATTTAATACACTTATGAAACCCTTCTAATAAAATCAAAATGTAAATAATTATTTGGTAAAACTTAATACTTATTGATAGTTACTTATTAATACATATATAAATCTATAAAAACATTGTAACATATACATATCTAATTACGTGTGTGACACGTGTTAAACCAAATCAACTCAAACCTTACCAAACATATTCATTCGTATTAAAGACTCAATTACAATCAATAATAGGGTTGAACGTGTTTGATCGTGCTTTGCCTAATTCGTTGAAGTTCTTGTTCATATACATTACATCAATCCAAGGTGAGTTTCGTGGCCCCTTTTTACGCTTATATAACTTTTAAACATTTTAAACTTGGGGGAAAAGAATGCTCACTTACTTTCAATCACCTTCCCTAGTGGAAGTCTGCTTCAACATTTATGGTTAACTTATATTGCTATTCTTATTGAACGATGTTATTATGACTCTTGATTCTATGCTATGTTGCTACCTTGTATGTTATTTGGTGGCTTTATATTATAATGCGCTATAACTTTGATGCTATATGTGGTGTGATGATTACTTGTGAATGCTATTGATCTTGGATGCTTTCGGCGGTGTGGTTCTTCTTTGTGGTTCTTCTTTGCCGAGCATCCACTACAACCATTAATCCCGGTAATTGGGACCTAAGGATTGGTTTGGTTGTAACCTAAACGTATGCGCTGAGTGGATCTTGCTACGTCATATTAAACTTATTATGCTATGGAAAACCTTTTTACATAACCATTAATCCCGGTAATGGGACCTAAGGACTGGTTTGGTTATACCCTATACGTATGTGCTGTGTGGATCTTGCTACGTCTTAATAAACTATTTAAACTTGGGAATGTTTTCCTTTCAGCCATCAATTCCCATGTGGAACCAATGTTTAGGTTTGGCTGTAGCTATTAAAAAACTGGTAAACCGCCTATACATAAGTGTAGTCGCGGTAACGCTTATTGAACTTACTGTTATCATCATCAATACATAAAACCTGCGAAGCTCACCAACAATTATGTTAACCATTTTTGAGCATTTCTTTTCAGGTGAACATAATCAAAGAGGATAGCTAGAGCTGATGCCTTAGCAGAGACCCTCAGGATTCCAATAGTTTTGCATTAGTAATGTATAACTTTTGTTTTCATTTGTGAACTCTGTGTATTTTGGATTTAGAATTAATAAGACTATGATAGTCGTGGAACTGACTAACCACGACACAAGTCACCATTGTGTCGGGCGACGTCATGACACGAAGATCTTGCATGTATTATGTCTCTGTAATTATACCAAGTGTTATGACGATCCCGTCCGTCGCATCCTCGTGTTTCCGCTCTAAGCGGGGGTGTGACAGCTTCCACAACCTCTAGGCTTCCTAGCTTCTTCTGTCCGATATCACCCCAACAAATAGGAGTTCTGCACCGTCGACCGTACAATAACTCATATGGGGGCATCTTAATACTGGCGTGGTAGCTGTTGTTATAGGAGAACTCTGCTAGTGGCAGATGATCATCCCAATTACCGCCAAATTCGATGACGCATGCCCGAAGCATATCTTCTAGTGTCTGGATCGTTCTTTCCGATTGTCCATCGGTCTGTGGGTGGTATGCGGTACTAACATGCAACCTCGCGCCCATTTCTTCGTTGAACCTTTTCCAAAACTTCGAGGTGAACCGCGTATCTCTATCTGAAACAATCGATACGGGCATACCATGCCGCGCCACGATTTCTCGGATAAACAGTTCAGCAAGCTTTTCTGAACTAATTGCTTCCTTGATTGGAAGGAAATGCACACTCTTAGTTAGTCTGTCAACTATCACCCATATCGCGTCGTGGCCTTTTGCCGTACGGGGTAGCTTGGTGATGAAGTCCATGGTAACATGTTCCCACTTCCATTCTGGTACTTCTAATGGCTGAACATAACCATAAGGTCTTTGGTGCTCAGCCTTCACCTGTAGGCACGTGAGACATTTATTTACATACGTAACCACATCTCTCTTCATCCCGGGCCACCAATGATCTTTCTTCAAATCGTGGTACATCATATTCGCGCCTGGGTGAATTGAGTAGCGGGTCTTGTGCGCTTCGTCCATAATCTTTTCCCGCAAGTCACCATGCTTCGGAACCCATATCCTGCCATGGAAGGTCTTAACACCCAAGGTGTTCTCTACCAATTCATCCGATTTTCCCACCATCCTTTCCTTATTGATTTGCTGCTCTTTTAAAGCGTCTATTTGAGCTTTGCTTATCATCCTCATAACATCTGGGGTCACTACTAGTTGGCACGCCTTCACCCGGATCGGTTCATATCCTTCCTTTCGGCTCAGGGCATCGGCTACCACGTTCGCCTTACCCGGGTGATAATGGATTTCACAGTCGTAATCCTTTATCAACTCCAACCACCTCCTTTGTCTCATATTTAGGTCCTTATGCTCAAAGAAATATTTCAAACTTTTGTGGTCGGTAAATATGGCGCACTTAGTTCCATACAAATAGTGTCTCCAGATCTTCAATGCGAACACCACTGCGGCAAGTTCCAAGTCGTGAACCGGGTAATTAACCTCCGTGTCCTTTAGCTGTCTGGATGCGTAAGCTATAACTTTTCCTCTTTGCATCAACACACAGCCTAGCCCGCAGTAAGAAGCGTCGGAGTATACCGTTAGGTCTTCATCTCCCTCTGGCAGGGTTAGCACAGGAGCTTTGGTCAGTCTATCCTTCAATTCCAGAAACGCTTCCTCCTGTTCTTTTCCCCAGTCGAACACCACGTTCTTCCTCGTTAACCTTGTTAATGGGGAAGCTATCTTCGAGAAATCTTTGATAAACCTTCTATAATAGCCAACCAATCCCAAGAAACTACGGATTTTGGATGGCGTCTTTGGGGAATTCCATTGCGTAACTGCCTCCACCTTTGCTGGATCAACCATGACTCCTTCGGAATTTATAATGTGCCCTAAAAACTGCACCTCCCGTAGCCAGAAGGCACATTTAAAGAACTTTGCATACAGTTTCTCCCTTTGTAAAGTTTCTAACACCTCCTTGATATGACAAGCGTGATCTCCTTTGTTCTTTGAGTATATCAAAATATCATCAATGAAGACTATCACTGATCGGTCCAACATCGGGCGACACACGCGATTCATTAAGTCCATGAAGGCCGCAGGAGCATTGGTTAGCCCGAAAGACATAACCAGGAACTCATAGTGGCCATAGCGTGTTCGGAAGGCCGTCTTTGGGATATCTTGCTCCCTTACCTTCAGTTGATGATATCCGGATCGGAGATCTATTCGGGAGAACCAGCTTGCCCCTTGCAATTGATCAAACAGATCATCTATCCGGGGTAGAGGGTACCGATTCTTCACGGTCAGCTTATTCAACTCCCTGTAATCTATACACATCCTCATGCTGCCATCCTTCTTCTTCACAAATAGCACGGGAGCACCCCATGGAGAAATGCTGGGCCTAATGAACCCTTTGTCAAGGAGTTCTTGCAGTTGTGACATGAGTTCCTTCATCTCGGAGGGAGCTAGGCGGTAGGGTGCTTTGGCAATGGGTTGGGCTCCTGACAGCAAGTCAATCTGAAACTCTATCTCTCTATCCGGTGGTATTCCAGGCAGATCCTCCGGGTTTACGTCAGGAAAGTCCCGCACCACTGGTACATCAGACAACACTTTCGCTTTATCTTTAACATCCTTGACACACGCTAGATAAGCTCCGCACCCTCGCCTCATACATTTCTCCGCCTTGATCACGGAAATGATCCTTGGAACCTTGCAATCGTTATCACCGTAGATCGTAATCGGACTACCATCTGGGGCCGTTAATCGGATCATCTTTTGCTGGCATACTATGTTAGCATCGTGGGCAGCCAACCAATCCATCCCTAGTACGACGTCAAAACCTCCTAAGGGCATGGCAAACAATTGTGCGGGAAAGTAATGATCTCCTAGTTTAATGTGGCAATACTCTATCACTCGGGCTATTCTAATGGACTTACCATCGGCCGTTTCTACTTCGAAGGCATCATCTATTTTCTTAGTTTGAGCATCTAGTGTAGCACAGAAGGATACAGATACAAAACTCTTACTGGCACCACTATCAAATAATATGGAGGCGCAAACATCGTTGACAAGGAACGTACCTGACACTACGTCCGGGTCCTTCCTTGCTTCCTTCTTGTTCATGGTGAAAGCCCTTGCCTTGACCTTGGGCTTTCCATCATGCCCTTTGTCATCCTCCCCGCTAGTTCCCGAGCCTCCCGCCTTAGCTTTCTTGCAATCATTGCTGCGGTGCCCCGACTCGTGGCAGTTGAAGCACTTATCCACTTTCGGGCACTCTCTCGCCAAGTGACCAGTCTTCCCACACCGGTAGCACCCAGGGCTACCCATCCGGCATTCTCCAGGATGCCTTCTCCCGCACTTCCCACATTCCTTAATTTCTTCTACCCCCTTCACGATCGCTTGTTTTGCATCTACTCGCGTTTTCTTGTTTCCCGGTTGGTAGTTACCACTTCCATACCTCTTCCCATTAGTGTTCCAAACTTTCTTTGTTTCACCCACTGTCACCGGCCTACGATGATCGTACAACCTTCCACTGAGGTCCACTGCTGACCTAAAAGTACTAGGTCGAGCAGTGACCATGTCCCTACGAATGTCTAGAGGCAACCCTTGTATGTACCTCTTGATCCTTTTGGCTTCAGGAGTTACCAAATCAGGCACCAGACGTGCCATTTCATTGAATTTTGTAGTGTACTCCTGGTGAGTCATATTTCCAGCCTCCAAACTCACAAACTCTTGCTCGACCTTGTCAAGCTCTCTTTCCGGGCAGTACTCCTCTATCACCAACCTCTTCATCTCCGGCCATTTCATCCTCTCAATGGCCTCCTCTCCATAAGACTCAGCAATGTTATCCCACCAACACAGTGCTGGATTCAAAAGGGAATGGGAAGCAAACTTCACCTTTTGGTTTTCACGGCACTCACTGATCTTCAGTACGGCCTCCATTTCCCTAATCCAACGCTGAGCAGTGGCAGCGTTACCAGTACCATCAAACGTTGGGGGCTTACACCTCTGAAAATCCCCGTAGCTGCACCCCTTCGCCCTCTCTTCCACTTCAGGGCCATCATGGTTACCCAGACGATCTCCCTCGTCGCTCAACTCCTCAGTCTTGACTGCCCCTTTCTTATCAACTTTTTCTGAAGCCGTACTCTTCTTACTGTCGCCCTTAACCTGCTCCACAAATTCCGCAAGCAGAGCGGGCATCACTCCAGACAGGACTTGATGCACCTCTTGGGCAATAGCTTCCTTTACTGTCTCTTTCAGTTTGGCCTGATCAGGGGTAGACCCCTCGGCTCCCGTTCCTAACTCCACCTCCTCCTCCTTAATCGGTTCCTCAACCGGCTTTCTGGTTGACCTTTTTGTTGGCTTCACAGTTGCACTTGCAGTTTCCTTTGCCTTAGTCGGGGGCCTTCCCCTAGTGCTTCTCCGGGTGACCATGGTTGGAACTTCTTTCTTAGGTGCCATTCGTTCTACTTCCTATAAGATTCAGAATGTTAATATGGCCTTTCAAGGCAAGTTCAGTTCACGACAAGTTTTGTAAATTTTTAATAACAGTGGCCAGTTGTGATTAACTACTTACAGAACTTCCCGTGCCATAAACTTTCCTATCCTGAACCACACCAACACCCGAACCTACTATACCTAATCTATGCACATATAAGCCACATAAATTCAGATAGGCATCACAGATATCCTTATCATACCCTACCTCGATTCTAACTTAAATAAGAAGGCACTACCCATTATAACAATACTTACAACCTAATTGTTACCTCTTGGCATGGAGCTTCTTGGACTGGCATCCTTGACACTTGGTCCCATTATCTGTTTAAGTTTAGGTTTATAAAATAGTTTTCCCAAATCTCTTAAACATTGGCTCTGATACCAACTTGTAAGGCCCACCTTTCTCAGGGAAGCCTCACAGTTGGCCATTCACAGCAAACATAGATTTAAAGCAATCATTTACTCATATGTGTATAAATATATATTGCAGCGGAAAAATATACTGTAATTCAATCCATTACAACGTAGTTAAATTAAATTATAAGCATTGTCTTTAAAACATCAAAACTATTTAAAGTCCTTTTAAGCTTTTCTTTATCGGGGATGCCAGTCTTTGAGTGCCAAGAAGCTTCCATTCCATGCTCACATCCCATCAGCTCTAACTCTTACCTGTCAACTGATATGCATACAAAAGTCAGCTTCGCTGAGTGAATTCTAGGTTTACTTTGCTAAATAACTTTCGTAAGAGACATTAGCTTTATCAGTTGAAAATAATCATTGTCTATCAAAATATAAATACACACAGGCTATCACTTTATCATTTCTTTATCATTTATTGTTTTTATTACTCTTCTTTATCCGTCAATTCTCTGTCACTATCGGTGCCTAGGCTCGCCTAGGACTTTACCGACATGCCAATTAAGGACTTACTGTCGTACCCGATCAGGCCATTATTGTCATGCCAATTCAGGACTTACTAACCTGCCTGTTCGAGCATACTTTATCACTTTATCACTGGTGAGGGTACAACGAATGCAACCCTCCTTTATCAATTGCTTGCAAGGCTTTACTTTATCACTTTATCAAGGTACATGTTATGGGCCTCATAACCTTTCTTTATGTTTCACTGTCATGTTTAAGTTATACATAATATAACACAACACAATACATAATAAGAAGCAAACTCTTAGTCTAAGCATTCACATTTCATCAATCATGAGAGATGTACCAGATAACTGACCCTCCGCGGGACAGCGGGGGTTCGGGGGCGGCAGCCCCTGATAGCGGGGTTCTAGGGGCGGCAACCCCTAGTGGGGTCCAAGGGGCAACGCCCCTGGCTGGGGCCGGGCTGCCAGGTCAGCGCGCCCGAAAATTTTTTGAACTATTTAAAGGGCACATTTTTCTTTAGGAAAATTTGCTTTCTTAATAAAAGGGTCTTAAAGACCGTCATCATAAAAGTATGTAATTTAGTATGCATATCACCCCAAAACATTGAAAACGGGTAAAGGAGGGGTCTAGAACTCACCTGAACTCGTCCAAGTAACTTAAATTTTAAGTCACTTAAGCTATAGCCTGAATACTCTAGCTGCACGAAAGTTAATATGCAAAAACATCATTTTCTTCATAGTTTCGCCCATAGTTTCGCTACAGCGAAACTACAGTTTCGCTTTCAGTTTCGCTGGGCAGCACTTCTGCTAGTTTCGCTAGACAGATTAACTGCCTTGAGCGCCCAACTTTCGTTGGAATTCCCTATTCTTGCGAAGTCTATAGGTTAGTCTAGGTCTTAGCGAGATTACCGGTGAAACGATAGTTTCGCCCCAGCGAAACTGTAGTTTCGCTGGAACTTCTCCTAGTCTCGCTGAACTAATGTTCAGTTTCGCTGGATGAATACTTAAATTCGTTGGATCGGGCCCCAGTTTCGCTGGATAAACAAAAACTCAGATCCAGCCCGTTTTTAACCCAAAATCTTAACTTTTTACGTCCAAATCCTTAGTTTACCTTCCATGAACTCAAATCTAAGCTTTTTACACGTTTTCATACGTAAAAATTCGACCTTTATGTGTTTCTTTAAACTTTTCAAAACCCCAAAACCCTAGAATCCGGGTTTGATCTACAGAGGGCCTTAGAGGTCGATTCTTACCTTGTTTTGTTGCTCTTTCCTTGTGTTTTGATGCTCCAATCCACCAGAACTTCAATCCTTCAAACCTTCAAGCTCTAAATCTTGAATTTCTTCACTTCTCTCTCTACTTTCTCTCTCTACTTTCTCTCTCTACGAATTTGGTGGCTAGGGTTTGAAATGGTGAAGATGGAGCTGTTCATGCATGTTTAAGGGCTGATTAGGGCCCTTAAACCCATTAAGCCTAGCCCATTAAGACTAATTTTATCCATAGCCCACTAATTTACCCCTTTATTTCTTAAATTAACCCTTAAAAGCCCATTATTATTAAGTGGCTTGTTTCGGGAAATTTCGGGGCGTTACATATTATGTGTTTATGATGTTTTTAATTTATATGTTGGTGTATATTCTCTATTGTTGACACCAAACCTTCTTACCCCCCTCTGATGCATTGGTATCAGAGCAAGGCTTTCTTAAAATCTAAAAGACTAAGACAAGCTCCATATTTATGACGTGTGATGCCTCTTTTCTTTGGAGAACTCTCTTAGGTGAAGATTATGGGAAAACTAAGCTCCGATTATTAAAGTATCAAAAGGGTTAAAATGGTTTGATATTACATATTCTGTTAATATATATATTCTGTTTATTCTGTTGATTTTGTGATTTTGTTAATATATTAAAAATTCTAAGGATATGAGAAAATCTTTTAAGGGGAAGCTTAGGAAGGATTAAAACTAAGGAGTTTGATTTCATTCAAATATTGAGAACAATCATAATTTTTCAAGCAAAAAACTTGAATTTCTAAATTTAGAGTTCATCGATAAACCTGCTTTTAGACCAATTAGTACAGAAAATTATAGTTTAAATTGTTGCATTAAAGAAACCTGCAAACATAGTCTACATACTGAAAATCCACATTTAAACACCTTAACAGATTTAGTTATAAATTTAGGTAAAAATTTGCAAATAGAGTTACACAATAATAAACAGTTAGTAGAAAAGCTTACTGAAGAAGTTAAAAAATATAATACTAATTTAGATTATATTAAAGAACAAAACGAAAGATTACTAAAGAAATACAATACTTTTGATAAACAAATACCAAGTAATACATTTAGTGAAGAAATAGACAGAATAACACAAGCAGTTAAAAAATTAAACATAGACGATATAAACTCTAATACAAAAACCATTAATAAACCTATACCATATAAACATTGGCAAATAAGAAAATGAGTGAAAGAAGTTTTCTAGGACGCAGTAGAACTATACAGGAAGCTAGAAACTCGACAAGCAATATAAATGATATAATAACATCTGATAGTTTTTTAAACAGGATAATTAGACGAGGATCAGTCTCAAATAGTAATAGACAGTTGCTACAAATAGAAGATGAAATTGATGTAGACAGAAATATAGATTTATATAATCAACATCAGTTGGATATTTTAAATCCACGAACATTATATCAAACAGAAAGGTTTAATATTAACACAACATTAATACGAAGTAGTAGGGAGGAAAGTCTACGAGTAATAGATAGGACAGTAGAAATAGATTTATTGTCACCAGAAACTATACAAAAAATTAAACAGTCTGGTAAACATTTTATACATACAGGTTTAATAATAATAGGAGTAAAGGCCTTAGGAAGAAAGAATTTAGGAACAAAGCTACTAGCCTTAATATTAGATAAAAGTTGGAAAAATGAAATGAAAAAAGCAATTATATCAGGTATGGAAGTAGATTTAAGTCAGAATACAGCGTTATTTTATTGTACACCAGGAATACTTAAAGATATTAAAGATATAAACAATATAAAAATAGCACTACAAACAAAAGGTTATGAAAACTACGAGGGCAACAACTTAGTAATAAGTGTAGGAGTACTAGGAAAAGCTAGTAATAGCTCTGGTATGAAGTACAAAGTAAATATAGAAGGAATAGTACAAACAATGGCTTCAAAGTCGATAAAAATGATAGATCCAATTAAGATAGATCCAGAACAGCTAGCTGGATTAGAATGGAATTTAGATACTCTACAGGAAAATGACAATACAGTATTAGTACCTAAGAAAAGTGTCATATATGAAAAAGCAGACGGTCAACAAAGTATAAGATTTGTAGACTTTAAGGAAAACGATAATATAAAAGAAAATGATGAGGATAATAAAGAATTTAGTTACATGAATATTATAGAAGACGAACCAGTATACGATACAGAAACAGAGGATATAGATGAAATAAATACAGAGTGGTTAAAATTTGAACAAGAAGAATATATGGATTATACTTTAATCGAAGAAGAAGAGGAAATAGATACAGGATTTAAAAGCGAAAATGTTACTAAAACAATAGAACAAATAATAGATATAAAATTTACAGAATTAAATATACAAGAGGAAGTAGACGATATGATAATAGATTGTATGACAGAGTTAGGTATGACTTACAAGGAAAGTTATAAAGCTTTACAAGAATACTATAATCTACCCTTAGTAGAAAGTATTATGCAAGGAAAAACAATGATATCAGAATTTTATAAAAAAGAAAATATATTTATGGCAAATGAAGAGGAAAGTAAAAAACGACCACGAAATTTTATATACGGAGAAACAAGTGAAACAAATGAAATATATGGAAGAGAACCTTGGACAAGTCCTTCCGTTAATTATCAACAACAGTCTACATATAAAGGAACAAGTAAAAGGAAAAGCTAGGATAGTTTATAATTACAAAAGATTAAATGATAATACAATAGATGATGGGTATAAATCCCTAATAAAGACAGCCTATTAGGATTAATACAACAAAAGAAAGTATTTTCAAAATTTGACCTGAAATCAGGATACAATCAACTAAAGCTTGAAGAAAGTTTTAAACCATGGACAACTTTTACATGTTCAGAAGGACAATACGAGTGGAACGTACTTAGTTTCGGTCTAAAAAATGCACCTTCTATTTTCAAAGATTATGGACAGTATATTTTTAAAATATGATTTTTGTTTAGTATATATTGATGATATATTGGTAGCTAGTAACACTGTGCAGGAACATGAACAGCATCTACAAGAAGTATTTAATGAAATCAAAAAGAACGGTATAGTAGTTTCTAAAAGAAAATGGAGTTATTTAAAAGAAAAATCTCTTTTCTGGGGTTAGAATTAGGAAATGGTAAAGTAGAATTACAGCCACATATATCTACAAAAATCTTGGATTTCCCTGAAAAATTTGAAAACCTTAAACAAATACAGGCTTTTTGGGATTGGTAAATTATGCTAGAAAATTTATTCCCAATCTATCAAAATTAGTAGGACCATTATACAGTAAGACAACAAAAATGGACAAAGGTATTTTAACAGTGAAGATATAAAGATAGTAAAAGAAATAAAAAATATGGTTAAAAATATTAAACCATTAGAATTACCATTAGTAACAGACTATATAATAGTAGAAACAGATGGGTGTAAAGAAGGATGGGGAGCAGTACTTCTATGTAAACCAAATAAATATAGCCCAAAAAATGATGAAAAAATATGTGCTTATACGAGCGGAAATTTTCAAAATAAAAATAATTGGACAAATATAGATTTTGAAATACAAGCATTAATCTATTCTCTCGAAAAATTTAAAATATTTTTACATAAAGAATTCACAGTTCGAACAGATTGTGAAGAAATAGTTAAATTTATTAAAAATGATCAAAGTAAAAAGATGAACAGGACACGATGGGTAAATCTACAAAACATAATACAAGGGAATGGATATTTTATAAATTTTGAACATTAAAGTAAAAAATAATGGGATAGCAGATATGTTATCTAGAAATATAAATAAGTGGTTTATTGCAGATGGAAAGAAAGAATGCTAAAGGCAAAGGAATCCTTATACAGCCTATACAGAATAAAAAATCTTCAATGACTTCTAATGAAGAAACAGAGAAGATTCAACAGTTATATACAGAATCGATCAAAAGTTATAGACAACTTCCAGCATCGATTACAGGTATTGGGGAAGTATCACGATACTACAACCCAATAGAAACTCGTCCAAAAAGTATACAGAATACACAAAGGACGTTACTATAACACAGAATACACAGAATCTAAACATTGTATTTGGAGGAATATACTCTCTCCAAAAATGTATTGACACCAACAAAAAGTTTAGACCTATTGGTGGAATTACATTAACAGAAAAACAACAGTGTCTACTTGATAATCTTTGGCATATTCAAACCATGCCACAAGCCTCAAGTTTTAAAATACAAGTCTTGAATGCTCTAAGTATGTACTTCTCTGAACAGAGCATGACAACACCTGAAAAAGACACAAACCAAAGTTTACACATTATGTCATTTTTCGAGGTACAAAAATCGGTATTTTCAATAAATGGGAAACTGTTGCAAAATACATACAATGCCCAATCCAATTTATAAAGGTTTTGAGAGCTTTCAACAAGCCATCGAAACTGCAAGGGAACATTTTGGGGTTAAAGGTTTTACATAGAACCCGAAGAGGTTAAAACATTTGCTGAAATAGCAAATACAAACCAGAACAGTTAATCAAAGCTCAAGAGCAATTGATTACTGATCTACAAGAACATCTTATAAAGAAAGGAAAAGATACACAGTTTATACACATAAAATTGGAGAATGAAATTCTCAAACAAAAAATTGCATTACTCGAGGCAAAAAATACACAGTTATTACAAAGACTCGAGAAGAAAAAAGAAAATACAGAGATATACAGGACTTTTGAATCCTTCAGAACTAGGATTCTTGACACAACTTGGCATCAACAACTGAAGCCGGTGACAGATAGATTTCCAGAATTTGAGAGGATTGTTTCACGGAAAGTCTGTGAGCAATTTCCTTTAATTCTTTACAATCTTCAACACCAACTACTGGATCTCGCATTTCACATGGATAGTGAAAACAAAGGATTCAGTATAGTAGAAAGAACAGATGAAGACGGCAACGGTACAGGACTTCTGTTACTGCAAGTCTTTCAGCCTACACAGTTAACTGACGAACAGATAATCCAATTCTACCATCATGGTATGATTGATTACCTGGAAGTCAAGCTCAACAGAAGAACAGAAGATCTCCTCAATCAACTTGGAGAAAAGATAATTCTAACAGCAGGGAATATAGCAGCAAGAGCCTTGTTGCCAACCATTGGATGCAAGATTATTGCATCATTCCCTTTTACAGATTCTTACACTTACAGACCCGCCAGAAAAAGGATCTTCATTGATCATAATATTACAACAAATTACTTACGAACATGTATGACAAAGACAGAAATTGATTTTGCCGCCCTAAAATGGCTTAATCAACAAATAGAACAACCTACCAGTGATTTACAGCAGTATATTAAAACTCATCAGGAAACTCCAGAAATTCCTGATTTCTTCCCATGGAAACAATATAATTTAATTGGGGAAGGACACTATATACAGGTTTATGCAAAAATAAACTGGAGCATGCTATTGCCTTTTGCAGGGGAAGGCGATACACTTCAGCTTAGACACATAATCAACTTAGAAGACTACGAAGCAGATCACGGTGACTGCTCAAGCCCACAGTCAATTGACAGCACACACAGGGACTTCTAGACAGGTTAAACAGCTAGAGGATTAAACAAGAACGAGTTCTTTATTCAAATGACGCATGCCATGACGTTAATAACAAAGCTTCTAAAAAATGACGTAGGCAATGACGAAGGACGAAAATAATTAAAGGACTCGATGATTTTTGTAATTATCTGTAATTATTGTTTAGCTTTTGTACGACTCATTCTGAGCCGTTTCTTTTTCTTTTTCTTTTCATTAATTTATTGTAAAATTGTTGAGACTTCGCCTATATAAGGCTGAAGAATTCATTGTATAGACACACCGAAGAAATCAATAAACTCTTCAACTTCTCAAACTCTCTCATGGCACACTAAACCCCCTCTCAAACTCCTTAGCTTAGATCCTTATACAAGCTTCATATCCCCGTACTTCATATTATATCCTTAGTTAAAAATCCAAAAAAATCAAAAAACCAAAAAACCCAAAAATAATCATATCATCCGCTGTGCATATACTCTACCATCCGCTCATCCGCTGTGCATAACTACTAAGATCTGCTGTATCATACTATCTGCTGTATCATAGTGTAAGTATTATGTGTTTATGATGTTTTTAATTTATATGTTGGTGTATATTCTCTATTGTTGACACCAAACCTTCTTACCCCCCTCTGATGCATTGGTATCAGAGCAAGGCTTTCTTAAAATCTAAAAGACTAAGACAAGCTCCATATTTATGGCGTGTGATGCCTCTTTTCTTTGGAGAACTCTCTTAGGTGAAGATTATGGGAAAACTAAGCTCCGATTATTAAAGTATCAAAAGGGTTAAAATGGTTTGATATTACATATTCTGTTAATATATATATTCTGTTTATTCTGTTGATTTTGTGATTTTGTTAATATATTAAAATTCTAAGGATATGAGAAAATCTTTTAAAGGGAAGCTTAGGAAGGATTAAAACTAAGGAGTTTGATTTCATTCAAATATTGAGAACAATCATAATTTTTCAAGCAAAAAACTTGAATTTCTAAATTTAGAGTTCATCGATAAACCTGCTTTTAGACCAATTAGTACAGAAAATTATAGTTTAAATTGTTGCATTAAAGAAACCTGCAAACATAGTCTACATACTGAAAATCCACATTTAAACACCTTAACAGATTTAGTTATAAATTTAGGTAAAAATTTGCAAATGAGTTATACAATAATAAACAGTTAGTAGAAAAGCTTACTGAAGAAGTTAAAAATATAATACTAATTTAGATTATATTAAAGAACAAAACGAAAGATTACTAAAGAAATACAATACTTTTGATAAACAAATACCAAGTAATACATTTAGTGAAGAAATAGACAGAATAACACAAGCAGTTAAAAAATTAAACATAGACGATATAAACTCTAATACAAAAACCATTAATAAACCTATACCATATAAACATTGGCAAATAAGAAAATGAGTGAAAGAAGTTTTCTAGGACGCAGTAGAACTATACAGGAAGCTAGAAACTCGACAAGCAATATAAATGATATAATAACATCTGATAGTTTTTTAAACAGGATAATTAGACGAGGATCAGGCTCAAATAGTAATAGACAGTTGCTACAAATAGAAGATGAAATTGATGTAGACAGAAATATAGATTATATAATCAACATCAGTTGGATATTTTAAATCCACGAACATTATATCAAACAGGAAGGTTTAATATTAACACAACATTAATACGAAGTAGTAGGGAGGAAAGTCTACGAGTAATAGATAGGACAGTAGAAATAGATTTATTGTCACCAGAAACTATACAAAAAATTAAACAGTCTGGTAAACATTTTATACATACAGGTTTAATAATAATAGGAGTAAAGGCCTTAGGAAGAAAGAATTTAGGAACAAAGCTACTAGCCTTAATATTAGATAAAAGTTGGAAAAATGAAATGAAAAAAGCAATTATATCAGGTATGGAAGTAGATTTAAGTCAGAATACAGCGTTATTTTATTGTACACCAGGAATACTTAAAGATATTAAAGATATAAACAATATAAAAATAGCACTACAAACAAAAGGTTATAAAAACTACGAGGGCAACAACTTAGTAATAAGCGTAGGAGTACTAGGAAAAGCTAGTAATAGCTCTGGTATGAAGTACAAAGTAAACATAGAAGGAATAGTACAAACAATGGCTTCAAAGTCGATAAAAATGATAGATCCAATTAAGATAGATCCAGAACAGCTAGCTGGATTAGAATGGAATTTAGATGCTCTACAGGAAAATGACAATACAGTATTAGTACCTAAGAAAAGTGTCATATATGAAAAAGCAGATGGTCAACAAAGTATAAGATTTGTAGACTTTAAGGAAAACGATAATATAAAGGAAAATGATGAAGATAATAAAGAATTTAGCTACATGAATATTATAGAAGATGAACCAATATACGATACAGAAACAGAGGATATAGAAGAAATAAATACAGAGTGGTTAAAATTTGAACAAGAAGAATATATGGATTATACTTTAATCGATGAAGAAGAGGAAATAGATACAGGTTTAAAAGCGAAAATGTTACTAATACAATAGAACAAATAATAGATAAAAAATTTACAGAATTAAATATACAAGAAGAAGTAGACGATATGATAATAGACTGTATAACAGAGTTAGGTATGACTTACGAGGAAAGTTATAAAGCTTTACAAGAATACTATAATCTACCCTTAGTAGAAAGTATTATGCAAGGAAAAACAATGATATCAGAATTTTATAAAAAAGAAAATATATTTATGGCAGATGAAGAGGAAAGCAAAAAAACGACCACGAAATTTTATATACGGAGAAACAAGTGAAACAAATGAAATATATGGAAGAGAACCTTGGACAAGTCCTTCCGTTAATTATCAACAACAGTCTACATATAAAGGAACAGGTAAAAGATTACCGATAGGCCAACTATACAGTGGAAATATGTTATTATTAGAACAATAAAAACCGGGGAGATGAAATACTCACATGGGAACAAATAGTAGTAAGAATGTGGGAAACAAATAAAAAGGATAGTATGGATATGTTTTCATACTTAGAAACTACATTAGGCCCTATAGCATTAGGAATTTGGCAAAGTAAAAAAGCTCAAGATTCATCAGCAGTAAACACCCTAAAAGCTTTAGGAGACAACCCTTACAATTTCACATCACAAATAAGAACTCTTATTCTAGGAGTAGACCCAGCAAAAAATAACACTCTTATACAGGATACAGCTATTAGAAATTTAGAACAGTTAAGTATAGCAGACATGAAATACATAAATGAATTTACATTAGACTTTGCAAGGTTATTATCACAAACAGGTAAAGCAATAGATGATAATTTGTGTGATAAATACTTTATAAAACTGCCAGGAGATTTAGGAAAATGTATACATGAATCATGGAAACAAACATATGGTAATACACAAAATCTAGGAATAGGACCTAGGATAACCTATACATTTGGTATACTAGAGGAAAAATGTAAAGAAGTAGCATTACAGGAACAATTAAAAGAAATTCGTATGCATTTTGTAAAACAGCTATATACACACCACAAGCCTATGGTTTTTATGAGAAAAAGAAAAACATTAGGAAAAGTACAACATACAATAAGAATTACAAATCTAATTATAATAAAAATAAATATGTTAAAAAACCTCAAACTAGAAAATGTAGATGTTTTATATGCGGTGATGAAAAACACTTAGCAAATAAATGTCCAAACAAAATAAAAAATAGAAAGAACTAACCTAATAGAACAGTTAAATAATTATGAAATAGAGGCTATACAAACAGATGATTCAGATAATGAGTCAGTTTACAGTATATTTAGTGAAGATGAAAAACCAATAGCAAAAGTAACATATACATATATGAATACAGAAGAAGTATGTGAACATCAATGGATACATAATAGAGGAAATAATTATATAAAATGCTATAATTGTGGATTATTCCCTAGTATAGAAAAAGGTATCAATGTAATACGTGTTTTAAAGAAATATTTTACATTTGTATTAAAAAATTATACAATATAGAAATGAGTACATCCACAGGCAATAGGAAAATAGAAGATTTAAAGGTAACTATAGAAAAACTAGAAAATTAGAAATAATAGTAGAATTACATACACTAAAAATTAAAGAGTTAGAAAGTAAAATAGAAAATTTAACAAAAAACGAAACAACTCAAGAAATTAGTAAAATGTCAGTAGAAAACAATGAGTCTACATATATACAGACACAAGGTTCAATGAACATGATAAAAATACAGTGTAGAATATGGTTAGATCAAAACAAGTTTATAGATGTAACAGGATTGAGTGGAGGCGTAGAATAAAATTAAGGACTTCTAGTGGACCTATAGGCAGGAAGGGTATTTGACGTCTGGTTTCGGGGCCTAAGTAGCCCATATCTGCCCTTTAACGATGATTCTACATGCACCTAGGATTTATGTATGCTATGTGTTGTATGATTTATTGTGTACTGTAGGATATGTGTTGCATGATTTATTGTATGATGTCCTGCTGCCGATATGGTTTTTTGTATACTGTATGATATGTGCTGAATGTTTTATTGTATGTTATCTTGCTAAACAGTATGACTTTTGCTATTGAGTCGGGGGTCTCATTGGAAGCGGTCTCTCTACCTAACAAGATAGAGGAAAGACTCGCCTACACCTACCCTCCCCAGACCCTGCTCTTGAGTGGGATATACTGGGTTTGTTTGTTTGTTTGTTTGTTTAGATGTAACAGGATTAGTAGATACAGGAGCAACTACGAGTGTAATATCACATAACTTAGCACCAAAAGAATATCATGAAAAATTACCATATAAAATAGAAAGTAGAACAATAGAAGACAGGATAATATCAGTAACACATTGTTTACGACCAATTGCAATACAGTTTTTAGATTTTTCAAAATATTATAGTATAAAATACCCTATGCCACAAATAAATATTAATCCTGAATATATAAAATCCAAAGACTTTGTTCTTGGGTTAAATTTCTTATTTAATAACCATGGAGCACTTACATTAACAAGACATTTTATTACTTTTAGTAAAAACATTTACACTATTCCAACATTACGGTATAATTATACATCAGAGATTGCGCAGAAGCGTGGTGGACAAGGTAATTTAGATTTTTTAAAAACACATACACTTAGAACAGAATTTATAGAAAACGAAAGCATGAAATTGTTAACAGAATTAGAAAAAGGAAGAGATATAACTAAAAGCTTAAATCATCCTATGATTCTACACCTTGAAAAAATAGGATTAATAGGAGATGACATAACAAAATCTAAAGTACAATATACTTGTAAATTTAAATTAAAAAACCCAGATATTACTATAAGAACAAGTAATATAGAATACAGCCCATTAGACAAAGAAGAATTTAGAAAGCAAATCCCTGAGATGATATCACAAGGATTAATTAGAAAATCAGAAAGTCCTCATAGAACAGCAGCTTTTATAGTAAGAAATCACAGTGAAATAAAAAGAGGAAAAGCTAGGATAGTTTATAATTACAAAAGATTAAATGATAATACAATAGATGATGGGTATAATATCCCTAATAAAGACAGCCTATTAGGATTAATACAACAAAAGAAAGTATTTTCAAAATTTGACCTGAAATCAGGATACAATCAACTAAAGCTTGAAGAAAGTTTTAAACCATGGACACTTTTACATGTTCAGAAGGGCAATACGAGTGGAACGTACTTAGTTTCGGTCTAAAAATGCACCTTCTATTTTTCAAAGATTTATGGACAGTATATTTTTAAAATATGATTTTGTTTAGTATATATTGATGATATATTGGTAGCTAGTAACACTGTGCAGGAACATGAACAGGATCTACAAGAAGTATTTAATGAAATCAAAAAGAACGGTATAGTAGTTTCTAAAAAGAAAATGGAGTTATTTAAAAGAAAAATCTCTTTTCTGGGGTTAGAATTAGGAAATGGTAAAGTAGAATTACAGCCACATATATCTACAAAAATCTTGGATTTCCCTGAAAAATTTGAAAACCTTAAACAAATACAGGCTTTTTTGGGATTGGTAAATTATGCTAGAAAATTTATTCCCAATCTATCAAAATTAGTAGGACCATTATACAGTAAGACAACAAAAAATGGACAAAGGTATTTTAACAGTGAAGATATAAAGATAGTAAAAGAAATAAAAAATATGGTTAAAAATATTAAACCATTAGAATTACCATTAGTAACAGACTATATAATAGTAGAAACAGATGGGTGTAAAGAAGGATGGGGAGCAGTACTTCTATGTAAACCAAATAAATATAGCCCAAAAAATGATGAAAAAATATGTGCTTATACGAGCGGAAATTTTCAAAATAAAAATAATTGGACAAATATAGATTTTGAAATACAAGCATTAATCTATTCTCTCGAAAAATTTAAAATATTTTTACATAAAGAATTCACAGTTCGAACAGATTGTGAAGAAATAGTTAAATTTATTAAAAATGATCAAAGTAAAAAGATGAACAGGACACGATGGGTAAATCTACAAAACATAATACAAGGGAATGGATATTTTATAAATTTTGAACATATTAAAGTAAAAAATAATGGGATAGCAGATATGTTATCTAGAAATATAAATAAGTGGTTTATTGCAGATGGAAAGAAAGAATGCTAAAGGCAAAGGAATCCTTATACAGCCTATACAGAATAAAAAATCTTCAATGACTTCTAATGAAGAAACAGAGAAGATTCAACAGTTATATACAGAATCGATCAAAAGTTATAGACAACTTCCAGCATCGATTACAGGTATTGGGGAAGTATCACGATACTACAACCCAATAGAAACTCGTCCAAAAAATATACAGAATACACAAAGGACGTTTACTATAACACAGAATACACAGAATCTAAACATTGTATTTGGAGGAATATACTCTCTCCAAAAATGTATTGACACCAACAAAAAGTTTAGACCTATTGGTGGAATTACATTAACAGAAAAACAACAGTGTCTACTTGATAATCTTTGGCATATTCAAACCATGCCACAAGCCTCAAGTTTTAAAATACAAGTATTGAATGCTCTAAGTATGTACTTCTCTGAACAGAGCATGACAACACCTGAAAAAAGACACAAACCAAAGTTTACACATTATGTCATTTTTCGAGGTACAAAAATCGGTATTTTCAATAAATGGGAAACTGTTGCAAAATACATACAATGCCCCAATCCAATTTATAAAGGTTTTGAGAGCTTTCAACAAGCCATCGAAACTGCAAGGGAACATTTTGGGGTTAAAGGTTTTTACATAGAACCCGAAGAGGTTAAAAACATTTGCTGAAATAGCAAATACAAACCCAGAACAGTTAATCAAAGCTCAAGAGCAATTGATTACTGATCTACAAGAACAACTTATAAAGAAAGGAAAAGATACACAGTTTATACACATAAAATTGGAGAATGAAATTCTCAAACAAAAAATTGCATTACTCGAGGCAAAAAATACACAGTTATTACAAAGACTCGAGAAGAAAAAAGAAAATACAGAGATATACAGAACTTTTGAATCCTTCAGAACTAGGATTCTTGACACACCTTGGCATCAACAACTGAAGCCGGTGACAGATAGATTTCCAGAATTTGAGAGGATTGTTTCACGGAAAGTCTGTGAGCAATTTCCTTTAATTCTTTACAATCTTCAACACCAACTACTGGATCTCGCATTTCACATGGATAGTGAAAACAAAGGATTCAGTATAGTAGAAAGAACAGATGAAGACGGCAACGGTACAGGACTCCTGTTACTGCAAGTCTTTCAGCCTACATGTAAGGCCCCGTTCCCGGGCACCTCACAGTTGGTCATTCATCGCACATAAAACGTTTTAGAACACATATTTACTCGCAGCGGAATTAAAAAAAAAACATTCATTAATAACAAAAACATGTCATTTATTTCATTACAGCATTCTTTTTCTTTTTCAAAATACATTAACATGTCAAAATATGGATGCCAGCCTCAACAACTGAGTAGTCACCTCGTGCCATCCTCAGCAACATACCTGCCAACTGGAAAATACATAAAACGTCAGCGTTGCTGAGTGAGTTCTAGTTTTATATTAAAACATACTTTACTTACCATCACAACCATACATACGATCATACAACATACGTACACGTAGATAATATTATTATTATCTTCATCATTCATTCATTAACTTTCGTTCGTGTACCGTTCATCGTTAACGTTCCCGTTCTTTCTTAGCTCTTTCTTTCGTTCATACGTTTCTTACTTTCATTCTTACGTTCATTTCATTTATTCGTACGTTTATTACTTTCGTGCATCCTCTATCTTTCACTTCTATTTAGGTCCGGTCACACTTTACCCTCTTCATGGCACACAGCCATGATTACTAAGGTCGAGTGACAGGGATCCCATTTCATACATAATCATTACATTCCTTCCGTTCATTACTTTTAATCATTCGTTCCTCAGCTTTCATTACGTTCGTTATCTTTTGTTCGTCTCATGCTTTCTTTCTTTCATAGTTATCTCTCTCGTTCATCAACTCACGCGATACTCCCGACTCATGTCCGAAGACTGATACTGTGCCGAGGCCTGCTCACAAACCCCCGACTCATGTCCGAAGACTGACACAGTACCGGAGCACGCGTTCCGTTCCTCATTCGTCTCATCTCACTCTCTCGCACTACTCCCGACTCATGTCCGAAGACTGATACTGTGCCGGGGCTTGCTCACAAACCCCGACTCATGTCCGAAGACTGACACAGTACCGGAGCATGCGATCCTCTACTCATTCATCTCATCTCACTCTCTCGCACTACTCCCGACTCATTTCCGAAGACTGATACTGTGCCGGGGCCTGCTCACAAACCCCCGACTCATGTCCGAAGACTGACACAGTACCGGAGCATGCGATCCTCTACTCATTTATCTCATCTCACTCTCTCGCACTACTCCCGACTCATGTCCGAAGACTGATACTGTGCCGGGGCCTGCTCACAAACCCCCGACTCATGTCCGAAGACTGACACAGTACCGGAGCATGCGATCCTCTACTCATCCAACTAGATCCTATCTCATGCAATATCCCCGACTCATACTCGAAAGCTGATGCTGTGCCAGGGCCTGCTCACAAACCCCCGACTCATGTCCGTAGACTGACACAGCATCGGGATACGCGACAAAGATCCCATACGAGTCAATCACAGAGATTGAACTCCATCCGAGTCTGTTGCAACACAAAGTTGCTCACCTCATAAATATGTTTGGCCTCATGCCACACCCCCGAAGTTAAATATAACTCGGGTAACAACACCCCCACCGAAATGGGTAACATCACCCCCACCGAAGTGGGTAACTACACCCCCACCGAAGTGGGTAACTGTAACATTCTACATCCCCACCATGTGGGTACCTACTATACACCATGTACCTCCCCGGAGGTCAGTCCCAAGACTGGAACCTCTACGTGCACTCTTAAAGATTAGTCGAACCTCACGCGGTTGGGCTTGTGGCATTTAAGACCGTGCACTTTGGTACACTACGCTTGCAAATCTCTCACGTTTTCATTCGTTCATTAAGGATTTATTCAATCATAGTATTTCCCCTTTATTATCTTTTGCTTTACAATACATAATACTTTCGTTACATTCACTTACGCTCCACTTCTCTTTATCATTAATCTTTCATTTTATTAATAATATAACTTCTTCGTTAAATCCTTAAACATTCTTCGTCATGTCATGCCATACTTAACAATATTTTATTAATGATATTGTTAACAATAATAATACACTGATAATAATATCAGTAATAATAAGGGCTAATCATTAATCATCATTACATGCATAAAACATCATATCAATTAACCCTAATCAACTCTGGTCAAAGCCTCGAAATTCGGATTTCCAGTGAATTCCTAAAAAAAATTCTAAGTGTTGGGCGCATGAGCCCTGTTAGGCGTATGAGCCCTGTTGGGCGTTTGATCCTGTTGGGCGTATGAGCCCTGTTGGACTTATGAGCTTACACTTAGAAAAATTCTCGGGTCTGGGCGTATGACCCCTGTTGGGCGTATGAGTCCTGTTGGACTTTTCACCCTACACTTAGATAAATTTCTCTGGTCATACGACCAATGTTCAGACTTTTCACCACCCATACTTAGTAAATTTCTAGACTCATGAGTACTGTTGAGACTCATGAGCACTATTGGACTCACGACCTTTACTTAGAATATTTTTCTAAGGCAAAACCTCGGGCGTTTGAGCACTATTGGACTCATTATCTTGCACTTAATTTTTCCTAAGTCCAAATTCCAGACACATGACTCCTGTTTGGGTTTGCTAGTCGTATTAGCAGCCTATTCATGTTTCTAATTCAAATTTCAGTTCCCAAACATCATAATGCCTAGTTCTAAACATGCACACATGGTTCCCAGGCACAAACTTAACATAAACTTAAACATACATACATTTATATCATACGGGTATCATACCCAAATTTATAAAAAAATATAATTACATGTTTTCCAGCCCCAAAACATTTAAAAACGGGTAAAAAGGGGTCTAGAACTCACCTTTGCTGCTTTCAATCTTAACACTCTTCACCCGAGCTTCTTCACACGATTCCAACCCTTAGAATCCTTCTTAACTCGTATTTGCACACATAGAAACACACATAAACATTCAACCGAGACTAATCTAGCCAAGAACAACTTAAAAACATTAATTCTTACCTTGAATCCGATTTCTTCTTCTTGTTCTTCAAAAACCCGAGAGTTTCTCTGCTTTCTCTCTCTAAAATCTGAACAAGAAAAGTGTGCAGATGGGTATGGGCGACCACATCGCCTTTTACACCCACTTTTCAAGATTTTTATCATCTTTTCACTTTTGGTCCCTCAACTTTGGGGTTGACTTCCTTTTTTTCCCCTTTTTCTTTCTCTTTTATTCCTTTGTTTCTTTAAAAGAAAAATACGGGTGTTACAAGTCCACCCCCCTTATATAGGTTTCGTCCCCGAAACCTGTTATTCCTTAAACCCTTGTGAGCAATACTGTTTCACCTCTTCTTCCAGTCTCTCATCTGGAATTCAATCGCTCTACATCATTTATCGACATCCGATTTCTGGTCTATCTTTGACTATTCTGCATTGGCAACCCATGCATACTGATCAATGATTATTTGACCAGCACCTGCGACCTCAAACATGCCATGTAGAGTGCGGTCACTACGATTAAAAGAATCATCACAATATCCGAGCAAAGTCTCGGCGTCATAATCATTGAGCTTCAGAGCATCACTGAGACCCTTCAGCTTTAATGCTTTGAAAAACACGGCCATCAACTTGCGTATAGTTGCTAGCCCTTATTTGATGTTCTTTACATATGAGTAATGACCCTTTGGCAACCCAGCACTGACAAGAAAGACAATTCGACTTATTTGGTGACTCAATCCAAATTTAGCTCTTTCCTTTACTTTCAACCTCCCATTCTAATTGTTTGTTATAACGTCGAAACTATCGTACGTTGCCGTTCAATGAACCACTCACAGGCTGAAATTGTTCCTCAGACAACGGGTGACATAACTTTCTTAATTGCATCACGCAATCCTCTAGGGCATCAGGTAACCTAGTGAGTCCACTAATAGTAATCTCTACCTCGAAGGGCTCATCGATGTTCCTTCTCCTTTTGTTTCCGTTCTCTTCCGATCGTCGTATATCCTTCCCGCTAGATCTACCGCCGACCTGAACGTGCTTGGTCGGGTAGCGATCATGTGCCTACGGATATCCACCGGCAAGCCCTGAACATACCTCTTGATTTTCCGCGAAAGAGGTGTCACCTGATCCGGCACCAGTTGTGCCATCTCGTTGAATTTAGTGGTGTATTGCTGATGTGTCATCTTCCCCGCTTCTAACTGCAGGAATTCCCTTTCTACCTTGTCCATCTCACGGTGAGGACAGAACTCCTCAATCACTAACCTCTTCAACTCTGGCCATCTCATCCTTCCGATAGCCCGACTACCCTCAACTTGGACTATGTTGTCCCACCAGCACAAAGCTGAGTCCACGAAAGAATGAGTGGCAAACTTAACTTTCTGATCTTCCCGGCACTCACTAATTTCCAGCATCGCTTCCATCTCTCTGACCCAACGATGAGCCGCGGCAGTAGTGCCATTACCATCAAAAGTTGGGGGTTTGCATCGCCGAAACGCCCCATAATCACAGCCTCGTGCCGTCTCCGGCGCAGGCTCTTCTTCCTCTTCGTCATCGGAGAAGACTGTTTCAGTCTCGGGCCATCTCCTTGAGCCTGATGATCTACCCCTTTCCTGTCTTTCCCCGTCTCTAACTGCTTTTACTACCTTGGTCACTACAGATGGTAGGATCGTCTGCATGACCTGATGCACTTCTTCAGCTACCGCCTCTTCACCGAGGCTCTCAAGTTAGCACTCTCATCGCCACCTCCCGGTTGAGGTGTTTCGGACTCCTCGTGAACCACCTGTTCCACTCTAGATCATGCTCTCGTGACTCGTGGTTCAACACCACGTCCGCCACCACCTCCTCCACGTGAAGCCTTAGAAGGTCTACTACCGGCCATTCTCTAACTCACACTGAAAGATTTAAACACTACACGGTCATTCAAGGGAATAGCTCAGTTCACGTCAAGTATAGTAAGTCCCTAATTACGGTGATCAGTTGTAATTAGCCACTTACTCTACTTTTCACACCCCGAGCATTACCTGTCCTGACTATATTAGCATCTAAATCTAACAGTAACACATAAACACATAACATGCGCACACAATGTTGGTTAACTTTAAGAAAATACCTGATGGCACGCAGCTACTCAGTTTGGCATCCCTTCCCTTTCCGTCCCATTCTCAGTTTAAGTTAAGGTTTATTCCGAAAAATTTTACCCAATTCACTTAAACTTTGGCTCTGATACCAACTTGTAAGGCCCCGTTCTCGGGCACCTCACAGTTGGTCATTCATCGCACATAAAACGTTTTAGAACACAATTTACTCGCAGCGGAATTAAAAAAAAACATTCATTAATAACAAAAACATGTCATTTATTTCATTACAGCATTCTTTTTCTGTAAGGCCCCGTTCCCGGGCACCTCACAGTTGGTTATTCACAGCATAAAACATTCACAACACAATATTAAGCAGCGGAAATTTTTTTAAACAAAAACCATCCATTCATTTAGAACGCTGTTGTTAAGCAATACATTTTAGTTTATAAGTTCACAAAATATTTAATTGAATGAATTACAAAACAACAGTGTCGTCAAAGCATAATGGATGTCAGTCTTGCCCGCCAAGTAGCCACCCCCGTGTGCCATCCTCAGCAACCTGTCACCTGCCAACTGGAAAATACATAAAAGTCAGCGTTGCTGAGTGAGTTCTAGTTTTATAATTTAAAATACTTTGCTTTTCCTCTCATGAAAAACCTTTCTTTACTTACATGCGGTCACACAAGTACGTACACAGATAATATTATTATTATCCTCGTCGTTCGTTCATTAACTTTCGTTAGTGTGCCGTTCATCGTTTACATTCGTATTCTTTCTTTCATATTAGTTCTTCCGTTCGTATGTATCTTACTTTCTTTCATTCATACATTACATATATTCATACGTTCATTTCATTCATACATTCATTGCATACGTACGATCATTTCTTTCATTCATATGTTCATTACATTCCTTCGTACGTTTATTCATTCCATTCATGCATTCTCATTACATTCTTTCATTCTATCATATGTTAGCCAAGTCTGTTGCAGCACACGGCTGCTCACCTCAGTGGCAATCTCACGATTGCCTGCTAACCGAGTCTGTTGCAACACGTAGTTGCTCACCTCATTATCAATATGTTAGCCAAGTCTGTTGCAACACATAGTTGCTCACCTCAGTGGCAACCCCACGGATTGCCTGCTAACCGAGTCTGTTGCAACACAAAGTTGCTCACCTCATTATCAATCTTAAAGATTAACCCTGTGTGCATCCTTCGGGGTAGCTAACCCGCATCACAGTTGAGCTAACACCTGCCAGGGGTGTGCACCTCCATTCATTTGCTTGCAAGCCTTTCATACGTTCATTCGTTCATTTATTAATGCATGTTGTTCATCATCATTCTTCTTTTCGTTCATTCGTTAATACATGCATTCATCATCATGTTCCTCTTTCATTATCTTTCACTTTATGATACATAATACTTCATTGGTTCATTCTCGTTATTCGTAAAGTTTCAGAAAGATGAGCATACACAATTACAAGGAACATACACACTCATTATACATTCATCATCATACATTCATCATCATACATTCATCATCATACATAGCATCATACCATACTTAACAATATTTTATTAATAATATTGTTAACAATGATAATACACTGATAATAATATCAGTAATAATAAGGGTTAATCATAATCATCATTACATGCATAAAACATCATCACTTATTAACCCTAGTCAACCCTGGTCAACACCTCGAACTTCGGATTTGTAGGAAATTTCTGTAAAAATTTTGTGTTCTGGACGTTTGAGCCCTGTTGGGCGTATAAGCCCCTTGGGCGTATGAGCCCTGTTAGGCGTAAGAGCACTGCTGGTCGTATGAGCCCTATTGGACTTTTCATCCTATACTTAAGAAAAATCACCTGGTCATACGACCACACTGTTGGTGGTATGAGTCCTATTGGACTCTTCAACACTTAGACAAATCACCTGGTCATACGACCACACTGTTGGTCGTATGAGTCCTACTGGACTCTTCAACACTTAGAAAAATCACCTGGTCATACGACCACACTGTTGGTCGTATGAGTAACCTGGATATGTATCTTATTTCATATTCCAAATCCCAAACATCATAATGCCTAGTTCTAAACATGCTCACCTGATTCTAGGCAAAACTTAACATAATTACATACATTCATACATTCAATCATACGGGTATAAAATCCAAGTTTTATACAAACATACTTACATGCATTTTCCAGCCCCAAAGCATTTAAAAACAGGTAAAAAGGGGTCTAGAACTCACCTTAGTTGTTTCAAATCTTAAGACTCTTCACCCGAGCTCCTTTAATCGATTCTAACACCTGGAAACCTTCTAAACACACATTTGGAACACATAAAAACACAAATAAGCATTTAACCGAGGCTAAGGTTAGCCAAAAACAACTCAAAATACTCAACTTTACCTTAAACTCGAATTTCTTCTTCTTGTTCTTCAATGTCCGAAGGTTTCTCTGCTCTCTCTCTCTAAAATATCGAATGATAGGGAAATGTAGGCATCATGGGCGGCCATGCCTCCCTTTTTGTACAAAATAAATAATAACTTTGCCCATTTGGCCCTTTTGGCCCCTCCTCTTTAGTTGACTTTTATTTTCTCTCCTGTTTCTTTCTATTTTATTCTTTTAATTCCTTTAATAAGAAGTTACGGGTGTTACAAGTCCACCCCCCTTATATAGGTTTCGTCCCCGAAACCTGTTATTCCTCAAACAGCTGTGGGTAGTGCTGTTTCATTTCTTCTTCAGTCTCCCACGTAGACTCGGATCCCTTCCTGTGCTTCCACTGTACACGCACAAGAGGAACCGCTTTATTCCTCAACCTCTTCTCCTTACGATCAATGATTGCCACTGGTTGCTCCACGTAGTTGAGCCGCTCATCCACCTCGATATCCTCCAGTGGTACAACCATGTCTTCATCAGCTAAGCACTTTCTCAGATGAGATACATGGAATGTGGGATGAATTCCACTTAACTCATCTGGCAATTCAAGTCGATAGGCCACCTCTCCTACCCGGGCAACAATCCGGAAAGGTCCTATGTATCTCGGGCTTAGCTTACCTCGTTTCCTGAATCTAATGATTCCTTTCCAAGGTGAGACCTTCAACATAACTCGGTCACCAACCTTGAACTCTATCGGTCTTCGCCTCTTGTCAGCATACGACTTTTGCCTATCCTTCGCCGCCTTCATGAAGGCTTTGATCTTTTCTAATTTCTCAGTCGTTGCTTCGACCACCTCAACACCTCCTAACTCTTTCTGCCCAATGTCTCCCCAGCACACGGGAGTCCTACATCTCCTACCGTATAGCATCTCGTAAGGTGGCATGCCAATGCTGGCATGATAACTGTTGTTGTACGAGAATTCTGCTAACGGCAGGTGGTTGTCCCAACTTCCTCCAAAATCGATCACGCACGCCCGAAGCATGTCCTCGAGTGTTTGGATCGTCCTCTCAGACTGACCGTCCGTCTGAGGGTGATATGTTGTACTAATGTGTAGCCTCGTCCCCATTGCATCATGAAACCTCTTCCAAAACTTGGAGGTAAACCGGGTGTCACGATCAGACACAATAGACACCGGCACACCATGACGAGCTACAATTTCTTTGATGAATAGATCCGCCAATCTCTCGGATGAGTACGTTTCACGGATTGGTAGGAAGTGGGCACTCTTTGTCAAACGGTCCACTATCACCCATATGGCATCATACCCTTTAGGGGTACGTGGTAACTTCGTGATGAAATCCATGGTGATGTGTTCCCACTTCCACTCGGGTATATCCAACGGTTGGATCTTCCCGTAGGGCTTCTGGTGTTCCGCCTTCACTTGTAAGCAAGTCAAGCACTTACTTACGTATTCCACTACGTCGCGTTTCATACCCGGCCACCAATAGTCTTTCTTCATATCGTGGTACATTTTGGTAGCAACGGGGTGAATGGAGTATCGGGTCTTATGGGCCTCGTCCATAATTCTACCACGTAGATCCCCGTATCGAGGAATCCACATTCGTCCAAATCGAGTCTTAACACCAAGAGTGTTCTCACCCAATTCCGTAACTAGACCTCTCATCCTTTCGGAGTTAAGACGATCTTCTTTCAAAGCCTCGTCTTGAAACTCCTTAAACTGAGTCATTACATCTGAGGTCATAATTAGCTGATATGCCTTTACCCGGATCGGCTCAGGCCTTTCTTTTCGGCTAAGGGCATCGGCCACCACGTTGGCCTTGCCCGGATGGTAATGGATTTCGCAGTCATAATCCTTTATGAGCTCCAACCATCGCCTTTGCCTCATGTTTAGATCTTTCTGCACGAAGAAATACTTCAAGCTTTTATGGTCTGTGAAGATAGTGCACTTCGTCCCGTATAGATAGTGCCGCCATATCTTCAACGCAAAAACCACCGCAGCTAGTTCTAGATCGTGTGTGGGATAGCTGACTTCGTGGGTTTTCAGTTGTCGGGATGCATAGGCTATTACCCTTCCACGTTGCATCAACACGCAACCTAGCCCAGAATAAGATGCATCTGAATAGACCACTAAGTCTTCATTCCCCTCGGGCAAAGTCAAAACAGGAGCTTGTGTTAGTCTTGTCTTCAACTCCTCGAAAGCATCCTCCTGTTCTCGACCCCACACAAACTTTACATCCTTGCGAGTCAATTTTGTCAAAGGTGAGGCTATCTTGGAGAAGTCTTGAATAAATCTCCTATAGTAGCCCGCCAACCCAAGAAGCTACGAATCTCGGATGGCGTCTTTGGTGATTTCCATTGCATCACAGCCTCAACCTTTGCTGGGTCCACCATTATTCCTTCTGCATTTACCACGTGACCCAGAAATTGTACCTCGCGTAACCAGAAGGCACACTTGGAGAACTTAGCGTACAGTTTCTCCCTCCTTAAAGTCTCCAATACTTCCCGAATATGACCGGCATGCTCTTCTTCGCTCCTCGAATAAATCAGGATATCATCGATGAACACAATCACTGATTTATCTAACATTGGCCGACACACTCGGTTCATCAAGTCCATAAAAGCAGCTGGCGCGTTAGTTAGACCAAATGACATAACGAGAAACTCATAGTGTCCATAACGCGTATGAAAAGCTGTTTTAGGAATGTCCTGCTCCTTCACCTTCAACTGGAGGTAGCCAGATCGAAGATCTATCCTCGAGAACCAACTGGCACCCTGGAGCTGGTCGAACAAGTCATCGATTCTCGGTAACGGATACCGATTCTTTATGGTCAACTTGTTCAATTCACGGTAGTCGATACACATTCTCATGCTACCGTCCTTCTTTTTCACAAATAAGACCGGAGCACCCCAAGGAGAGATACTCGGTCTAATGAAGCCCTTGTCAAGCAACTCCTGCAGTTGCTCCATCAACTCCTTCATCTCCGTAGGAGCTAATCGATACGGTGCCTTGGCGACAGGTTGGGCACCGGGTATTAAGTCAATTTGAAATTCGATTTCGCGGTCAGGTGGCAATCCCGATAAGTCTTCCGGGAACACATCCGGAAACTCACACACAACCGGAACGTCGGATAGTTGTGGTGTTGGCGTTTCCACATCCTTCACATAACATAGGTAGGCGTTGCACCCACGCCTCATGCACTTCCCCGCCACCGCCATCGAAATCACCTTCGGAATCATCGTTACCCGATCACCGTATATTGTCACCAGACTCCCGTCAGATGCCGTCAATCTAATCATCTTCTTTCGACATACTATATTCGCTTCATAGGTTGCCAACCAATCCATCCCTAGTACTACATCAAATCCACCTAGGGGCATCACATGTAACCTAGCAGCAAACCTATGACCTTCTAACTCTATGGCACAGTCCTCTATCACATCAGTAACTCTAGTGGACTTACCAATAGCGGTTTCTACTTCAAAGGGCTCATCAATGTATTTACTACTAACAGGAAATTTAGCACAGAAAGTAGCAGAAATGAAACTCTTACTAGCACCAGAATCAAATAACACAGAAGCAAGAGTTTGATTTATTAGAAACGTACCTGACACAACATCGGGGTCCGTCCTAGCCTCCTCCCTGGTCATAGTGAAAGCTCTGGCACTCGTCTTCTGCCCCTCAGTCCCTACCATCTTCTTTCCCCCGAAACTCTCAGCCCTCGACTTCTTGCAATCCTTACTCATATGCCCCACTTCACCGCAGTTGAAACACCTCGTAGCCTTACAGTCTCTAGCCATATGACCGGATTTCCCACACCTGAAACAGACTTTTAACCCCCATCTACACTCACCACCGTGCTCCTTACCACACTTGTCACACCTTTTGGGTCCCGAGCTTGGTGACCCCACCCTACGGTCATCCCTTCTAGCCTTCTTGTTATTCGGGATAAAGCCACCACGCCCGAACCGTTTCCCATTCCAGTTCCGGTTAGCACCACCGGCTTTCTTTGCCTCCACCACCATCACTTCCCTCTCGTCATACAACCTCCCAGCTAAGTCTATTGCCGATCTAAAGGTGCTCAGTCGGGCAGTAATCAAGTGCCTGCGGATGTCAGCTGGCAGTCCCTGAATGTACCGGTTAATCTTTCGAGATACCGGTGTCACCTGATCTGGCACCATCCTCGCCATCTCATTGAATTTGGTAGTGTATTGCTGGTGTGTCATGGTTCCTGCCTCGAGTTGCAGGAACTCCCTCTCGACCTTATCAAGTTCTCTGTGAGGACAGAATTCCTCAATTACTAGCTTCTTCAATTCGGACCACCTCATTTCCCGATGGCCCTGGAACCCTCAGCTTGGACAATATTGTCCCACCAGCATAGTGCTGAGTCAGTAAAGGAGTGGGTGGCAAACTTCAAGATCAATCCTAACGATTAGAAAACGTTATGAATTGACTCGGAATGATCTGAAACGCTCTGTGAAGTTGGAATGGTCGAACAGCACGTTCTGGGGCGATTAGGGTTTCAAGTATTCGAGGTGTCCCGTTTTTCCACGAATTAAGTGGTATTTATAGGTTACAGATCTCATTCGTGCGACTGAGTCTTGCGACTGACTCAGTCGTGCGATTGAGTAATACGACTGATTCATTCATACGCTTGAGTCAGACTGATGACTCAACCGTCCGATTGACTCAGTCCCTTAGTTCAACCGTGCGATTGGACCATTCGCATAGTCCAGTCGGGCGACTGAAAGAGATGTTTAGTCAAACACATTCATGAACCTTTAATGATTTAGAACTGTGTCTCACAACTGTAAACCTATATAACATGGTCATATTAAGCGTGTATCAACTAATAATAGATATAACATTAAATAATCAACAACCATATAATGAAGAGATTCTCATTAGATTGATTTAACATTACATATGTGTAACAAGATAGAAGTTTATTACATTTCAGCTCACTAGACTAGAACTGGGGACATGTGTACCAACAAACTCCCCCTTGGACCTAGTTCTATCTAGACTTTTACTTCTTTCTTGAACTCTTCATATCGTTTCACCCTTTCTTCTCTTGAGATCCCAGAATGGATATTTAATGCAAAGCAGATACGTATAACATGTTGGAATTGCAGTGCTTGCACAATATCCTGTGTATCAAAGAACAGTGGCCACTTGAATAAGATATAGACATCAGACTCAGACAAGTTGGTTAGCCACATCGGATCAAACACTCTTATTGTCTCGACCGTTCCTTCTTTCTCCAAAACTATGACGGCTTCACCAGTTCGCCAGTCATAATACCACCATTTGAAATGGGGTGCAAAATCCTGAGGCATCTCCCTCAATGGAATATGCGACATCGTGCGTGGAGGGTGCCATCTCAAAACCACTTTTGGTCTTCCTGAGGTGGGGTCAACCTCAGTCCTATGAAATAACCTTCTTGGCTGTTGAGGTTTAAAGTTGACCCACCTAGTATGGTACTCTTTCTTTAGCGCCTGCTCAAACCATCCTGATATCTTTCCTGGAACAGCATATAGGAGGTTCAAGTTGGCTAGACGATTTAGCTCAAACCCTGGAAGAGTTTTCAAATCATGAGGAAATCTGAAATATTCGATTCCCTTCTCTCTCTTTACTGCATATACTTTGAGATCATCAAAGTATGCCCAGCTGATAATCTTTCCTGACACCTTCTGATGCTTTTTAATCTTGTAAAGCTTGGTGTAGGCATTTGACTTTGGAGGCCCACGCTGTTTCTTCATTTCCTCAAGGCAGGCAATCCATTCCTCCTTCTTGGTTGCACGATCAGCTTCATCTGCCTGAGGAATTTCTTCTGCAGCTGCCTTAGCTGCTGTCATCTCTTCCACTTTATCAAATATATTGCTGTCAAAGGTTTCCCCCACATCTGGAAGCACTTCGCCTTCGGCATTAGTGTATTGGGGATAATGATCAGCCGTTACGTCCTCAATCTCCACCTCGTCGACATCTTGAAGTTCTTCATCGCTGACTACATCGACTTCGGGAGCATCTTTTACCAACTCATCCGGATTCAGACTGAACAGTTCTGCAATCTGTTCATCTGTCAAGTCGTGAATGATTTCCCCTTCTTCAGCTGAGTAACCCACAGACCGTTGCACTATCCCTTGAAGATCAAGAATCATAGTCAACTTGGTTTCAATCTGACGAAGGGGCATAACATCATGCTCATCGACTTGTGTGGTTGATCCTGTAACAAAATCAAATATATTGCAAGTAAGTATACATTGATCACATAACCAAAAATGATTTATATCCACACAATTTTATATATAACAGACTAGAATACATAATTTCAAATACAAAGTTTTAGCAAAATAAATAAACGTCTAGTCTTGAACTTTGCCTTGTATCTCCGGTGGATCTTCAGTTGGAGTAGACGAAGAGGGATCTTGATCATGTCGCTTTTTAGATCTCCTTTCGCCTGCTGCACTTTCGCTTCTATCTCCGGAAGTTTCTCCTCCTTTACTTTCACCATCTTTCTTCTTATCATCACCATCATTGCTTTCATCACTGCCATCATCATCATCGGAGTCATCGGAGGGTAGAGCCACATGCTCTACATCAGAGTCACTATCATCGTGACGCCACTTTCTTCTAGCTGGCGCCACATAGTCTTCACGGGCCAGATGCCCAAACAAACGTCTTACCGGGGGCTTGACCTGCTTTCCCCGGTAAACCTTCATTCTGCCTAAGGTGGTGTCATCCATCACCTCTAGCACAACCGCATCCTCCTTCTGCTTCGGCAACATAGGTAGCTTTTGGTCAAAGATCATTTGCAGGAAGCGAGGATACATGCAGAAGCCTTCTCTTCCCTTAACTTCAATATTCTCCACTAAGTAAGTGAAGATCATTCTTGAGAAGCTGAAAGGGTGATTCAGCACCAATGCAACGTAGGCATTCTGCATTTGCTCTGAGAGTTCGTCGAAGCCTCCTTTTCGTGAGGCAATACACCTGAGCAAGACGTGGGCTAAGTATTTGAACTGGGGGCAAAGATTGCTCTTGTTGAGCATCCCAGAGTTTATGTCCCCAGTATACTTAGCCCTCAGGAAGCACCCTCTTACTGCCATCGGATGTAAACGAACAGGACAGTCACCATCATCTCCTAGTTCTAGGACTGTCCTTAAGTCCTCCTCTGTTATCTCTATAGGTTGCCCAAGAACGGTGCTTCTAATAGTATAGGGCTCCCTGGATCTGTCTACTACAGCGTGTTCCCAAAACGACTGCTGCATCGACCTATATGGTGTACACTGTGCTGAGATAGCTCTGTATATCCTTGATCTTCTCAGAAATGTGATAATGCCAGAAAAATCAGCGGCATTCCTAGAGGTCAAGTCCAAATGAGCACAAATGTTGTGCTTCGTGCTCATAACCCATCGACTCGCCATCTGCAACACAATGTAAGGTTACGTTAGTACACGCAGAAAAGAGTAAACAAAATCAATGAGTTTCCATTTTGGTTAGTCGGGCGACTGAGCAACCGAATGAACATAGCCGTGCGACTGAGTGGAACGAATGAGTCTTGAAAGGTGAATTTATTCATACGGGCGACTAAGTCAAGCGAATGAGCATAGTCGTGCGTTTAATTCATTCGTTCATCTCAGTCGGGCGACTGAGACTAATCGTCTTCTCAGTCGGGCGATTGGAGTTCATCAGTGTGTCCAGTCGCATACCCGACAGTTTGTCCATTCAAATTTGTGTTTTGAGCTATACTTGAAGTTAAACGTCGAAATTAGGCTCATTACACTCGGAAACTACCGATAAATCATGTTCTAACTTCTATTCGAACGTTTAAGCTAGTTTGGACAGCCTATTTGTTCATTATACGTTCGGTTACTGTTTGGTCTGAATTTGAGAGATTTTGGACATCATTTAACAGTGTTATCGATGAAACACTTTGAGTAGTACCTGTATAATCACCAATGAGTGTTAGAACACGTAAACAAAAGCAGATATGGATCAAAGGAAATTTCGACAGCGGTTCCTTAGGTCGGGCGAATAGAGGGGGCGATTTGGGAGAGTGAACGACTGATGATGATTTGGTCTGTTTTTATACTAGGGCAAAATTCAGTCGGGCGACTGAGTCTAGTCGCCTTGGTTAGTCGGCCGACTGAGTTTAGTCGTCTTGGATAGTCGGACGACTGAGTCTCAGTCGTGCCATCTACCCAATCGTTCATCTCCATTCGGCCGATTGAAGTTCATCCACACGACAATATCAGTCGGTCACCTCCAATCGTTCGATGTGTTTCATTCGCATACCTCATTCGCACGTTTGACCTAGTCGGGCACATTTAACCGGCCGATTGGGGTCATTCGCATGGTCCAATCTTACGATTGTATTCAATCGTATACCCCATTCGGCCGACTGGGTCATATCAGATTCAGTCAAACGATTGGTCTATCCTTGTGCCAATTTTAGGTATGAACCAACACTTAGTTTTAATTACCAATTGTTAAAACATTATGTGCATTAATTGATCATCTCAGACATGATCCATTTAACCACCCGATCACCTCAGACGTGATCCATTTATCCACCTGATCACCTCAGACATGATCCTTTTAACCTTTCAGAAACAAGTTATTTAGATAGACATTAAGCACTTTCAGTGACGTTTAACAGATAGCAATATACACAGTCCGACATGACACATTATACTAAGACTAAACAAAAACTTAACCTATAAATAGAAAGACATATTTTTGTGATTTTTGATAGGGCAGGCTTGTATAGCTTATTAGCATTAACATTTTATCCGGAATGGACTCTCGTGGAATCAGACAGGCATATACACCATCACTTGGAACATTCAGTGCTTATTACACTTTGCATGATATGATTGTACAGTTTTTCACTTATGGAAGACTTCTAAGGTCTAACTGGGAATCATGTTTGAACTAGTATGTAATTCTTATTGATTTTGAACATCAGGCAATGCAGCCACGACGATTGTCAGTATGTTTGTCCACTTAAATCCATACACAGACGTTTGACACACATCAGCGATTAATTTGATGAATTAGGTCAAACCGTATTTGTGTATTCCACAGGTATATGGTAATCAATCGTCCTCAGAGGATTTTTGAGCGGTCTTGGACTTAGAAGATTTGGTTCTAAAATTGTCAAAGAGATGCAGAACCTCAGGTCAGTGCCATCGCACAGCAGAGAGGCGCAAACAACAATGAATCCTTAGAACAAATAGGTTATGCTTAGCCTCAGGTCAGTGCCATCGCACAACAGAGAGGCGCAATACCTATTTATCTTCTTAGAGCAGCATATTTGCATATACATTATTTTAATGACATTTGTCATCTTTTGCTCTGTTTTGCAGGTCTTTGCTCACATTTGTGGCATTAGCTTGCTCCTCACCCCTTATTGGACATTGATTGATTGTGCAGACCAGGGATACCATGGGAACACACAACTGGTTGAATAAATTTAGTTTAAGCCTGTTCACTGATGATGTCTAATGGTCTATTGTGTTGAATCTACTGACACATCGTATTGTGTACTTACACAACCCTAGATCTACTTTCTCCAAGTAATTACAATACCAGTCAAAGCTTCTATCATATTCCCAATTTTGTCAGACTTAGACTTCTCTGATTTATGATTGTTATTTTTGAAACTAAAAAAAAACCAATTTGATGTTCCAAGTAACTCGATGCCTGTGTGCTATCACTTTCCAGATTTATCGAGTCGCATTTCCAGTTTATTTGTCTGTGCCTTTTCAGCTTAACTTACCTCCCCCAATTTTTTTTTTTTTTTTTTTTTTTTAAGTAAATGCATACTGAACTAAATCTCCCCCTAAAATTCTAAAACAGAAAATCTTTTTGTGTTTTTGGATTTTATATGACATGGAAATTGAAAAATAAAATAAAAATGAAAGAAAGAAAGAAAGAAATAAACTAAAGACACAAGTCGGACTATGAATCTGCTTCTTCAGCAATCACATCACTTTTCTTTTTAACGCCGTTGACCTCTAGGAGATATAAAAATCTTGGTTTATCAAACGGTTTGGTGTAGAGGTCAGCGCGCTGAAAATCCGTGTTAATTTTAATCACATCAATTAATTGTTTTTCATAGCAATCGCGTATGAAATGATATTTAATCCCGATGTGTTTTGTTTTTGGGTGTTGAACAGGATTTTTAGTGACAGCTATGGCAGCAGAATTATCAACATAAATAGGAGTGTTAGAAAATTTCAAACCGTAGTCGCGCATTTGCTGTTGAATCCAGATGATTTGAGAGCAGCAACTTGCAGCAGCAACGTATTCAGCTTCACAGGTTGATAAGGCAACCGAGGTCTGCTTCTTGCATTGCCACGTGACTAACCGTCTTCCAAAGAACTGACACCCTGCTGACGTCGATTTGAAATTCATCTTACAGCCACCATAATCTGAATCGCTGTACGCAGTAAGCTCGAAGTCATCGTCATGAGGATACCACAAACCCAGTGTTGGAGTACCCTTCAGATAACGGAAAATCCTTTTTACCCCAATCAGATGATTCACTTTTGGCTTCGCTTGATATCTAGAACATAGACATGTTGCATACATGATATCTGGACGCGAGGCAGTGAGATACATGAGAGATCCAATCATCCCACGATACATAGTGGCATCCACCAAATCCCCATTCTCATCAGGAGCCACATCATGATTTGTGGCGAGAGGGGGTACCGGCAGCAGACGTATTGTCCATGTCAAACCGACTGAGAATGTCACCGACATACTTGGTCTGATGTAAGAAAATGCCAGTTGGTGTTTGATCCACCTGTAATCCCAGGAAGAACTTCATCTCTCCCATTGCACTCATTTCAAATTCTGCCTTCATCACAGATTCAAAATCTTTGCATAACGCTTCATTTCTAGATCCAAAGATGATATCATCCACATAGATCTGCACCAGAAGCAAGTCACCATCCTTTTCTTTGATGAACAATGTACAGTCAATCACACCCCTGCGAAAACCATGTTTCAGCAGGTGGGTGGAGAGCTTTTCATACCAAGCTCGAGGAGCCTGATGTAGCCCATACAGAGCCTTGTCCAACTTGTAGACTCTGTCCCGATGATAAGGATCTTCGAATCCTTCGGGTTGACTGACATATACTTCTTCACGGATTTCCCCATGCAAGAATGCACTCTTAACATCCAGTTGATAAACTTTGATTTTCATGTAAGAGGCGTAGGCTAGAAAGATACGAATAGCTTCCATTCTAGCTACGGGAGCAAAGACTTCATTGTAGTCGATGCCTTCGACTTGTCTGAAGCCTTGAACAACCAAGCGTGCCTTGTTTCTGATAACAACACCTTGGTCATCCTTCTTGCATTTTAGTACCCATTTGGTACCAATCACCTTAACTCCTTTCGGCCTGTCAACTAGTGTCCAGACTCTAAGTTTCTTGAACTGGAGTAGCTCTTCTTGCATAGCATTTACCCAGGCCTCATCTTTCAGGGCGTCGCAGACATATTTAGGCTCGATTTGTGAAACAAAACATGAGAAAGCCCCGTCATTGACGTAACCCTTTTCCATGACTGCAGCATAATCAGCAGAGTACAGCTGAGTTCGTGTTTGCACACCGGATTGAATGTCCCCTATGATAGACGAGGGGGGATGATTCACACTGATCCTAGTCACTGGTGTGGTAGGAACCACAACCTCTGTATCCATGTTGGTGACTACTGGTTCAGTATCCGGATTTCCTGCAGCTGGTATAGCAGCTGATGATTCACTGTGTTGATTAGCTGTTTGCTCAGTGTTAGAAGCAGGAGCTTCTTCATCATCTGATGAATTATCACTCTCATCATGAGCAGGAGACGAAGAGCTTGAGGCACCAGCAGTAGGTGTGATGTTGCCTGAAACCAGATTTGGTGAGTTAAGAACATCATACATCATCTGGGTAGCAGCGTAATCCTCTGAATCAAGCGGTGTAATATTGAAGGATTTGAAAAAGCCATCATAATCGAAGAATGATGATGGACCTTTTCCAGCAGGAGGTGTGATGTATCTCTGAACATCAACGTTGCACCACACCTCGACCTGACCCGTTGAGTTATTGTAAACTCGCTTGTCTGGGATGCTGTATCCTAAGAATATTCCTTGATCGGCCTTTTCGCTGAACTTGCCATCCTGAGTCTTCTTTAGCAATGTACATGGAGCTCCAAATGGTTCCAGATACTCCAAATTTGGCTTTCTCTTCTGAAGTAGCTCATAACAAGTCTTGCCGTGCCTTTTGACTACTAACACACGATTAAGTGTGTAGCAGGCATTTGCAACTGCCTCATTCCAAAACTGAACTGGGAGCTTTGAGTCAGCTAACATGGTTCGTGCAGTCTCAATTAAGCTCCGATTCTTTCGTTCTGCAACTCCATTCATCTGTGGCGTGTATGCTGAGGTGAACTGGTGAACAATACCCTTCTCCTTGCAGAAAGCATCCATCCACTGATTCTTGAACTCTGTGCCATTGTCAGAACGAATTTTCCTTACCTTCAGTTTGTAGAGTGACTCTAAAGTCGTGATGAGCACCTTGAATGATTCAAACGTTTCTGATTTAGCTTTCAGAAACATCACCCAGGTGAATCTTGAGTAGTCATCAGTGACTACAAAGCAGTACCAGTCTCCTGCTATACTCTTCGTGCTTACAGGACCAAATAGATCCATGTGTAGCAACTCCAGAGGCATCTCAATTGTGTTGACATGCTTGGTCTTGTGAGATTTCCTGGTCTGCTTTCCCTTCTTGCAAGAGACACAAAAATCAGGAAGTTGGAAGTTCTTGACTGTAACTCCCTCAACAAGGTTGTTGTGAATCAGATGATTCATCTTCCTTTGATTTATGTGTCCCATCCTTCTATGCCATGAGATGGAGTCCTTCTCTGTAGCTTTTGAGAGGAAACATTGTGCTGTAGATTCAGAGGTAGAAGCATTAGACATATCCAAGACATATAGATAATTGTACCTGGATGCAGACATCAAAACCTGCTTCTCTGGAATCTCCATCTCCCTTTTTAGTATGTAACATTTTCGGTTGTCAAACATAACTTTGAAGCCCTTGTCACATATCTGAGACACTGAAAGTAAATTGTTTTCCAGTTGTTGAACAAAATTTACTTTATCAAACTTTACCTTCTCATTACCTACTTCACCCTGAGCGGTAATGTATCCTCCCTTATTACCAGCAAAAGAAACATGTCCCCCTTTAATTTGTTTGACATTGAAAGAAGAGACTTGTTTCCTGTCATGTGCCTGGAAGCTCCGCTATCCACAATCCATGTATTTGATGAAGCACTGTAGCGGACAACCTGCACATAATTGAAAACAATTAGTTAAGGAGGGGGACCCAAGCCTTGACTGGCTTGGGTTTCCCAGAGGAATCAACCATCATGAATTCAACCCACTGTCCTTTATCAGTAGGTGGAATCTCAACTTTCAGATTGTCCTGACTGTCAGACTCACCAGATGTCTTTGCTTTCCATAAACCATCCCTGTGAAAGGATTGTTTATGATAAACTTTAGACTGATTAACAGTTTGAGTATATGGTTTAGATTTAGAAACAGTTTTCTTGCCGGTGTCACAGACCTGTCGGGGACTTGTCTGTGTTGTCTTTCACGTGGGGGGGACGAAAACGACTTAGAAGGTGTTTTATGCCTAATGGGTGTTTTCGATCTCACTGGGGTCTTAGATCGCTGTTTTGAATCTACTTTGACTTTGTCGTTTAACTCAACTTTAATTCTTGGTGTCTGATAGCGTGGACAATTGGTTGAAATATGACCTCGCTGACCACAAGTATAGCAGGATCTCCATTCATCAGGACTAGGAGATCTCTTGTGGGGCGGAGAGTAAACCTCAGGAATGGGTCGTTTGGTCTCAGTCTTTGAATATGTACCCTCTTTAACAAATTTAACTTGTTTAACATTTGGATTAATTTGTCGTTGAGGTTGAACATTATCCCTTTTAACTGGTTTAGCTTGAGTGGATTTAGAAATCTTGGTTTGTGTAATATTTGACTTTGATTCCAAACCTAGAGTTGTTTGTACATTAGTTTCCACCTGTTTCTCAACATTGACCGTTTTTGATGCTGAGAGTTTCTGATTATCATCCGAAGAAGCAGACTGAACTGCAGTGTCCGGATCACTCACCAAAGGAGTTGTCACCACATGATCCTTAATTTGATTATTATTAATTGGACGTTGTTTTGTGTTCAAAAGGTGTTGGTACACATGTCCCCAGTTCTAGTCTAGTGAGCTGAAATGTAATAAACTTCTATCTTGTTACACATATGTAATGTTAAATCAATCTAATGAGAATCTCTTCATTATATGGTTGTTGATTATTTAATGTTATATCTATTTATTAGTTGATACACGCTTAATATGACCATGTTATATAGGTTTACAGTTGTGAGACACAGTTCTGAATCATTAAAGGTTCATGAATGTGTTTGACTAAACATCTCTTTCAGTCGCCCGACTGGACTATGCGAATGGTCCAATCGCACGGTTGAACTAAGGGACTGAGTCAATCGGACGGTTGAGTCATCAGTCTGACTCAAGCGTACGAATGAATCAGTCGTATTACTCAATCGCACGAGTGAGTCAGTCGCAAGACTCAGTCGCACGAATGAGATCTGTAACCTATAAATACCACTTAATTCGTGGAAAAACGGGACACCTCGAATACTTGAAACCCTAATCGCCCCAGAACGTGCTGTTCGACCATTCCAACTTCACAGAGCGTTTCAGATCATTCCGAGTCAATTCATAACGTTTTCTAATCGTTAGGATTGATCTTGAATTCGTTCTCACTGATTGGATCGCCAATCAAATAGGATTCCGCACTATTTGATTCGGTACAATGAAGAATCAGTTAGTACTCCGTACGTAAGCGGTCCTAACAAGTGGTATCAGAGCATTGGCTCTTGATTCTTCGTTGATTCAATCGTTTTTGTGAAAAAGTCTACGTTTTTACGCAAAAAGATTCATTCTTTTGGCTAAAAATCGAGTCTTTACGCTTGCATGTTCTGAAAAGTCAGTGTTTTTCGAGTTTCAGCCGTCTAGGGTGCAAAGAATTGCGTTCTAGGTCAAAAGTGTTCAAAAATCGTGTTTTCAGCCGACCCAGTCGCACGATTATCTCAATCGTACGACTGAACTCATTCGTTCCAGTCATTCGCCCGTTGAGTCAATCGCAGTGTCAATCGCACGATTGAGTCAATCGCCCACTCCAGTCGCACATCTGAGTCGTACTGTCTGTTCAGTCGTCTAAGTCTCTCAGTCGTCTGTTTCAGTCGTACGTTTGAGTCCAATCGCATATAACCCATTCGCACAGCAGTTTAATTCTCAAGTTAAATTAATTCAAAGATGGACTCAGAAAATTATGCCATGTCAGCTGGAAAGGATTCACGAATTCAGAATTTGTTGTTACTGGAAAATGAGATAGGGAACCATAACAAGCCACCTAAACTATTGACAATAGAGGACTTTCCACAATGGAGACAACGTTTTGAAATCTATCTTAATGGTGTAGATACAAACTTATGGAACTCTATTGAGGTGGGTTATAAAATACCAGTAGGGGCTGATGGTGTTCCCTTGACTTTGAGTGGACTCTCCGATACACAAAAGGTTGCCTACAATGCAGAGAAGAAGGCTTATGATATTTTGACTCAGTCCATTCCCAAGCCTATCTTTCATCAATACTCAGAGCACAAACAAAGTAAAAAACTGATGGAAGTCCTTGAAAAGAGGTATGAAGGAAATTCTAACTTAAAGGCACTGAAAGGCAAAGCTTTGAAGAAGGAGTTTGATAACTTCTCGGCAATTGGGAATGAAAGCTTAGATGAGATCATCGATCGTTTCTACCATCTGATGAGTGAACTTAACACTCATGGTGTTAAGACGTCAATGGAAGACAAGGTTTTAAGTTTGGCAGATGGTCTACCTGCAAAGTGGGATTCATTCATTTCTACTCTGCGATACAACTCAGTTTTAGATACCCTGGATATCAATGATTTTATTCTAAAACTGAAAGAGGAGGAAGTGCGACAAAAATACAAGGCTAAAAAGGGTTCTTATTCTCAAGACCCCTCACTCTATAATGTTGCTTCTACTTCCAACCCTACTGCAAAGTCTTCTGGTGCACCTTTGCAAACAGCCTTTGTGTCCAATGCCTCTCCTACTTCTGACCAAGGCTCATCATCTGCAAATGAGTCTCTTGGTGCATCTTGTGTTAGTCAAAGTCCTATTGTTACTCAGTCTGCAAAGTTGACAACAGAAAATTTGGGAAAGGTAACAGTGGAGGTTGCTAAAGAGCACATGGATCTATTGGCTGCTGTTGTGCACTCGTATGATGGTTTGGTGGCGGGGAAGATTGGAAATTGCCACCTTGCCGATGAAGATTATGAACAAGTTGATGAAAATGAGCTGGAAAGAATGGACATCATGTGGGCTCTTGCTAGCGCTGTTCGAAGAGCAAAGAAATTTGTGAAGAAAACAGGGCAGAATCTCGTGGCTACTAAAGATACAACTTTTGGTTTTGACAAGTCTAAAGTCACGTGCTTCAATTGTGGAGAGAAGGGCCATTTTAAAAGGGAGTGTTCAAAGCCCAAGAAGACTGGTAATGGGAATCCTTTCTCTTCGTTCAATAGGCAAGATAGAGACAAGAAACCAGCATCCACGGGTAGTGATTCTAAAGCTATGGTAGCACAAGGAGATGAAGGACAAGACTGGTCATTTAGATTCGTGTCTGATGAAGCTAACATAGCATCTGTGGAAGACTTGAACGAAGATTCGGCGAGTGAAGGTGAAAGCTCAGCTGAAGTTGAAACTGCTGATTTGGAAGAGACGTTTGATGCTGTTGATGAAATCGTCAAGAATGAATTAAATTCAGAATCCGAAGCTCAAGCTACGTCTCAGAATGCTTTCATGGCTGGCACATCGACATCCACACAGGTAAAATCTAAAGATGAACTATTTAATGAACATGTTTGTGTCGAATGTGAGAAATTTAGAGAAAGCATTGATCTAAAGTTTGCTAGGTTATTAGATCACAATGATAACTTAGTAAATGACTTAAAACTGTGCTCAGAAGCTAATCGTATATTAAAACAAAATGAGAGCAATTATAAGGAGAAGTTAGATTCATTGCAAAAACAACTAAAGGAAACTGAAGTTGTTGTATTTAACCAAGAAAATGACATTAAATTCTACTTAAGACCATTGAAGAAACTAAAAGGAAAAGCAGTCTTACAGGTAGAAAATGAGTCATTGCAACAAAAACTACATAGTCTCGCGAGTTCTTCGCACATTTTGAAAAACTTGGTTAAAGAACGCAACAATGGGGAGGGATTGGGTTACAAGGTAGTTCCACCACCACATGAAATCCTTTTGTTAGGACCGCTTACGTACGGAGTACTAACTGATTCTTCGTTGTACCGAATCAATAGTGCGGAATCCTATTTGATTGGCGATCCAATCAGTGAGAACGAATTCAAGATCAATCCTAACGATTAGAAAACGTTATGAATTGACTCGGAATGATCTGAAACGCTCTGTGAAGTTGGAATGGTCGAACAGCACGTTCTGGGGCGATTAGGGTTTCAAGTATTCGAGGTGTCCCGTTTTTCCACGAATTAAGTGGTATTTATAGGTTACAGATCTCATTCGTGCGACTGAGTCTTGCGACTGACTCAGTCGTGCGATTGAGTAATACGACTGATTCATTCGTACGCTTGAGTCAGACTGATGACTCAACCGTCCGATTGACCCAGTCCCTTAGTTCAACCGTGCGATTGGACCATTCGCATAGTCCAGTCGGGCGACTGAAAGAGATGTTTAGTCAAACACATTCATGAACCTTTAATGATTCAGAACTGTGTCTCACAACTGTAAACCTATATAACATGGTCATATTAAGCGTGTATCAACTAATAAATAGATATAACATTAATAATCAACAACCATATAATGAAGAGATTCTCATTAGATTGATTTAACATTACATATGTGTAACAAGATAGAAGTTTATTACATTTCAGCTCACTAGACTAGAACTGGGGACATGTGTACCAACATTCTTCAATTCGGACCACCTCATTTTCCCGATGGCCCTGGAACCCTCAGCTTGGACAATATTGTCCCACCAGCATAGTGCTGAGTCAGTAAAGGAGTGGGTGGCAAACTTCACCTTCTAGTCCTCACGGCACTCGCTGATCTCGAGTACCGCTTCCATCTCCCTTACCCATCGTTGAGCGGTTGCAGCAGTGCCATTGCCATCGAAAGTCGGGGGCTTGCACCTCTGAAATGCCCCGTAACTGCACCCCTTGGTCGTCACCCCTACTACATCATCTCTTTCCTCATCAGATATTACTATCTCAGTATCCGGTCGTTCCTCTTCTTCCTTGCTCTCCTTTTCAGTCGACCCTCTCCTGTCCTCCTTTTCCTTCCTTTCCTCGTTCCTTATAGCCCGAATAACATCGGTCACTACAGATGGCATAACTGCCTGTAGGACCTGGTGTACCTCATCAGCAATCGCCTCCCTAGCTGAGGCATTCAGACTAGCGTTCTCTGTTTCTTCATTCCGGTCAGGAACCTCGGGGTTCACAGGAGCCGTCTTAGGAGATTTAGCACTGCTCCTAGTCGTACGCGGACGACCTCTACCTCTAGCAGCCTTAGAAGGTTTCTTCCCAGCCATTTTCCTATGCACTATAAGATTCAAACACTAAAACAGTCATTCAAGGAATAGCTCAGTTTATGTCAAGTATAGTAAGTCCCTAATTATAGTGGCCAGTTGTGATTAGCCACTTACTTTACTCTTCACACCCCAAGCACTTCCTATCCTGACTACATCAGCATCCAAATCTACTAAGAACACATAAATCACATAGCACACGCACTTAATACCGATTAACTTTTAAGAAAAACAATACCTGATGGCACATGGCTACTCGGGCTGACATCCCTCTTTCCGTCCCATTCTCAGTTTAAGTTAAGGTTTATTTTTAAAATTTACCCATTTTACTTAAACTTTTGCTCTGATACCAACTTGTAAGGCCCCGTTCCCGGGCACCTCACAGTTAGTTATTCACAGCATAAAACATTCACAACACAATATTAAGCAGCGGAAATTATTTTAAACAAAAACCATCCATTCATTTAGAATGCTGTTGTTAAACAATACATTTTAGTTTATAAGTTCACAAAATATTTAATTGAATGAATTACAAAACAACAGTGTCGTCAAAGCATAAATGGATGTCAGTCTTGCCCGCCAAGTAGCCACCCCCGTGTGCCATCCTCAGCAACCTGTCACCTGCCAACTGGAAAATACATAAAAGTCAGCGTTGCTGAGTGAGTTCTAGTTTTATAATTTAAAATACTTTGCTTTTCCTCTCATGAAAAACCTTTCTTTACTTACATGCGGTCACACAAGTACGTACACAGATAATATTATTATTATCCTCGTCGTTCGTTCAATAACTTTCGTTAGTGTGCCGTTCATCGTTTACATTCGTATTCTTTCTTTCATATTAGTTCTTCCGTTCGTATGTATCTTACTTTCTTTCATTCATACATTACATATATTCATACGTTCATTTCATTCATACATTCATTGCATACGTACGATCATTTCTTTCATTCATATGTTCATTACATTCCTTCGTACGTTTATTCATTCCATTCATGCATTCTCATTACATTCTTTCATTCTATCATATGTTAGCCAAGTCTGTTGCAGCACACGACTGCTCACCTCAGTGGCAATCTCACGATTGCCTGCTAACCGAGTCTGTTGCAACACGTAGTTGCTCACCTCATTATCAATATGTTAGCCAAGTCTGTTGCAACACATAGTTGCTCACCTCAGTGGCAACCCCACGGATTGCCTGCTAACCGAGTTTGTTGCAACACAAAGTTGCTCACCTCATTATCAATCTTAAAGATTAACCCTGTGTGCATCCTTCGGGGTAGCTAACCCGCATCGCAGTTGAGCTAACACCTGCCAGGGGTGTGCACCTCCATTCATTTGCTTGCAAGCCTTTCATACGTTCATTCGTTCATTTATTAATGCATGTTGTTCATCATCATTCTTCTTTTCGTTCATTCGTTAATACATGCATTCATCATCATGTTCCTCTTTCATTATCTTTCACTTTACGATACATAATACTTCATTGGTTCATTCTCGTTATTCGTAAAGTTTCAGAAAGATGAGCATACACAATTACAAGGAACATACACACTCATTATACATTCATCATCATACATTCATCATCATACATTCATCATCATACATAGCATCATACCATACTTAACAATATTTTATTAATAATATTGTTAACAATGATAATACACTGATAATAATATCAGTAATAATAAGGGTTAATCATAATCATCATTACATGCATAAAACATCATCATTTATTAACCCTAGTCAACCCTGGTCAACACCTCGAACTTCGGATTTGTAGGAAATTTCTGTAAAAATTTTGTGTTCTGGACGTTTGAGCCCTGTTGGGCGTATAAGCCCCTTGGGCGTATGAGCCCTGTTAGGCGTAAGAGCACTGCTGGTCGTATGAGCCCTATTGGACTTTTCATCCTATACTTAAGAAAAATCACCTGGTCATACGACCACACTGTTGGTCGTATGAGTCCTATTGGACTCTTCAACACTTAGACAAATCACCTGGTCATACGACCACACTGTTGGTCGTATGAGTCCTACTGGACTCTTCAACACTTAGAAAAATCACCTGGTCATACGACCACACTGTTGGTCGTATGAGTAACCTGGACATGTATCTTATTTCATATTCCAAATCCCAAACATCATAATACCTAGTTCTAAACATGCTCACCTGATTCTAGGCAAAACTTAACATAAACACATACATTCATACATTCAATCATACGGGTATAAAATCCAAGTTTTATACAAACATACTTACATGCATTTTCCAGCCCCAAAGCATTTAAAAACAGGTAAAAAGGGGTCTAGAACTCACCTTAGTTTTTTCAAATCTTAAGACTCTTCACCCGAGCTCCTTTAATCGATTCTAACACCTGGAAACCTTCTAAACACACATTTGGAACACATAAAAACACAAATAAGCATTTAACCGAGGCTAAGGTTAGCCAAAAACAACTCAAAATACTCAACTTTACCTTAAACTTGAATTTCTTCTTCTTTTTCTTCAATGTCCGAAGGTTTCTCTGCTCTCTCTCTCTAAAATATCGAATGATAGGGAAATGCAGGCATCATGGGCGGCCATGCCTCCCTTTTTGTACAAAATAAATAATAACTTTGCCCATTTGGCCCTTTTGGCCCCTCCTCTTTAGTTGACTTTTATTTTCTCTCCTTTTTCTTTCTATTTTATTCTTTTAATTCCTTTAATAAGAAGTTACGGGTGTTACATTTTCTTTTTCAAAGTACATTGACATGTCTAAATATGGATGCCAGCCTCAAAAACTGAGTAGTCACCTCGTGCCATCCTCAGCAACATACCTGCCAACTGGAAAATACATAAAACGTCAGCGTTGCTGAGTGAGTTCTAGTTTTATATTAAAACATACTTTACTTACCATCACAACCATACATACGATCATACAACATACGTACACGTAGATAATATTATTATTATCTTCATCATTCATTCATTAACTTTCGTTCGTGTACCGTTCATCGTTAACGTTCCCGTTCTTTCTTAGCTCTTTCTTTCGTTCATACGTTTCTTACTTTCATTCTTACGTTCATTTCATTTATTCGTATGTTTATTACTTTCGTGCATCCTCTATCTTTCACTTCTATTTAGGTCCGGTCACACTTTACCCTCTTCATGGCACACAGCCATGATTACTAAGGTCGAGTGATAGGGATCCCATTTCATACATAATCATTACATTCCTTTCGTTCATTACTTTTAATCATTCGTTCCTCAGCTTTCATTACGTTTGTTATCTTTCGTTCGTCTCATGCTTTCTTTCTTTCATAGTTATCTCTCTCGTTCATCAACTCACGCGATACTCCCGACTCATGTCCGAAGACTGATACTGTGCCGGGGCCTGCTCACAAACCCCCGACTCATGTCCGAAGACTGACACAGTACCGGAGCACGCGTTCCGTTCCTCATTCGTCTCATCTCACTCTCTCGCACTACTCCCGACTCATGTCCGAAGACTGATACTGTGCCGGGGCCTGCTCACAAACCCCCGACTCATGTCCGAAGACTGACACAGTACCGGAGCATGCGATCCTCTACTCATTCATCTCATCTCACTCTCTCGCACTACTCCCGACTCATGTCCGAAGACTGATACTGTGCCGGGGCCTGCTCACAAACCCCCGACTCATGTCCGAAGACTGACACAGTACCGGAGCATGCGATCCTCTACTCATTCATCTCATCTCACTCTCTCACACTACTCCCGACTCATGTCCGAAGACTGATACTGTGCCGGGGCCTGCTCACAAACCCCCGACTCATGTCCGAAGACTGACACAGTACCGGAGCATGCGATCCTCTACTCATCCAACTAGATCCTGTCTCATGCAATATCCCCGACTCATGCTCGAAAGCTGATGCTGTGCCGGGGCCTGCTCACAAACCCCCGACTCATGTCCATAGACTGACACAGCACCGGGATACGCGACAAAGATCCCATACGAGTCAATCACAGAGATTGAACTCCATCCGAGTCTGTTGCAACACAAAGTCGCTCACCTCATAAATATGTTTGGCCTCATGCCACACCCCCGAAGTTAAATATAACTCGGGTAACAACACCCCCACCGAAATGGGTAACATCACCCCCACCGAAGTGGGTAACTACACCCCCACCGAAGTGGGTAACTGTAACATTCTACACCCCCACCATGTGGGTACGTACTATACACCATGTACCTCCCCGGAGGTCAGTCCCAAGACTGGAACCTCTACGTGCACTCTTAAAGATTAGCCGAACCTTACGCGGTTGGGCTTGTGGCATTTAAGACCGTGCACTTTGGTACACTACGCTTGCAAATCTCTCACGTTTTCATTCGTTCATTAAGGATTTATTCAATCATAGTATTTCCCCTTTATTATCTTTTGCTTTACAATACATAATACTTTCGCTACATTCACTTACGCTCCACTTCTCTTTATCATTAATCTTTCATTTTATTATAATAATACTTCTTCGTTAAATCCTTAAACATTCTTCGTCATGTCATGCCATACTTAACAATATTTATTAATGATATTGTTAACAATAATAATACACTGATAATAATATCAGTAATAATAAGGGCTAATCATTAATCATCATTACATGCATAAAACATCATATCAATTAACCCTAATCAACTCTGGTCAAAGCCTCGAAATTCGGATTTCCAGGGAATTCCTAAAAAATTCTAAGTGTTGGGCGCATGAGCCCTGTTAGGCGTATGAGCCCTGTTGGGCGTTTGATCCTGTTGGGCGTATGAGCCCTGTTGGACTTCTGAGCTTACACTTAGAAAAATTCTCGGGTCTGGGCGTATGACCCCTGTTGGGCGTATGAGTCCTGTTGGACTTTTCACCCTACACTTAGATAAATTTCTCTGGTCATACGACCAATGTTCAGACTTTTCACCACCCATACTTAGTAAATTTCTAGACTCATGAGTACTGTTGAGACTCATGAGCACTATTGGACTCACGACCTTTACTTAGAATATTTTTCTAAGGCAAAACCTCGGGCGTTTGAGCACTATTGGACTCATTATCTTGCACTTAATTTTTCCTAAGTTCAAATTCCAGACACATGACTCCTGTTTGGGTTTGCTAGTCGTATTAGCAGCCTATTCATGTTTCTAATTCAAATTTCAGTTCCCAAACATCATAATGCCTAGTTCTAAACATGCACACATGGTTCCCAGGCACAAACTTAACATAAACTTAAACATACATACATACATTTATATCATACGGGTATCATACCCAAATTTATAAAAAATATAATTACATGTATTTCCAGCCCCAAAACATTTAAAAACGGGTAAAAAGGGGTCTAGAACTCACCTTTGCTGCTTCCAATCTTAACACTCTTCACCCGAGCTTCTTCACACGATTCCAACCCTTAGAATCCTTCTTAACTCGTATTTGCACACATAGAAACACACATAAACATTCAACCGAGACTAATCTAGCCAAGAACAACTTAAAAACATTAATTCTTACCTTGAATCCGATTTCTTCTTCTTGTTCTTCAAAAACCCGAGAGTTTCTCTGCTTTCTCTCTCTAAAATCTGAACAAGAAAAGTGTGCAGATGGGTATGGGCGACCACATCGCCTTTTACACCCACTTTTCAAGATTTTATCATCTTTTTCACTTTTTCACTTTTGGTCCCTCAACTTTGGGGTTGAATTCCTTTTTTTTCCCTTTTTCTTTCTCTTTTATTCCTTTGTTTCTTTAAAAGAAAAATACGGGTGTTACACTACAGAGTTAACTGACGAACAGATAATCCAATTCTACCATCATGGTATGATTGATTACCTGGAAGTCAAGCTCAACAGAAGAACAGAAGATCTCCTCAATCAACTTGGAGAAAAAATAATTCTAACAGCAGGGAATATAGCAGCAAGAGCCTTGTTGCCAACCATTGGATGCAAGATTATTGCATCATTCCCTTTTACAGATTCTTACACTTACAGACCCGCCAGAAAAAGGATCTTCATTGATCATAATATTACAACAAATTACTTACGAACATGTATGACAAAGACAGAAATTGATTTGCCGCCCTAAAATGGCTTAATCAACAAATAGAACAACCTACCAGTGATTTACAGCAGTTTATTAAACTAATCAGGAAACTCCAGAAATTCCTGATTTCTTCCCATGGAAACAATATAATTTAATTGGGGAAGGACACTATATACAGGTTTATGCAAAAACAAACTGGAGCATGCTATTGCCTTTTGCAGGGGAAGGCGATACACTTCAGCTTAGACACATAATCAACTTAGAAGACTACGAAGCAGATCACGGTGACTGCTCAAGCCCACAGTCAATTGACAGCACACATAGGGACTTCTAGACAGGTTAAACAGCTAGAGGATTAAACAAGAACGAGTTCTTTATTCAAATGACGCATGCCATGACGTTAATAACAAAGCTTCTAGAAAATGACGTAGGCAATGACGAAGGACGAAAATAATTAAAGGACTCGATGATTTTTGTAATTATCTGTAATTATTGTTTAGCTTTTGTACGACTCATTCTGAGCCGTTTCTTTTTCTTTTTCTTTTTCTTTTCATTAATTTATTGTAAAATTGTTGAGACTTCGCCTATATAAGGCTGAAGAATTCATTTGTATAGACACACTGAAGAAATCAATAAACTCTTCAACTTCTCAAACTCTCTCATGGCACACTAAACCCCCTCTCAAACTCCTTAGCTTAGATCCTTATACAAGCTTCATATCCCCGTACTTCATATTATATCCTTAGTTAAAAATCCAAAAAAATCAAAAAACCAAAAAACCCAAAATAATCATATCATCCGCTGTGCATATACTCTACCATTTCCTAATTCTAACCCCAGAAAAGAGATTTTTCTTTTAAATAACTCCATTTTCTTTTTAGAAACTACTATACCGTTCTTTTTGATTTCATTAAATACTTCTTGTAGATGCTGTTCATGTTCCTGCACAGTGTTACTAGCTACCAATATATCATCAATATATACTAAACAAAAATCATATTTTAAAAATATACTATCCATAAATCTTTGAAAAATAGAAGGTGCATTTTTTAGACCGAAACTAAGTACGTTCCACTCGTATTGCCCTTCTGAACATGTAAAGCTGTCCATGGTTTAAAACTTTCTTCAAGCTTTAATTGATTGTATCCTGATTTCAGGTCAAATTTTGAAAATACTTTCTTTTGTTGTATTAATCCTAATAGGCTGTCTTTATTAGGGATATTATACCCATCATCTATTGTATTATCATTTAATCTTTTGTAATTATAAACTATCCTAGCTTTTCCTCTTTTTATTTCACTGTGATTTCTTACTATAAAAGCTGCTGTTCTATGAGGACTTTCTGATTTTCTAATTAATCCTTGTGATATCATCTCAGGGATTTGCTTTCTAAATTCTTCTTTGTCTAATGGGTTGTATTCTATATTACTTGTTCTTATAGTAATATCTGGGTTTTTAATTTAAATTTACAAGTATATTGTACTTTAGATTTTGTTATGTCTTATCCTATTAATCCTATTTTTCAAGGTGTAGAATCATAGGATGATTAAGCTTTTAGTTATATCTCTTCCTTTTTCTAATTCTGTTAACAATTTCATGCTTTCGTTTTCTATAAATTCTGTTCTAAATGTATGTGTTTTTAAAAAATCTAAATTACCAAAATCTAGGAATAGGACCTAGGATAACCTATACATTAGGTATACTAGAGGAAAAATGTAAAGAAGTAGCATTAAAGGAACAATTAAAAAGAAATTCGTATGCATTTTGTAAAACAGCTATATACACACCACAAGCTTATGGTTTTTATGAGAAAAAGAAAAACATTAGGAAAAGTACAACATACAATAAGAATTACAAATCTAATTATAATAAAAATAAATATGTTAAAAAACCTCAAACTATAAAATGTAGATGTTTTATATGCGGTGATGAAAAACACTTAGCAAATAAATGTCCAAACAAAAATAAAAATATAGAAAGAACTAACCTAATAGAACAGTTAAATGATTATGAAATAGAGGCTATACAAACAGATGATTCAGATAATGAGTCAGTTTACAGTATATTTAGTGAAGATGAAAAACCAATAGCAAAAGTAACATATACATATATGAATACAGAAGAAGTATGTGAACATCAATGGATACATAATAGAGGAAATAATTATATAAAATGCTATAATGTGGATTATTCCCTAGTATAGAAAAAAGGTATCAATGTAATACGTGTTTTAAAGAAATATGTTACATTTGTATTAAAAAATTATACAATATAGAAATGAGTACATCCACAGGCAATAGGAAAATAGAAGATTTAAAGGTAACTATAGAAAAACTAGAAAATTAGAAATAATAGTAGAATTACATACACTAAAAATTAAAGAGTTAGAAAGTAAAATAGAAAATTTAACAAAAAACGAAACAACTCAAGAAATTAGTAAAATGTCAGTAGAAAACAATGAGTCTACATATATACAGACACAAGGTTCAATGAACATGATAAAAATACAGTGTAGAATATGGTTAGATCAAAACAAGTTTATAAATGTAACAGGATTAGTAGATACAGGAGCAACTACGAGTGTAATATCACATAACTTAGCACCAAAAGAATATCATGAAAAATTACCATATAAAATAGAAAGTAGAACAATAGAAGACAGGATAATATCAGTAACACATTGTTTACGACCAATTGCAATACAGTTTTTAAATTTTTCAAAAAATTATAGTATAAAATACCCTATGCCACAAATAAATATTAATCCTGAATATATAAAATCCAAAGACTTTGTTCTTGGGTTAAATTTCTTATTTAATAACCATGGAGCACTTACATTAACAAGACATTTTATTACTTTTAGTAAAAACATTTACACTATTCCAACATTACGGTATAATTATACATCAGAGATTGCGCAGAAGCTAATCATATCATCCGCTGTGCATATACTCTACCATCCGCTCATCCGCTGTGCATAACTACTAAGATCTGCTATATCATACTATCTGCTGTATCATACTGTAAGTATTATGTTTTATGATGTTTTTAATTTATATGTTGGTGTATATTCTCTATTGTTGACACCAAACCTTCTTACCCCCCTCTGATGCATTGGTATCAGAGCAAGGCTTTCTTAAAATCTAAAAGACTAAGACAAGCTCCATATTTATGGCGTGTGATTCCTCTTTTCTTTGGAGAACTCTCTTAGGTGAAGATTATGGGAAAACTAAGCTCCGATTATTAAAGTATCAAAAGGGTTAAAATGGTTTGATATTACATATTCTGTTAATATATATTCTGTTTATTCTGTTGATTTTGTGATTTTGTTAATATATTAAAAATTCTAAGGATATGAGAAAATCTTTTAAGGGGAAGCTTAGGAAGGATTAAAACTAAGGAGTTTGATTTCATTCAAATATTGAGAACAATCATAATTTTTCAAGCAAAAAACTTGAATTTCTAAATTTAGAGTTCATCGATAAACCTGCTTTTAGACCAATTAGTACAGAAAATTATAGTTTAAATTGTTGCATTAAAGAAACCTGCAAACATAGTCTACATACTGAAAATCCACATTTAAACACCTTAACAGATTTAGTTATAAATTTAGGTAAAAATTTGCAAATAGAGTTACACAATAATAAACAGTTAGTAGAAAAGCTTACTGAAGAAGTTAAAAAATAATACTAATTTAGATTATTTAAAGAACAACACGAAAGATTACTAAAGAAATACAATACTTTTGATAAACAAATACCAAGTAATACATTTAGTGAAGAAATAGACAGAATAACACAAGCAGTTGAAAAATTAAACATAGACGATATAAACTCTAATACAAAAACCATTAATAAACCTATACCATACAAACATTGGCAAATAAGAAAATGAGTGAAAGAAGTTTTCTAGGACGCAGTAGAACTATACAGGAAGCTAGAAACTCGACAAGCAATTTAAATGATATAATAACATCTGATAGTTTTTTAAACAGGATAATTAGATGAGGATCAGGCTCAAATAGTAATAGACAGTTGCTACAAATAGAAGATGAAATTGATGTAGACAGAAATATAGATTTATATAATCAACATCAGTTGGATATTTTAAATCCACGAACATTATATCAAACAGGAAGGTTTAATATTAACACAACATTAATACGAAGTAGTAGGGAGGAAAGTCTATGAGTAATAGATAGGACAGTAGAAATAGATTTATTGTCACCAGAAACTATACAAAAATTAAACAGTCTGGTAAAAATTTATACATACAGGTTTAATAATAATAGGAGTAAAGGCCTTAGGAAGAAAGAATTTAGGAACAAAGCTACTAGCCTTAATATTAGATAAAAGTTGGAAAAATGAAATGAAAAAAGCAATTATATCAGTATGGAAGTAGATTTAAGTCAGAATACAGCGTTATTTTATTGTACACCAGGAATACTTAAAGATATTAAAGATATAAACAATATAAAAATAGCACTACAAACAAAAGGTTATGAAAACTACGAGGGCAACAACTTAGTAATAAGTGTAGGAGTACTAGGAAAAGCTAGTAATAGCTCTGGTATGAAGTACAAAGTAAATATAGAAGGAATAGTACAAACAATGGCTTCAAAGTCGATAAAAATGATAGATCCAATTAAGATAGATCCAGAACAGCTAGTTGGATTAGAATGGAATTTAGATACTCTACAGGAAAATGACAATACAGTATTAGTACCTAAGAAAAGTGTCATATATGAAAAAGCAGACGGTCAACAAAGTATAAGATTTGTAGACTTTAAGGAAAACGATATTGAGAAGTTGAAGAGTTTATTGATTTCTTTGGTGTGTCTATACAAATGAATTCTTCAGCCTTATATAGGCGAAGTCTCAACAATTTTACAATAAATTAATGAAAAGAAAAAGAAAAAGAAACGGCTCAGAATGAGTCGTACAAAAGCTAAACAATAATTACAGATAATTACAAAAATCATCGAGTCCTTTAATTATTTTCGTCCTTCGTCATTGCCTACGTCATTTTCTAGAAGCTTTGTTATTAACGTCATGGCATGCGTCATTTGAATAAAGAACTCGTTCTTGTTTAATCCTCTAGCTGTTTAACCTATCTAGAAGTCCCTGTGTATGCTGTCAATTGACTGTGGGCTTGAGCAGTCACCGTGATCTGCTTCGTAGTCTTCTAAGTTGATTATGTGTCTAAGCTGAAGTGTATCGCCTTCCCTGCAAAAGGCAATAGCATGCTCCAGTTTGTTTTTGCATAAACCTGTATATAGTGTCCTTCCCCAATTAAATTATATTGTTTCCATGGGAAGAAATCAGGAATTTCTGGAGTTTCCTGATGAGTTTTAATAAACTGCTGTAATCACTAGTAGGTTGTTCTATTTGTTGATTAAGCCATTTTCGGGCGGCAAAATCAATTTCTGTCTTTGTCGTACATGTTCGTAAGTAATTTGTTGTAATATTATGATCAATGAAGATCCTTTTTCTGGTGGGTCTGTAAGTGTAAGAATCTGTAAAAGGGAATGATGCAATAATCTTGCATCCAATGGTTGGCAACAAGGCTCTTGCTGCTATATTCCCTGCTGTTAGAATTATTTTTTCTCCAAGTTGATTGAGGAGATCTTCTGTTCTTCTGTTGAGCTTGACTTCCAGGTAATCAATCATACCATGATGGTAGAATTGGATTATCTGTTCGTCAGTTAACTGTGTAGGCTGAAAGACTTGCAGTAACAGGAGTCCTGTACCGTTGCCGTCTTCATCTGTTCTTTCTACTATACTGAATCCTTTGTTTTCACTATCCATGTGAAATGCGAGATCCAGTAGTTGGTGTTGAAGATTGTAAAGAATTAAAGGAAATTGCTCACAGACTTTCCGTGAAACAATCCTCTCAAATTCTGGAAATCTATCTGTCACCGGCTTCAGTTGTTGATGCCAAGGTGTGTCAAGAATCCTAGTTCTAAAGGATTCAAAGTCCTGTATATCTCTGTATTTTCTTTTTTCTTCTCGAGTCTTTGTAATAACTGTGTATTTTTTGCCTCGAGTAATGCAATTTTTTGTTTGAGAATTTCATTCTCTAATTTTATGTGTATAAACTGTGTATCTTTTCCTTTCTTTATAAGCTGTTCTTGTAGATCAGTAATCAATTGCTTTTGAACTTTGATTAACTGTTCTAGGTTTGTATTTGCTATTTCAGCAAATGTTTTAACCTCTTCGGGTTCTATGTAAAAACCTTTAACCCCAAAATGTTCCCTTGCAGTTTCGATGGCTTGTTGAAAGCTCACAAAAACCTTTATAAATTGGATTGGGGCATTGTATGTATTTTGCAACAGTTTCCCATTTATTGAAAATACCGATTTTTGTACCTCGAAAAATGACATAATGTGTAAACTTTGGTTTGTGTCTTTTTTCAGGTGTTGTCATGCTCTGTTCAGAGAAGTACATACTTAGAGCATTCAAGACTTGTATTTTAAAACTTGAGGCTTGTGGCATGGTTTGAATATGCCAAAGATTATCAAGTAGACACTGTTGTTTTTCTGTTAATGTAATTCCACCAATAGGTCTAAACTTTATGTTGGTGTCAATACATTTTTGGAGAGAGTATATTCCTCCAAATACAATGTTTAGATTCTGTGTATTCTGTGTTGTAGTAAACGTCCTTTGTGTATTCTGTATATTTTATGGACGAGTTTCTATTGGGTTGTAGTATCGTGATACTTCCCCAATACCTGTAATCGATGCTGGAAGTTGTCTATAACTTTTGATCGATTCTGTATATAACTGTTGAATCTTCTCTGTTTCTTCATTAGAAGTCATTGAAGATTTTTTATTCTGTATAGGCTGTATAAGGATTCCTTTGCCTTTAGCATTCTTTCTTTCCATCTGCAATAACCACTTATTTATATTTCTAGATAACATATCTGCTATCCTATTATTTTTTCCTTTAATATGTTCAAAATTTATAAAATATCCATTCCCTTGTATTATGTTTTGTAGATTTACCCATCGTGTCCTGTTCATCTTTTTACTTTGATCATTTTTAATAAATTTAACTATTGCTTCACATCTGTTCGAACTGTGAATTCTTTATGTAAAAATATTTTAAATTTTTCGAGAGAATAGATTAATGCTTGTATTTCAAAATCTATATTTGTCCAATTATTTTTATTTTGAAAATTTCCGCTCGTATAAGCACATATTTTTTCATCATTTTTTGGGCTATATTTATTTGGTTTACATAGAAGGACTGCTCCCCATCCTTCTTTACATCCATCTGTTTCTACTATTATATAGTCTGTTACTAATGGTAATTCTAATGGTTTAATATTTTAACCATATTTTTTATTTCTTTTACTATCTTTATATCTTCGCTGTTAAAATACCTTTGTCCATTTTTTGTTGTCTTACTGTATAATGGTCCTATTAATTTTGATAGATTGGGAATAAATTTTCTAGCATAATTTACCAATCCCAAAAAAGCCTGTATTTGTTTAAGGTTTTCAAATTTTTCAGGGAAATCCAAGATTTTTGTAGATATATGTGGCTGTAATTCTACTTTACCATTTCCTAATTCTAACCCCAGAAAAGAGATTTTTCTTTTAAATAACTCAATTTTCTTTTTAGAAACTACTATACCGTTCTTTTTGATTTCATTAAATACTTCTTGTAGATGCTGTTCATGTTCCTGCACAGTGTTACTAGCTACCAATATATCATCAATATATACTAAACAAAAATCATATTTTAAAAATATACTGTCCATAAATCTTTGAAAAATAGAAGGTGCATTTTTTAGACCGAAACTAAGTACGTTCCACTCGTATTGCCCTTCTGAACATGTAAAAGCTGTCCATGGTTTAAAACTTTCTTCAAGCTTTAGTTGATTGTATCCTGATTTCAGGTCAAATTTTGAAAATACTTTCTTTTGTTGTATTATCCTAATAGGCTGTCTTTATTAGGGATATATACCCATCATCTATTGTATTATCATTTAATCTTTTGTAATTATAAACTATCCTAGCTTTTCCTCTTTTATTTCACTGTGATTTCTTACTATAAAAGCTGCTGTTCTATGAGGACTTTCTGATTTTCTAATTAATCCTTGTGATATCATCTCAGGGATTTGCTTTCTAAATTCTTCTTTGTCTAATGGGCTGTATTCTATATTACTTGTTCTTATAGTAATATCTGGGTTTTTTAATTTAAATTTACAAGTATATTGTACAAGGTAATTTAGATTTTTTAAAACACATACACTTAGAACAGAATTTATAGAAAACGAAAGCATGAAATTGTTAACAGAATTAGAAAAAGGAAGAGATATAACTAAAAGCTTAAATCATCCTATGATTCTACACCTTGAAAAATAGGATTAATAGGAGAAGACATAACAAAATCTAAAGTACAATAATACTAATGAGAAGTGGAACTTAATTAATGTTACCCCCGGGCCCGTTTGATGATGAAAAGTCTTGCAAGCACTATGATAGACTTCACTTATGTGTGAGTCCGATGTATGATGATGGATCCGTATTCATGAGCGGGCTATGTGCCTGCTAGTGTGGATCAACTGTCGGGGGAAACTACCATGAAGATGTGTACCGACGGGGATCGATCGACCGTCGGGGGTAGCGACCATGGATAACGTGTACCGACAGGGATTGACATTCGTTGTCAATCAACATGGAGATGTTGCTTTGTGCAGTCTCGCCTATGATGAAGGGAAATGAAATGAAAGAATGAAAGATAAAGAACGTGCCTAATGCGATGCAAGTAATGTTTGTAGTATGATATATGCGTGTTCATTATATGAAGGATAAAAAAATTATATTTTCTTATTTATATAAAACTAGAACTCACTCAGCGTAGCTGACTTTTTATGCATAATAGTGGCAGGTAAGCGCTGATGCTGAGGATGGCACCGTGGAGCTACTTGGAAATCTACGGATGGCATTCCTATTAATGAAGTCTTTATTGTAATTAATGAACAAGGAATATGTTTTGTTTACCTTTAAAAGACAAATGTATGAGTACAATGGGGTTTCTAAGTCTTTAACGAATGTTTAAATTTTCCGCTGCAATGTTTTGTTATTGAACTGAATTTATGCTATGAATTGCCAACTGTGAGGTTTCCTGGGAATGGGGCCTTACAGTCTGTTGCGACACCAAGTCGCTCACCTCTAAGTCAATCACAAAGATTGACCTACATACTGTGAGTCTGTTGTGACACCAAGTCACTCACCTCTAAGCCAATCACAAAGATTGACCTACATTCCTGTGAGTCTGTTGTGACACCAAGTCACTCACCTCTATATCAATCTCAAGGATTGATCCTGTGTGCATCCTTCGGGTAGCGAACCCGCATCACAGTTGAGCTAACACCTGCCAGGGGTGTGCACCTCCATTCATTTGCTTGCAAGACTTTCGTTCATTCGTTCACGTTCCATTCCTCTTTATCATTAATCTTTCACTTTATTAATGATAATAATTATTGATCATGATCATTCACATAGAAACATACAGTATTATTATTAATAAGCATATTAATAATAATAATACTAATAATATTATAAATAATATTATTCATACTCTAATAATATCCCTAATCATAATATTAATTATAATATTAAGAAGAGGATATATTACATTCAAACCTCTCATTATTCATCATCATACATTCATCATCATACATTCATCATCATACGTAATCATACATAGCATCATCAGTAAGGGTTAATCATAATCATCATTACATGTATGAAACATCATCATTTATAAACCTAGTCAACCTGGTCAAACCTCGAACTTTGGATTTGCAGGAAATTTCTGTAAAAAATTCTAAGTGTCTGGACGTTTGAGCCCTGTTGGGCGATAAGCCCCTGGGCGTATGAGCCCTGTTAGGCGTAAGGCACTGCTGGTCGTATGAGCCTTATTGGACTTTTCATCCTATACTTAGAAATATCATCTGGTCATACGACCACACTGTTGGTCGTATGAGTCCTATTGGACTCTTCAACACACTTAGAAAATTCACCTGGTCATACGACCACACTATTGGTCGTATTAGCAACCTGGACATGTATCTATTTCATATTCCAAATCCCAAACATCATAATGCCTAGTTCTAAACATGCTCACCTGAATCTAGGCAAAAACTTAACATAAACACATACATTCATACATTCAATCATACGGGTATAAAAAAATCCAAGTTTTATACAAACATACTTACATGCATTTTCCAGCCCCAAAGCATTTAAAAAACAGGTAAAAAGGGGTCTAGAACTCACCTTAGTTTGTCTTCGGGTTTTGGATGCCCTTCTTAACTTCCCAGTCGTTTCTACACCTAAAAACACACACACAGTGCAACCCGAACACAAAACACACACACATAAGAACATGCATTCTCGGTTCTTAGCTAAAACACAACTTAAAACATCAATTCTTACCTTGAATCCGATTTCTTCTTCTTTCTCTCTCTAAGAATTGAAGTCCCTGCTGTTTCTCTCTCTAAAAACCGAATGCAAGAATTGTGCAGGGGTTATGGGCGACCATGCCTCCCTTTGTACAAAATAAATAACAACTTTGCCCATTTGGCACTTTTGGTCCCTCCTTTTTAGTTGCTTTTTTATTTCTTTTCTTTTCTTCCTTTTTCTTTTATTTCTTGCTAAAAAAATACGGGTGTTACAAGTCCACCCCCCTTATATAGGTTTCGTCCCCGAAACTGTTATTCCTCAAACAGATGTGGGTAGTGCTGTCTCATTTCTTCTTCAGTCTCCCACGTAGACTCGGATCCCTTCCTGTGCTTCCACTGTACACGCACCAAGAGGAACCACTTTATTCTCAACCTCTTCTCCTTACGATCAATGATTGCCACTGGTTGCTCAACGTAATTGAGCCGTTCGTCTACTTCAATATCCTCTAGTGGTACAACCATGCCTTCATCAGCTAAGCACTTCTCAGATGAGATACATGGAATGTAGGATGAATTCCACTTAACTCATCTGGCAATTCAAGTCGATAGGCCACCTCTCCTACCCGTGCGACCATCCGGAAAGGTCTATGTATCTCGGGCTTAGCTTACCTCGTTCCTGAATCTAATGATTCCTTTCCAAGGTGAGACCTTCAACATAACTCGGTCACCAACCTTGAACTCTATCGGTCTTCGCCTCTTGTCAGCATACGAATTTTGCCTATCTTTCGCCGCCTTCATGAAGGCTTTGATCTTTTCTAATTTCTCAGTCGTTTCTTCGACCACCTCAACCATCCTAACTCTTTCTGCCCAATGTCTCCCCAGCACACGGGCGTCCTACATCTCCTACCGTATAGCATCTCGTAAGGTGGCATGCCAATGCTGGCATGATAACTGTTTGTTGTACGAGAATTCTGCTAACGGCAGGTGGTTGTCCCAACTTCCTCCAAAATCGATCACGCACGCCCGAAGCATGTCCTCGAGTGTTGGATCGTCCTCTCAGACTGACCGGCGTCTGAGGGTGATATGCTGTACTAATGTGTAGCCTCGTCCCCATTGCATCATGAAACCTCTTCCAAAACTTAGAGGTAAACCGGGTGTCACGATCAGACACAATAGACATGGTACAACCATGACGAGCTACAATTTCTTTGATGAATAGATCCGCCAATCTCTCGGATGAGTACGTTTTGCGGATTGGTAGGAAGTGGGCACTCTTTGTCAAACGGTCCACTATCACCCATATGGCATCATACCCTTTAGGGGTACGTGGTAACTTCGTGATGAAATCCATGGTGATGTGTTCCCACTTCCACTGGGTATATCCAACGTTGGATCTTCCCGTAGGGCTTCTGGGTGTCCGCCTTCCCTTGTAAGCAAGTCAAGCACTTACTACGTACTCCACTACGTCGCGTTTCATACCCGGCCACCAATAGTCTTTCTTCAATCGTGGTACATTTTGGTAGCACCGGGTGAATGGAGTATCGGGTCTTATGGGCCTCGTCCATAATCTTTTCACGTAGATCCCCGTATCGAGGAATCCACATTCGCCCAATCGGGTCTTAACACCCAAGAGTGTTCTCACCCAATTCCGTAACTAGGCCTCTCATCCTTTCGGAGTTAAGACGATCTCTCTTTCAAAGCCTCGTCTTGAAACTCCTTAACCTGTGTCATCACATCGGGGGTCATGATCACTGATAAGCCTTCACCCGAATCGGCTCAGGTCGTTCTTTCGACTAAAGGCAACGGCCACCACGTTGGCCTTGCCCGGATGGTAATGGATTTTCGCAATCATAATCCTTTATTAGTTCCAACCATCGCCTCTGCCTCATGTTAAGATCTTTCTGCTCGAAAAAGTACTTCAAGCTTTTGTGGTCGGTGAAGATTGTGCACTTCGTCCCGTATAGATAGTGCCGCCAAATCTTCAACGCGAAAACCACCGCGGCTAGTTCAGATCGTGCGTGGGATAGTTTACTTCGTGAGTTTTCAGCTGTCGAGATGCATAGGCTATGACCTTTCCGCGTTGCATCAATACACAACCTAGCCCAGAATAGGATGCATCCGAATAGACCACTAAGTCTTCATTCCCTCGGGCAAAGTCAAAACAGGAGCTTGTGTTAGTCTTGTCTTCAACTCCTCAAAAGCCGTCTCCTGCTCTCGACCCCACACGAATTTCACGTCCTTACGAGTCAATTTTGTCAAAGGTGAGGCTATCTTGAAAAGTCTTGAATAAATCTCCTATAATAGCCTGCCAATCCCAAGAAGCTACGAATCTCGGATGGCTCTTTGGTGATTCCATTGCATCACAGCCTCAACCTTTGCTGGGTCCACCATGATTCCCTCTGCATTTACCACGTGACCCAGAAATGGCACCTTGCGTAACCAGAAAGCACATTTGGAGAACTTCGCCTACAGTTTCTCTCTTCTCAAAGTCTCCAATACTTCCCGAATGTGACTGGCATGCTCTTCTCGCTCCTCAAATAAATCAGGATATCATCAATGAACACAATCACTGATTTATCTAACATTGGCCGACACACTCGTTCATCAAGTCCATAAAAGCAGCTGGCGCGTTAGTTAGACCAAATGACATAACGAGAAACTCATAGTGTCCATAACGTGTCCGAAAAGCTGTCTTAGGAATGTCCTGCTCCTTTACCTTCAATTGATGATAGCCAGGACGAAGATCTATCCTTGAGAACCAACTGGCACCCTGGAGCTGGTCGAACCAAGTCATCGATTCTCGGTAACGATACCGATTCTTTATTGTCAACTTGTTCAATTCACGGTAGTCGATACACATTCTCATGCTACCATCCTTTTTCTTCACAAACAAGACCGGAGCACCCCAGGAAGATACTCGGTCTAATGAAGCCCTTGTCAAGCAACTCTTGCAGTTGCTCCATCAAACTCCTTCATCTCAGTCGGAGCCAATCTATACGGTGCTTTAGCCACAGGTGGGCACCGGGTATCAGGTCAATTTGAAATTCGATTTCGCGGTCAGGTGGCAATCCCGATAAGTCTTCCGGGAATACATCTGGAAAACTCACGCACAATCGGAACATCGGATAGTTGTGGTGTTGGCGCTTGCACATCCTTCACGTAGCATAAGTAGGCGCTGCACCCACGCCTCATGCACTTGCCTGCCACCGCCATCGAGATCACTTTAGGGATCATCGTTACCCGATCCCCGTATATCGTTACCAGACTTCCGTTCAGATGCCGTCAGTCTAATCATCTTCTTTCGGCATACGATATTCGCTTCGTAGGTTGCCAACCAATCCATCCCTAGCACTACATCAAATCCACCTAGGGCATCACATGTAATCTAGCAGCAAACCTATGGCCTTCTAACTCTATGGTACAGTCCTCTATCACATCAGTAACTTTAGTGGACTTACCAATAGCGGTTTCTACTTCAAAGGGCTCATCATGCATTTTACCACTAACAGGCAATTTAGCACAGAAAGTAGCAGAAATGAACTCTTACTAGCACCAGAATCAAATAACACAGAAGCAAGAATTTGATTTACTAGAAACGTACCTGACACCACATCGGGGTCCGTCCTAGCCTCCTCTCTGGTCATGGTGAAAGCTCTGGCACTCGCCTCCTGCCCTTCAATCCCTGCCACCTTCTTTCCCCCCGGAACTCTCTCGGCCCTCGACTTCTTGCAGTCCTTACTCAATATGCCCCACTTCACCGCAGTTGAACACCTCGCAGCCTTACAGTCTCTAGCCATATGACCGGATTTCCCACACCTGAAACAGACATTTAACCCCCCATCTAAACTCACCCCGTGCTCTTACCACACTTTGTCACAACCTTTTGGGTCCCGAACTTGGTGACCCCACCCTACGGTCATCCCTTCTAGCCTTCTTGTTATTCGGGGTAAAGCCACCACGCCTGAACCGTTTTCCCATTCCAGTTCCGGTTAGCACCACCGGCTTTCTTTGCCTCCACCACCATCACTTCCCTCTCGTCATAGAGCCTCCCAGCTAAGTCTACTGCGACGACTAAAGGTGCTCGGTCGGGCAGTAATCAAGTGCCTGCGGATGTCAGCTGGCAGTCCTGAATGTACCGGTTAATCTTTCGAGATACCGGTGTCACCTGATCCGCACCAGCCTCGCCATCTCATGAATTTGGTAGTGTATTGCTGGTGTGTCATGGTTCCTGCCTCGAGTTGCAGGAACTCCCTCTCGACCTTATCAAGTTCTCTGTGAGGACAGAATTCCTCATTACTAGCTTCTTCAATTCGGACCACTTCATTTTCCCGATGGCCCTGGAACCCTCAGCTTGGACAATATTGTCCCACCACCAGCATAGTGCTGAGTCAGTAAAGGTGGGTGGCAAACTTCACCTTCTGGTCCTCACGGCACTCGCTGATCTCGAGTACCGCTTCCATCTCCCTTACCCATCGTTGAGCGGTTGCAGCAGTGCCATTGCCATCGAAAGTCGGGGGCTTGCACCTCTGAAATACCCCGTAACTGCACCCCTTGGTCGTCACCCCTACTACATCATCTCTTTCCTCATCAGATATTACTATCTCAGATCCGGTCGTTCCTCTTCTTCCTTGCTCTCCTTTTCAGTCGACCCTCTCCTGTCCTCCTTTCCTTCCTTTCCTCGTTCCTTATAGCTCGAATAACATCGGTCCTACAGATGGCATAACTGCCTGTAGGACCTGGTGTACCTCATCAGCAATCGCCTCCCTAGCTGAGGCATTCAGACTAGCATTCTCTTTTCTTCATTCTGGTCAGGAACCTCGGGGTTCACAGGAGCCGTCTTAGGAGATTTAGCACTGCTCCTAGTCGTACGCGGACGACCTCTACCTCTAGCAGACTTAGAAGGTTTCTTCCCAGCCATTTTCCTATGCGCTATAAGATTCAAACACTAAAACAGTCATTCAAGGAATGCTCAGTTTATGTCAAGTATAGTAAGTCCCTAATTACAGTGGCCAGTTGTGATTAGCCACTTACTTTACTCTTCACACCCCAAGCACTTCCTATCCTGACTACATCAGCATCTAAATCTACTAAGAACACATAAATCACATAGCACACGCACATAACACTGATTAACTTTAAGAAAAGCATTCCTAATGGCACATGGCTACTCGGGCTGACATCCCTCTTTCCGTCCCATTCTCAGTTTAAGTTAGGTTTATTTTCGAAAATTTACCCGTTTTACTTAAACTTTTGCTCTGATACCACTTGTAAGGCCCCGTTCACGGGCACCTCACAGTTGGTCATTCACAGCATAAAACATTCACAACACAATATTAAGCAGCGAAATTATTTTAAACAAAAACCATCCTTTCATTTAGAACGCTGTTGTTAAGCAATACATTTTAGTTTATAAGTTCACAAAATATTTAATTGAATGAATTACAACACCAGTGTCGTCAAAACATAATGGATGTCATCTTGCCCGCCAAGTAGCCACCCCCGTGTGCCATCCTCAGCAACCTGTCACCTGCCAACTGGAAAATACATAAAAGTCAGCGTTGCTGAGTGAGTTCTAGTTTTATAGTTAAAATACTTTACTAAAACAGTAAAGGAGTGGGTGGCAAACTTCACCTTCTGGTCCTCACGGCACTCGCTGATCTCGAGTACCGCTTCATCTCCCTTACCCATCGTTAAGCGGTTGCAGCAGTGCCCATGCCATCGAAAGTCGGGGGCTTGCACCTCTGAAATGCCCCGTAACTGCACCTTGGTCGTCACCCCTACTACATCATCTCTTTCCTCATCAGATATTACTATCTCAGGATCCGGTCGTTCCTCTTCTTCCTTGCTCTCCTTTTCAGTCGACCCTCTCCTTTCCTCCTTTTCCTTCCTTTCCTCGTTCCTTATAGCTCGAATAACATCGGTCACTACAAATGGCATAACGCCTGTAGGACCTGGTGTACCTCATCAGCAATCGCCTCCCTAGCTGAGGCATTCAGACTAGCATTCTCTGTTTCTTCATTCCGTCAGGACCTCGGGGTTCACAGGAGCCGTCTTAGGAGATTTAGCACGTCTCCTAGTCGTACGCGGACGACCTCTACCTCTAGCAGACTTAGAAGGTTTCTTCCCAGCCATTTTCCTATGCGCTATAAGATTCAAACACTAAAACAGTCATTCAAGGAATAGCTCAGTTTATGTCAAGTATAGTAAGTCCCTAATTACAGTGGCCAGTTATGATTAGCCACTTACTTTACTCTTCACACCCAAGCACTTCTTATCCTGCTACATCAGCATCTAAATCTACTAAGAACCACATAAATCACATAGCACACGCACATAACACTGATTAACTTTTAAGAAAAGCAATCCTGATGGCACATGGCTACTCGGGCTGACATCCCTCTTTCCGTCCCATTCCAGTTTAAGTTAAGGTTTTTTTTCGAAAATTTACCCGTTTTACTTAAACTTTTGCTCTGATACCACCTTGTAAGGCCCCGTTCACGGGCACCTCACAGTTGGTCATTCACAGCATAAAACATTCGCAACACAATATTAAGCAGCGGAAATTATTTAAACAAAAACCATCCTTTCATTTAGAACGCTGTTGTTAAGCAATACATTTTATTTTATAGTTCACAAAATTTTAATTGAATGAATTACAAAACAACAGTGTCGTCAAAACATAAATGGATGTCAGTCTTCCCCCAAGTAGCCACCCCCGTGTGCCATCCTCAGCAACCTGTCACCTGCCAACTGGAAAATACATAAAAGTCAGCGTTGCTGAGTGAGTTCTAGTTTTATAGTTAAAATACTTTACTAAAACAGTAAAGGAGGGGTGGCAAACTTCACCTTCTGGTCCTCACGGCACTCGCTGATCTCGATACCGCTTCCATCTCCCTTACCCATCGTTGAGCGGTTGCAGCAGTGCCATTGCCATCGAAAGTCGGGGGCTTGCACCTCTGAAATGCCCCGTAACTGCACCCCTTGGTCGTCACCCCTACTACATCATCTCTTTCCTCATCAGATATTACTATCTCAGGATCCGGTCGTTCTCTTCTTCCTTGCTCTCCTTTTCAGTCGACCCTCCCTGTCCTCCTTTTCCTTCCTTTCCTCGTTCCTTATAGCTCGAATAACATCGGTCACTACAGATGGCATAACTGCCTGTAGGACCTGGTGTACCTCATCAGCAATCGCCTCCCTTGCTGAGGCATTCAGACTAGCATTCTCTGCTTCTTCATTCCGGTCAGGAACCTCGGGGTTCACAGGAGCCGTCTTAGGAGATTTAGCACTGCTCCTAGTCGTACGCGGACGACCTCTACCTCTAGCAGACTTAGAAGGTTCTTCCCAGCCATTTTCCTATGCGCTATAAGATTTAAACACTAAAACAGTCATTCAAGGAATAGCTCAGTTTATGTCAAGTATAGTAAGTCCCTAATTACAGTGGCCAGTTGTGATTAGCCACTTACTTTACTCTTCACACCCCAAGCACTTCCTATCCTGACTACATCAGCATCCAAATCTACTAAGAACACATAAATCACATAGCACACGCACTTAATACCGATTAACTTTTAAGAAAAACAATACCTGATGGCACATGGCTACTCGGGCTGACATCCCTCTTTCCGTCCCATTCTCAGTTTAAGTTAAGGTTTATTTTGAAAATTTACCCATTTTACTTAAACTTTTGCTCTGATACCAACTTGTAAGGCCCCGTTCCCGGGCACCTCACAGTTGTTTTCACAGCATAAAACATTCACAACACAATATTAAGCAGCGGAAATTATTTTAAACAAAAACCATCCATTCATTTAGAACGCTGTTGTTAGCAATACATTTTAGTTATAAGTTCACAAAATATTTAATTGAATGAATTACAAAACAACAGTGTCGTCAAAGCATAAATGGATGTCAGTCTTGCCCGCCAAGTAGCCACCCCCGTGTGCCATCCTCAGCAACCTGTCACCTGCCAACTGGAAAATACATAAAAGTCAACGTTGCTGAGTGAGTTCTAGTTTTTATATTTAAAATACTTTGCTTTTCCTCTCATGAAAACCTTTCTTTACTTACATGCGGTCACACAAGTACGTACACGGATAATATTATTATTATCCTCGTCGTTCGTTCATTAACTTTCGTTAGTGTGCCGTTCATCGTTTACATTCGTATTCTTTCTTTCATATTAGTTCTTCCGTTCGTATGTATCTACTTTCTTTCATTCATACATTACATATATTCATACATTCATTTCATTCATACATTCATTGCATACGTACGATCATTTCTTTCATTCATATGTTCATTACATTCCTTCGTACGTTTATTCATTCCATTCATGCATTCTCATTACATTCTTTCATTCTATCATATGTTAGCCAAGTCTGTTGCAGCACACGGCTGCTCACCTCAGTGGCAATCTCACGATTGCCTGCTAACCGAGTCTGTTGCAACACGTAGTTGCTCACCTCATTATCATATGTTAGCCAAGTCTGTTGCAACACATAGTTGCTCACCTCAGTGGCAACCCCATGGATTGCCTGCTAACCGAGTCTGTTGCAACACAAAGTTGCTCACCTCATTATCAATCTTAAAGATTGACCCTGTGTGCATCCTTCGGGGTAGCTAACCCGCATCACAGTTGAGCTAACACCTGCCAGGGGTGTGCACCTCCATTCATTTGCTTGCAAGCCTTTCATACGTTCATTCGTTCATTTATTAATGCATGTTGTTCATCATCATTCTTCTTTTCGTTCATTCGTTAATACATGCATTCATCATCATGTTCCTCTTTCATTATCTTTCACTTTACGATACATAATCATTGGTTCATTCTCGTTATTCGTAAAGTTTCAGAAAGATGAGCATACACAATTACAACGAACATACACTCATTATACATTCATCATCATACATTCATCATCATACATTCATCATCATACATTCATCATCATACATAGCATCATACCATACTTAACAATATTTTATTAATAATATTGTTAACAATGATAATACACTGATAATAATATCAGTTATATAAGGGTTAATCATAATCATCATTACATGCATAAAACATCATCATTTATTAACCCTAGTCAACCCTGGTCAACACCTCGAACTTCGGATTTGTAGGAAATTTCTGTAAAAATTTTGTGTTCTGGACGTTTAGCCCTGTTGGGCGTATAAGCCCCTTGGGCGTATGAGCCCTGTTAGGCGTAAGAGCACTGCTGGTCGTATGAGCCCTATTGGACTTTTCATCCTATACTTAAAAAAAATCACCTGGTCATACGACCACACTGTTGGTCGTATGAGTCCTATTGGACTCTTCAACACTTAGACAAATCACCTGGTCATACGACCACACTGTTGGTCGTATGAGTCCTACTGGACTCTTCAACACTTAGAAAAATCACCTGGTCATACGACCACACTGTTGGTCGTATGAGTAACCTGGACATGTATCTTATTTCATATCCAAATCCCAAACATCATAATGCCTAGTTCTAAACATGCTCACCTGATTCTAGGCAAAACTTAACATAAACACATACATTCATACATTCAATCATACGGGTATAAAATCCAAGTTTTATACAAACATACTTACATGCATTTTCCAGCCCCAAAGCATTTAAAAGCAGGTAAAAAGGGGTCTAGAACTCACCTTAGTTGTTTCAAATCTTAAGACTCTTCACCCGAGCTCCTTTAATCGATTCTAACACCTGGAAACCTTCTAAACACACATTTGGAACACATAAAAACACAAATAAGCATTTAAACCGAGGCTAAGGTTAGCCAAAAAACAACTCAAAATACTCAACTTTACCTTAAACTCGAATTTCTTCTTCTTGTTCTTCAATGTCCGAAGGTTTCTCTGCTCTCTCTCTCTAAAATATCGAATGATAGGGAAATGCAGGCATCATGGGCGGCCATGCCTCCCTTTTTGTACAAATAAATAATAACTTTGCCCATTTGGCCGTTTTGGCCCCTCCTCTTTAGTTGACTTTTATTTTCTCTCTCTTTTTCTCTTTCTATTTTATTCTTTTAATTCCTTTAATAAGAAGTTACGGGTGTTACATTTTCTTTTTCAAAATACATTGACATGTCAAAATATGGATGCCAGCCTCAACAACTGAGTAGTCACCTCGTGCCATCCTCAGCAACATACCTGCCACTGGAAAATACATAAAACGTTAGCGTTGCTGAGTGAGTTCTAGTTTTATATTAAAACATACTTTACTTACCATCACAACCATACATACGATCATACAACATACGTACACGTAGAATATTATTATTATCTTCATCATTCATCATTAACTTTCGTTCGTGTACTTCATCGTTAACGTTCCCGTTCTTTCTTAGCTCTTTCTTTCGTTCATACGTTTCTTACTTTCATTCTTACGTTCATTTCATTTATTCGTACGTTTATTACTTTCATGCATCCTCTATCTTTCACTTCTATTTAGGTCCGGTCACACTTTACCCTCTTCATGGCACACAGCCATGATTACTAAGGTCGAGTGACAGGGATCCCATTTCATACATAATCATTACATTCCTTCCGTTCATTACTTTTAATCATTCGTTCCTCAGCTTTCATTACGTTCGTTATCTTTCGTTCGTCTCATGCTTTCTTTCTTTCATAGTTATCTCTCTCGTTCATCAACTCACGCGATACTCCCGACTCATGTCCGAAGACTGATACTGTGCCGGGGCCTGCTCACAAACCCCCGACTCATGTCCGAAGACTGACACAGTACCGGAGCACGCGTTCCGTTCCTCATTCGTCTCATCTCACTCTCTCGCACTACTCCCGACTCATGTTCGAAGACTGATACTGTGCCGGGGCCTGCTCACAAACCCCGACTCATGTCCGAAGACTGACACAGTACCGGAGCATGCGATCCTCTACTCATTCATCTCATCTCACTCTCTCGCACTACTCCCGACTCATGTCCGAAGACTGATACTGTGCCGGGGCCTGCTCACAAACCCCGACTCATGTTCGAAGACTGACACAGTACCGGAGCATGCGATCCTCTACTCATTCATCTCATCTCACTCTCTCGCACTACTCCCGACTCATGTCCGAAGACTGATACTGTGTCGGGGCCTGCTCGCAAACCCCCGACTCATGTCCGAAGACTGACACAGTACCGGAGCATGCGATCCTCTACTCATCCAACTAGATCCTGTCTCATGCAATATCCCCGACTCATGCTCGAAAGCTGATGCTGTGCCGGGGCCTGCTCACAAACCCCCGACTCATGCCGTAGACTGACACAGCACCGGGATACGCGACAAAGATCCCATACGAGTCAATCACAGAGATTGAACTCCATCCGAGTCTGTTGCAACACAAAGTCGCTCACCTCATAAATATGTTTGGCCTCATGCCACACCCCCGAAGTTAAATATAACTCGGGTAACAACACCCCCACCGAAATGGGTAACATCACCCCCACCGAAGTGGGTAACTACACCCTCACCGAAGTGGGTAACTGTAACATTCTACACCCCCACCATGTGGGTACCTACTATACACCATGTACCTCCCCGGAGGTCAGTCCCAAGACTGGAACCTCTACGTGCACTCTTAAAGATTAGCCGAACCTCACGCGGTTGGGCTTGTGGCATTTAAGACCGTGCACTTTGGTACACTACGCTTGCAAATCTCTCACGTTTTCATTCGTTCATTAAGGATTTATTCAATCATAGTATTTCCCCTTTATTATCTTTTGCTTTACAATACATAATACTTTCGTTACATTCACTTACGCTCCACTTCTCTTTATCATTAATCTTTCATTTTATTAATAATAATACTTCTTCGTTAAATCCTTAAACATTCTTCGTCATGTCATGCCATACTTAACAATATTTTATTAATGATATTGTTAACAATAATAATACACTGATAATAATATCAGTAATAATAAGGGCTAATCATTAATCATCATTACATGCATAAAACATCATATCAATTAACCCTAATCAACTCTGGTCAAAGCCTCGAAATTCGGATTTCCAGGGAATTCCTAAAAAATTCTAAGTGTTGGGCGCATGAGCCCTGTTAGGCGTATGAGCCCTATTGGGCGTTTGATCCTGTTGGGTGTATGAGCCCTGTTGGACTTCTGAGCTTACACTTAGAAAAATTCTCGGGTCTGGGCGTATGACCCCTGTTGGGCGTATGAGTCCTGTTGGACTTTTCACCCTACACTTAGATAAATTTCTCTGGTCATACGACCAATGTTCAGACTTTTCACCACCCATACTTAGTAAATTTCTAGACTCATGAGTACTATTGAGACTCATGAGCACTATTGGACTCACGACCTTTACTTAGAATATTTTTCTAAGGCAAAACCTCGGGCGTTTGAGCACTACTGGACTCATTATCTTGCACTTAATTTTCCTAAGTCCAAATTCCAGACACATGACTCCTGTTGGGTTTGCTAGTCGTATTAGCAGCCTATTCATGTTTCTAATTCAAATTTCAGTTCCCAAACATCATAATGCCTAGTTCTAAACATGCACACATGGTTCCCAGGCACAAACTTAACATAAACTTAAACATACATACATTTATATCATACGGGTATCATACCCAAATTTATAAAAAAATATAATTACATGTATTTCCAGCCCCAAAACATTTAAAAACGGGTAAAAAGGGGTCTAGAACTCACCTTTGCTGCTTCCAATCTTAACACTCTTCACCCGAGCTTCTTCACACGATTCCAACCCTTAGAATCCTTCTTAACTCGTATTTGCACACATAGAAAACACACATAAACATTCAACCGAGACTAATCTAGCCAAGAACAACTTAAAAACATTAATTCTTACCTTGAATCCGATTTCTTCTTCTTGTTCTTCAAAAACCCGAGAGTTTCTCTGCTTTCTCTCTCTAAAATCTGAACAAGAAAAGTGTGCAGATGGGTATGGGCGACCACATCGCCTTTTACACCCACTTTTCAAGATTTTTATCATCTTTTTCACTTTTGGTCCCTCAACTTTGGGGTTGACTTCCTTTTTTTTCCCTTTTTCTTTCTCTTTTATTCCTTTGTTTCTTTAAAAGAAAAATACGGGTGTTACACTACACAGTTAACTGACGAACAGATAATCCAATTCTACCATCATGGTATGATTGATTACCTGGAAGTCAAGCTCAACAGAAGAACAGAAGATCTCCTCAATCAACTTGGAGAAAAAATAATTCTAACAGCAGGGAATATAGCAGCAAGAGCCTTGTTGCCAACCATTGGATGCAAGATTATTGCATCATTCCCTTTTACAGATTCTTACACTTACAGACCCGCCAGAAAAAGGATCTTCATTGATCATAATATTACAACAAATTACTTACGAACATGTATGACAAAGACAGAAATTGATTTTGCCGCCCTAAAATGGCTTAATCAACAAATAGAACAACCTACCAGTGATTTACAGCAGTTTATTAAAAATCATCAGGAAACTCTAGAAATTCCTAATTTCTTCCCATGGAAACAATATAATTTAATTAGGGAATGACACTATATACAGGTTTATGCAAAAACAAACTGGAGCATGCTATTGCCTTTTGCAGGGGAAGGCGATACACTTCAGCTTAGACACATAATCAACTTAGAAGACTACGAAGCAGATCACGGTGACTGCTCAAGCCCACAGTCAATTGACAGCACACACAGGGACTTCTAGACAGGTTAAACAGCTAGAGGATTAAACAAGAACGAGTTCTTTATTCAAATGACGCATGCCATGACGTTAATAACAAAGCTTCTAGAAAATGACGTAGGCAATGACGAAGGACGAAAATAATTAAAGGACTCGATGATTTTTGTAATTATCTGTAATTATTGTTTAGCTTTTGCACGACTCATTCTGAGCCGTTTCTTTTTCTTTTTCTTTTCATTAATTTATTGTAAAATTGTTGAGACTTCGCCTATATAAGGCTGAAGAATTTATTTGTATAGACACACCGAAGAAATCAATAAACTCTTCAACTTCTCAAACTCTCTCATGGCACACTAAACCCCCTCTCAAACTCCTTAGCTTAGATCCTTATACAAGCTTCATATCTCCGTACTTCATATTATATCCTTAGTTAAAAATCCAAAAAAATCAAAAACCAAAAAAACCCAAAATAATCATATCATCCGCTGTGCATATACTCTACCATTTCCTAATTCTAACCCCAGAAAAGAGATTTTTCTTTTAAATAACTCCATTTCTTTTTAGAAACTACTATACCGTTCTTTTTGATTTCATTAATATTCTTGTAGATGCTGTTCATGTTCCTGCACAGTGTTACTAGCTACCAATATATCATCAATATATACTAAACAAAAATCATATTTTAAAAATATACTGTCCATAAATCTTTGAAAAATAGAAGGTGCATTTTTTAGACTGAAACTAAGTACGTTCCACTCGTATTGCCCTTCTGAACATGTAAAAGCTGTCCATGGTTTAAAACTTTCTTCAAGCTTTAATTGATTGTATCCTGATTTCAGGTCAAATTTTGAAAATACTTTCTTTTGTTGTATTAATCCTAATAGGCTGTCTTTATTAGGGATATTATACCCATCATCTATTGTATTATCATTTAATCTTTTGTAATTATAAACTATCCTAGCTTTTCCTCTTTTTATTTCACTGTGATTTCTTACTATAAAAGCTGCTGTTCTATGAGGACTTTCTGATTTTCTAATTAATCCTTGTGATATCATCTCAGGGATTTGCTTTCTAAATTCTTCTTTGTCTAATGGGCTGTATTCTATATTACTTGTTCTTATAGTAATATCTGGGTTTTTTAATTTAAATTTACAAGTATATTGTACTTTAGATTTTGTTATGTCTTCTCCTATTAATCCTATTTTTTCAAGGTGTAGAATCATAGGATGATTTAAGCTTTTAGTTATATCTCTTCCTTTTTCTAATTCTGTTAACAATTTCATGCTTTCGTTTTCTATAAATTCTGTTCTAAGTGTATGTGTTTTTAAAAAATCTAAATTACCAAAATCTAGGAATAGGACCTAGGATAACCTATACATTTGGTATACTAGAGGAAAAATGTAAAGAAGTAGCATTACAGGAATAATTAAAAAGAAATTCGTATGCATTTTGTAAAACAACTATATACACACCACAAGCCTATGGTTTTTATGAGAAAAAGAAAAACATTAGGAAAAGTACAACATACAATAAGAATTACAAATCTAATTATAATAAAAATAAATATGTTAAAAAACCTCAAACTAGAAAATGTAGATGTTTTATATGCGGTGATGAAAAACACTTAGCAAATAAATGTCCAAACAAAAACAAAAATATAGAAAGAACTAACCTAATAGAACAGTTAAATGATTATGAAATAGAGGCTATACAAACAGATGATTCAGATAATGAGTCAGTTTACAGTATATTTAGTGAAGATGAAAAACCAATAGCAAAAGTAACATATACTATATGAATACAGAAGAAGTATGTGAACATCAATGGATACATAATAGAGGAAATAATTATATAAAATGCTATAATTGTGGATTATTCCCTAGTATAGAAAAAAGGTATCAATGTAATACGTGTTTTAAAGAAATATGTTACATTTGTATTAAAAAATTATACAATATAGAAATGAGTACATCCACAGGCAATAGGAAAATAGAAGATTTAAAGGTAACTACAGAAAAACTAGAAAAATTAGAAATAATGGTAGAATTACATACACTAAAAATTAAAGAGTTAGAAAGTAAAATAGAAAATTTAACAAAAACGAAACAACTCAAGAAATTAGTAAAATGGCAGTAGAAAACAATGAGTCTACATATATACAGACACAAGGTTCAATGAACATGATAAAAATACAGTGTAGAATATGGTTAGATCAAAACAAGTTTATAAATGTAACTTAGCACCAAAAGAATATCATGAAAAATTACCATATAAAATAGAAAGTAGAACAATAGAAGACAGGATAATATCAGTAACACATTGTTTACGACCAATTGCAATACAGTTTTTAGATTTTTCAAAAAATTATAGTATAAAATACCCTATGCCACAAATAAATATTAATCCTGAATATATAAAATCCAAAGACTTTGTTCTTGGGTTAAATTTCTTATTTAATAACCATGGAGCACTTACATTAACAAGACATTTTATTACTTTTAGTAAAAACATTTACACTATTCCAACATTACGGTATAATTATACATCAGAGATTGCGCAGAAGCTAATCATATCATCCGCTGTGCATATACTCTACCATCCGCTCATCCGCTGTGCATAACTACTAAGATCTGCTGTATCATACTATCTGCTGTATCATACTGTAAGTATTATGTGTTTATGATGTTTTTAATTTATATGTTGGTGTATATTCTCTATTGTTGACACCAAACCTTCTTACCCCCCTCTGATGCATTGGTATCAGAGCAAGGCTTTCTTAAAATCTAAAAGACTAAGACAAGCTCCATATTATGGCGTGTGATGCCTCTTTTCTTTGGAGAATTCTCTTAGGTGAAGATTATGGGAAAACTAAGCTCCGATTATTAAAGTATCAAAGGGTTAAAATGGTTTGATATTACATATTCTGTTAATATAATATTCTGTTATTCTGTTGATTTTGTGATTTTGTTAATATATTAAAATTCTAAGGATATGAGAAAATCTTTTAAGGGGAAGCTTAGGAAGGATTAAAACTAAGGAGTTTGATTTCATTCAAATATTGAGAACAATCATAATTTTTCAAGCAAAAAACTTGAATTTCTAAATTTAGAGTTCATCGATAAACCTGCTTTTAGACCAATTAGTACAGAAAATTATAGTTTAAATTGTTGCATTAAAGAAACCTGCAAACATAGTCTACATACTGAAAATCCATATTAAACACCTTAACAGATTTAGTTATAAATTTAGGTAAAATTGCAAATAGAGTTACACAATAATAAACAGTTAGTAGAAAAGCTTACTGAAGAAGTTAAAAATATAATACTAATTTAGATTATATAAAGAACAAAACGAAAGATTACTAAAGAAATACAATACTTTTGATAACAAATACCAAGTAATACATTTAGTGAAGAAATAGACAGAATAACACAAGCAGTTAAAAAATTAAACATAGACGATATAAACTCTAATACAAAAACCATTAATAAACCTATACCATATAAACATTGGCAAATAAGAAAATGAGTGAAAGAAGTTTCTAGGACGCAGTAGAACTATACAGGAAGCTAGAAACTCGACAAGCAATATAAATGATATAATAACATCTGATAGGTTTTTAAACAGGATAATTAGACGAGGATCAGGCTCAAATAGTAATAGACAGTTGCTACAAATAGAAGATGAAATTGATGTAGACAGAAATATAGATTTATATAATCAACATCAGTTGGATATTTTAAATCCACGAACATTATATCAAACAGGAAGGTTTAATATTAACACAACATTAATACGAAGTAGTAGGGAGGAAAGTCTACGAGTAATAGATAGGACAGTAGAAATAGATTTATTGTCACCAGAAACTATACAAAAAATTAAACAGTCTGATAAACAATTTATACATACAGGTTTAATAATAATATGAGTAAAGGCCTTAGGAAGAAAGAATTAGGAACAAAGCTACTAGCCTTAATATTAGATAAAAGTTGGAAAAATGAAATGAAAAAAGCAATTATATCAGGTATGGAAGTAGATTTAAGTCAGAATACAGCGTTATTTTATTGTACACCAGGAATACTTAAAGATATTAAACATATAAAAATATAAAAATAGCACTACAAACAAAAGGTTATGAAAACTACGAGGGCAACAACTTAGTAATAAGTGTAGGAGTACTAGGAAAAGCTAGTAATAGCTCTGGTATGAAGTACAAAGTAAATATAGAAGGAATAGTACAAACAATGGCTTCAAAGTCGATAAAAATGATAGATCCAATTAAGATAGATCCAGAACAGCTAGCTGGATTAGAATGGAATTTAGATACTCTACAGGAAAATGACAATACAGTATTAGTACCTAAGAAAAGTGTCATATATGAAAAAGCATACGGTCAACAAAGTATAAGATTTGTAGACTTTAAGGAAAACGATATTGAGAAGTTGAAGAGTTTATTGATTTCTTCGGTGTGTCTATACAAAGAATTCTTCAGCCTTATATAGGCGAAGTCTCAACAATTTTACAATAAATTAATGAAAAGAAAAAGAAAAAGAAACGGCTCAGAATGAGTCGTACAAAAGCTAAACAATAATTACAGATAATTACAAAAATCATCGAGTCCTTTAATTATTTTCGTCCTTCGTCATTGCCTACGTCATTTTCTAGAAGCTTTGTTATTAACGTCATGGCATGCGTCATTTGAATAAAGAACTCGTTCTTGTTTAATCTCTAGCTGTTTAACCTGTCTAGAAGTCCCTGTGTGTGCTGTCAATTGACTGTGGGCTTGAGCAGTCACCTTGTACAATATACTTGTAAATTTAAATTAAAAAACCCAGATATTACTATAAGAACAAGTAATATAGAATACAGCCCATTAGACAAAGAAGAATTTAGAAAGCAAATCCCTGAGATGATATCACAAGGATTAATTAGAAAATCAGAAATTCCTCATAGAACAGCAGCTTTTATAGTAAGAAATCACAGTGAAATAAAAAGAGGAAAAGCTAGGATAGTTTATAATTACAAAAGATTAAATGATAATACAATAGATGATGGGTATAATATCCCTAACAAAGACAGCCTATTAGGATTAATACAACAAAAGAAAGTATTTTCAAAATTGACCTGAAATCAGGATACAATCAATTAAAGCTTGAAGAAAGTTTTAAACCATGGACAGCTTTTATATGTTCAGAAGGGCAATACGAGTGGAACGTACTTAGTTTCGGTCTAAAAATGCACCTTCTATTTTTCAAAGATTTATGGACAGTATATTTTTAAAATATGATTTTTGTTTAGTATATTGATGATATATTGGTAGCTAGTAACACTGTGCAGGAACATGAACAGCATCTACAAGAAGTATTTAATGAAATCAAAAGAACGGTATAGTAGTTTCTAAAAAGAAAATGGAGTTATTTAAAAGAAAAATCTCTTTTCTGGGGTTAGAATTAGGAAATGGTAGAGTATATGCACAGCGGATGATATGATTATTTTTGGGTTTTTTGGTTTTTTGATTTTTTGGATTTTTAACTAAGGATATAATATGAAGTACGGGGATATGAAGCTTGTATAAGGATCTAAGCTAAGGAGTTTGAGAGGGGGTTTAGTGTGCCATGAGAGAGTTTGAGAAGTTGATTTCTTCGGTGTGTCTATACAAATGAATTCTTCAGCCTTATATAGGCGAAGTCTCAACAATTTTACAATAAATTAATGAAAAGAAAAAGAAAAAGAAACGCTCAGAATGAGTCGTACAAAAGCTAAACAATAATTGCAATACAGTTTTTAGATTTTTCAAAAATTATAGTATAAAATACCCTACGCCACAAATAAATATTAATCCTGAATATATAAAATCCAAAGACTTTGTTCTTGGGTTAAATTTCTTATTTAATAACCATGGAGCACTCACATTAACAAGACATTTTATTACTTTTAGTAAAAACATTTACACTATTCCAACATTACGGTATAATTACACATCAGAGATTGCGCAGAAGCGTGGTGGACAAGGTAATTTAGATTTTTTAAAAACACATACACTTAGAACAGAATTTATAGAAAACGAAAGCATGAAATTGTTAACAGAATTAGAAAAAGGAAGAGATATAACTAAAAGCTTAAATCATCCTATGATTCTACACCTTGAAAAAATAGGATTAATAGGAGAAGACATAACAAAATCTAAAGTACAATATACTTGTAAATTTAAATTAAAAAACCCAGATATTACTATAAGAACAAGTAATATAGAATACAGCCCATTAGACAAAGAAGAATTTAGAAAGCAAATCCCTGAGATGATATCACAAGGATTAATTAGAAAATCAGAAAGTCCTCATAGAACAGCAGCTTTTATAGTAAGAAATCACAGTGAAATAAAAAGAGGAAAAGCTAGGATAGTTTATAATTACAAAAGATTAAATGATAATATGTAAAGCCCCGTTCCCGGGCACCTCACAGTTGGTCATTCACAGCATAAAACATTCACAACACAATATTAAGCAGCGGAAATTATTTTAAACAAAACCATCCTTTCATTTAGAACGCTGTTGTTAAGCAATACATTTTAGTTTATAAGTTCACAAAATATTTAATTGAATGAATTACAAAACAACAGTGTCGTCAAAACATAAATGGATGTCGTCACCTGCCAACTGGAAAATACATAAAAGTCAGCGTTGCTGAGTGAGTTCTAGTTTTATAGTTAAATTACTTTACTTTTCGTTCAAAAACCGCTCCTCATTTTCACAGGTGATCATACATCGTACGTACACATAGGTAATACTTTCATTATCTTCATCATCATTCAATTCGTACTTTTATCATTCCTCTTTAATTAAGCTGTGAGTCTGTTGCGACACCAAGTCGCTCACCTCTAAGTCAATCACAAAGATTGACCTACATACTGTGAGTCTGTTGTGACACCAAGTCACTCACCTCTAAGCCAATCACAAAGATTGACCTACATTCCTGTGAGTCTGGTGTGACACCAAGTCACTCACCACTATATCAATCTCAAGGATTGATCCTGTGTGCATCCTTCGGGGTAGCGAACCCGCATCACAGTTGAGCTAACACCTGCCAGGGGTGTGCACCTCCATTCATTTGCTTGCAAGACTTTCGTTCATTCGTTCACGTTCCATTCCTCTTTATCATTAATCTTTCACTTTATTAATGATAATAATTATTGATCATGATCATTCCACATAGAAACATACAGTATTATTATTAATAAGCATATTAATAATAATAATACTAATAATATTATAAATAATATTATTCATACTCTTAATAATATCCCTAATCATAATATTAATTATAATATTAAGAAGAGGATATTATTACATTCAAACCTCATCATTCATTCATCATCATACATTTATCATCATACATTCATCATCATACGTAATCATACATAGCATCATCAGTAATAATAAGGGTAATCATAATCATCATTACATGCATGAAACATCATCATTTATTAACCCTAGTCAACCCTGGTCAAAACCTCGAACTTCGGAACTGCAGGAAATTTCTGTAAAAAAATTCTAAGTGTCCTGGACGTTTGAGCCCTGTTGGGCGTATAAGCCCCCTGGGCGTATGAGCCCTGTTAGGCGTAAGAGCACTGCTGGTCGTATGAGCCTTATTGGACTTTTCATCCTATACTTAGAAATATCATCTGGTCATACGACCACACTGTTGGTCGTATGAGTCCTATCGGACTCTTCAACACACTTAGAAAAATTCACCTGGTCATACGACCACACTGTTGGTCGTATTAGCAACCTGGACATGTATCTATTTCATATTCCAAATCCCAAACATCATAATGCCTAGTTCTAAACATGCTCACCTGATTCTAGGCAAAAACTTAACATAAACACATACATTCATACATTCAATCATACGGGTATAAAAAAAATCCAAGTTTTATACAAACATACTTACATGCATTTTCCAGCCCCAAAGCATTTAAAAAATAGGTAAAAAGGGGTCTAGAACTCACCTTAGTTTGTCTTCGGGTTTTGGATGCCCTTTCTTAACTTCCCAGTCGTTTCTACACCTAAAACACACACACAGTGCAACACGAACACAAACACACACATAAGAACATGCATTCTCGGTTTCTTAGCCAAAACACAACTTAAAAACATCAATTCTTACCTTGAATCCGATTTCTTCTTCTTTCTCTCTCTAAGAATCGAAGTCCCTACTGTTTCTCTCTCTAAAAACCGAATGAAAAGAATTGTGCAGGGGTTATGGGCGACCATGCCTCCCTTTTGTACAAAATAAATAACAACTTTGCCCATTTGGCACTTTTGGTCCCTCCTTTTTAGTTGCTTTTTTATTTTCTTTTCTTTTCTTCCTTTTTCTTTTATTTCTTGCTAAAAAATACGGGTGTTACAAGTCCACCCCCCTTATATAGGTTTCGTCCCCGAAACCTGTTATTGCTCAAACAGATGTGGGTAGTGCTGTCTCATTTCTTCTTCAGTCTCCCACGTAGACTTGGATCCCTTCCTGTGCTTCCACTGTACACGCACAAAAGGAACCACTTTATTTCTCAACCTCTTCTCCTTACGATCAATGATTGCCACTGGTTGCTCACGTAATTGAGCCGTTCGTCTACTTCAATATCCTCCAGTGGTACAACCATGCCTTCATCAGCTAAGCACTTTCTCAGATGAGATACATGGAATGTAGGATGAATTCCACTTAACTCATCTGGCAATTCAAGTCGATAGGCCACCTCTCCTACCCGTGCGACAATCCGGAAAGGTCCTATGTATCTCGGGCTTAGCTTACCTCGTTTCCTGAATCTAATGATTCCTTTCCAAGGTGAGACCTTCAACATAACTCGGTCACCAACCTTGAACTCTATCGGTCTTCGCCTCTTGTCAGCATACGACTTTTGCCTATCTTTCGCCGCCTTCATGAAGGCTTTGATCTTTTCTAATTTCTCAGTCGTTGCTTCGACCACCTCAACACCTCCTAACTCTTTCTGCCCAATGTCTCCCCAGCACACGGGCGTCCTACATCTCCTACCGTATAGCATCTCGTAAGGTGGCATGCCAATGCTGGCATGATAACTGTTGTTGTACGAGAATTCTGCTAACGGCAGGTGGTTGTCCCAACTTCCTCCAAAATCGATCACGCACGCCCGAAGCATGTCCTCGAGTGTTGGATCGTCCTCTCAGACTGACCGTCCGTCTGAGGGTGATATGCTGTACTAATGTGTAGCCTCGTCCCCATTGCATCATGAAACCTCTTCCAAAACTTGGAGGTAAACCGGGTGTCACGATCAGACACAATAGACACCGGTACACCATGACGAGCTACAATTTCTTTGATGAATAGATCCGCCAATCTCTCGCATGAGTACGTTTCGCGGATTGGTAGGAAGTGGGCACTCTTTGTCAAACGGTCCACTATCACCCATATGGCATCAACCCTTTAGGGGTACGTGGTAACTTCGTGATGAAATCCATGGTGATGTGTTCCCACTTCCACTCGGGTATATCCAACGGTTGGATCTTCCCGTAGGGCTTCTGGTGTTCCGCCTTCACTTGTAAGCAAGTCAAGCACTTACTTACGTACTCCACTACGTCGCGTTTCATACCCGACCACCAATAGTCTTTCTTCATATCGTGGTACATTTTGGTAGCACCGGGGTGAATGGAGTATCGGGTCTTATGGGCCTCGTCCATAATCTTTTCACGTAGATCCCCGTATCGAGGAATCCATATTCGCCCAAATCGGGTCTTAACACCAAGAGTGTTCTCACCCAATTCCGTAACTAGGCCTCTCATCCTTTCGGAGTTAAGACGATCTTCTTTCAAAGCCTCGTCTTGAAACTCCTTAACCTGTGTCATCACATCGGGGGTCATGATCAGCTGATAAGCCTTCACCCGAATCGGCTCAGGTCGTTCTTTTCTACTAAGGGCATCGGCCACCACGTTGGCCTTGCCCGGATGGTAATGGATTTCGCAATCATAATCCTTTATTAGTTCCAACCATCGCCTCTGCCTCATGTTAAGATCTTTCTGCTCGAAAAGTACTTCAAGCTTTTGTGGTCGGTGAAGATTGTGCACTTCGTCCCGTATAGATAGTGCCGCCAAATCTTCAACGCGAAAACCACCGCAGCTAGTTCAAGATCGTGCGTGGGATAGTTGACTTCGTGAGTTTTCAGCTGTCGAGATGCATAGGCTATGACCTTTCCGCGTTGCATCAATACACAACCTAGCCCAGAATAGGATGCATCCGAATAGACCACTAAGTCTTCATTCCCCTCGGGCAAAGTCAAAACAGGAGCTTGTGTTAGTCTTGTCTTCAACTCCTCAAAAGCCGTCTCCTGCTCTCGACCCCACACGAATTTCACGTCCTTACGAGTCAATTTTGTCAAAGGTGAGGCTATCTTTGAAAAGTCTTGAATAAATCTCCTATAATAGCCCGCCAATCCCAAGAAGCTACGAATCTCGGATGGCGTCTTTGGTGATTTCCATTGCATCACAGCCTCAACCTTTGCTGGGTCCACCATGATTCCCTCTGCATTTACCACGTGACCCAGAAATTGCACCTTGCGTAACCAGAAAGCACATTTGGAGAACTTAGCATACAGTTTCTCTCTTCTCAAAGTCTCCAATACTTCCCGAATATGACCGGCATGCTCTTCTTCGCTCCTCGAATAAATCAGGATATCATCGATGAACACAATCACTGATTTATCTAACATTGGCCGACACACTCAGTTCATCAAGTCCATAAAAGCAGCTGGCGCGTTAGTTAGACCAAATGACATAACGAGAAACTCATAGTGTCCATAACGTGTCCGAAAAGCTGTCTTAGGAATGTCCTGCTCCTTTACCTTCAATTGATGATAGCCAGATCGAAGATCTATCCTTGAGAACCAACTGGCACCCTGGAGCTGGTCGAACAAGTCATCGATTCTCGGTAACGGATACCGATTCTTTATTGTCAACTTGTTCAATTCACGGTAGTCGATACACATTCTCATGCTACCATCCTTTTCTTCACAAACAAGACCGGAGCACCCCAAGGAGAGATACTCGGTCTAATGAAGCCCTTGTCAAGCAACTCTTGCAGTTGCTCCATTAACTCCTTCATCTCAGTCGGAGCCAATCTATACGGTGCTTTAGCCACGGGTTGGGCACCGGGCATCAGGTCAATTTGAAATTCGATTTCGCGGTCAGGTGGCAATCCCGATAAGTCTTCCGGGAATACATCTGGAAACTCACGCATAACCGGAACATCGGATAGTTGTGGTGTTGGCGCTTCCACATCCTTCACGTAGTATAAGTAGGCGCTGCACCCACGCCTCATGCACTTGCCTGCCACCGCCATCGAGATCACTTTAGGGATCATCGTTACCCGATCCCCGTATATCGTTACCAGACTTACGTCAGATGCCGTCAGTCTAATCATCTTCTTTCGGCATACGATATTCGCTTCGTAGGTTGCCAACCAATCCATCCCTAGCACTACATCAAATCCACCTAGGGGCATCACATGTAATCTAGCAGCAAACCTATGGCCTTCTAACTCTATGGTACAGTCCTCTATCACATCAGTAACTTTAGTGGACTTACCAATAGCGGTTTCTACTTCAAAGGGCTCATCAATGCATTTACCACTAACAGGCAATTTAGCACAGAAAGTAGCATAAATGAAACTCTTACTAGCACCAGAATCAAATAACACAGAAGCAAGAGTTTGATTTACTAGAAACGTACCTGACACCACATCGGGGTCCGTCCTAGCCTCCTCTCTGGTCATGGTGAAAGCTCTGGCACTCGCCCTCTGCCCTTCAATCCCTGCCACCTTCTTTCCCCCGGAACTCTCGGCCCTCGACTTCTTGCAGTCCTTACTCATATGCCCACTTCACCGCAGTTAAACACCTCGCAGCCTTACAGTCTCTAGCCATATGACCGGATTTCCCACACCTGAAACAGACATTTAACCCCCATCTACACTCACCACCGTGCTCCTTACCACACTTGTCACACCTTTTGGGTCCCGAGCTTGGTGACCCCACCCTACGGTCATCCCTTCTAGCCTTCTTGTTATTCGGGGTAAAGCCACCACGCCCGAACCGTTTCCCATTCCAGTTCCGGTTAGCACCACCGGCTTTCTTTGCCTCCACCACCATCACTTCCCTCTCGTCATAGAGCCTCCCAGCTAAGTCTACTGCCGACCTAAAGGTGCTTGGTCGGGCAGTAATCAAGTGCCTGCGGATGTCAGCTGGCAGTCCCTGAATGTCCCGGTTAATCTTTCGAGATACCGGTGTCACCTGATCCGGCACCAGCCTCGCCATCTCATTGAATTGGTAGTGTATTGCTGGTGTGTCATGGTTCCTGCCTCGAGTTGCAGGAACTCCCTCTCGACCTTATCAAGTTCTCTGTGAGGACAGAATTCCTCAATTACTAGCTTCTTCAATTCGGACCACTTCATTTTCCCGATGGCCCTGGAACCCTCAGCTTGGACAATATTGTCCCACCAGCATAGTGCTGAGTCAGTAAAGGAGTGGGTGGCAAACTTCACCTTCTGGTCCTCACGGCACTCGCTGATCTCGAGTACCGCTTCCATCTCCCTTACCCATCGTTGAGCGGTTGCAGCAGTGCCATTGCCATCGAAAGTCGGGGGCTTGCACCTCTGAAATGCCCCGTAACTGCACCCCTTGGTCGTCACCCCTACTACATCATCTCTTTCCTCATCAGATATTACTATCTCAGGATCCGGTCGTTCCTCTTCTTCCTTGCTCTCCTTTTCAGTCGACCCTCTCCTGTCCTCCTTTTCCTTCTTTCCTCGTTCCTTATAGCTCGAATAACATCGGTCACTACAGATGGCATAACTGCCTGTAGGACCTGGTGTACCTCATCAGCAATCGCCTCCCTAGCTGAGGCATTCAGACTAGCATTCTCTGTTTCTTCATTCCGGTCAGGAACCTCGGGGTTCACAGGAGCCGTCTTAGGAGATTTAGCACTGCTCCTAGTCGTACGCGGACGACCTCTACCTCTAGCAGACTTAGAAGGTTTCTTCCCAGCCATTTTCCTATGCGCTATAAGATTCAAACACTAAAACAGTCATTCAAGGAATAGCTCAGTTTATGTCAAGTATAGTAAGTCCCTAATTACAGTGGCCAGTTGTGATTAGCCACTTACTTTACTCTTCACACCCCAAGCACTTCCTATCCTGACTACATCAGCATCTAAATCTACTAAGAACACATAAATCACATAGCACACGCACATAACACTGATTAACTTTTAAGAAAAGCAATTCCTGATGGCACATTGCTACTCGGGCTGACATCCCTCTTTCCGTCCCATTCTCAGTTTAAGTTAAGGTTTATTTTCTAAAATTTACCCGTTTTACTTAAACTTTTGCTCTGATACCAACTTGTAAGGCCCCGTTCACGGGCACCTCACAGTTGGTCATTCACAGCATAAAACATTCACAACACAATATTAAGCAGCGGAAATTATTTTAAACAAAAACCATCCTTTCATTTAGAACGCTGTTGTTAAGCAATACATTTTAGTTTATAAGTTCACAAAATATTTAATTGAATGAATTACAAAACAACAGTGTCGTCAAAACATAAATGGATGTCAGTCTTGCCCGCCAAGTAGCCACCCCCGTGTGCCATCCTCAGCAACCTGTCACCTGCCAACTGGAAAATACATAAAAGTCAGCGTTGCTGAGTGAGTTCTAGTTTTATAGTTAAAATACTTTCTTAACTTCCCAGTCGTTTCTACACCTAAAACACACACAGTGCAACACGAACACAAACACACACACATAAGAACATGCATTCTCGGTTTCTTAGCCAAAACACAACTTAAAAACATCAATTCTTACCTTGAATCCGATTTCTTCTTCTTTCTCTCTCTAAGAATCGAAGTCCCTGCTGTTTCTCTCTCTAAAAACCGAATGCAAAGAATTGTGCAGGGGTTATGGGCGACCATGCCTCCCTTTTGTACAAAATAAATAACAACTTTGCCCATTTGGCACTTTTGGTCCCTCCTTTTTAGTTGCTTTTTTATTTTCTTTTCTTTTCTTCCTTTTTCTTTTATTTCTTGCTAAAAATACGGTGTTACATAATACAATAGATGATGGGTATAATATCCCTAATAAAGACAGCCTATTAGGATTAATACAACAAAAGAAAGTATTTTCAAAATTTGACCTGAAATCAGGATACAATCAATTAAAGCTTGAAGAAAGTTTTAAACCATGGACAGCTTTTACATGTTCAGAAGGGCAATACGAGTGGAACGTACTTAGTTTCGGTCTAAAAAATGCACCTTCTATTTTTCAAAGATTTATGGACAGTTTATTTTTAAATATGATTTTTGTTTAGTATATATTGATGATATATTGGTAGCTAGTAACACTGTGCAGGAACATGAACAGCATCTACAAGAAGTATTTAATGAAATCAAAAAGAACGGTATAGTAGTTTCTAAAAAGAAAATGGAGTGATTTAAAAGAAAAATCTCTTTTCTGGGGTTAGAATTAGGAAATGGTAAAGTAGAATTACAGCCACATATATCTACAAAAATCTTGGATTTCCCTGAAAAATTTGAAAACCTTAAACAAATACAGGCTTTTTTGGGATTGGTAAATTATGCTAGAAAATTTATTCCCAATCTATCAAAATTAGTAGGACCATTATACAGTAAGACAACAAAAAATGGACAAAGGTATTTTAACAGTGAAGATATAAAGATAGTAAAAGAAATAAAAAATATGGTTAAAAATATTAAACCATTAGAATTACCATTAGTAACAGACTATATAATAGTAGAAACAGATGGGTGTAAAGAAGGATGGGGAGCAGTCCTTCTATGTAAACCAAATAAATATAGCCCAAAAAATGATGAAAAAATATGTGCTTATACGAGCGGAAATTTTCAAAATAAAAATAATTGGACAAATATAGATTTTGAAATACAAGCATTAATCTATTCTCTCGAAAAATTTAAAATATTTTTACATAAAGAATTCACAGTTCGAACAGATTGTGAAGCAATAGTTAAATTTATTAAAAATGATCAAAGTAAAAAGATGAACAGGACACGATGGGTAAATCTACAAAACATAATACAAGGGAATGGATATTTTAAAAATTTTGAACATATTAAAGGAAAAAATAATGGGATAGAAGATATGTTATCTAGAAATATAAATAAGTGGTTTATTGCAGATGGAAAGAAAGAATGCTAAAGGCAAAGGAATCCTTATACAGCCTATACAGAATAAAAAATCTTCAATGACTTCTAATGAAGAAACAGAGAAGATTCAACAGTTATATACAGAATCAATCAAAAGTTATAGACAACTTCCAGCATCGATTACAGGTATTGGGGAAGTATCACGATACTACAACCCAATAGAAACTCGTCCAAAAATATACAGAATACACAAAGGACGTTTACTACAACACAGAATACACAGAATCTAAACATTGTATTTGGAGGAATATACTCTCTCCAAAAATGTATTGACACCAACAAAAGTTTAGACCTATTGGTGGAATTACATTAACAGGAAAACAACAGTGTCTACTTGATAATCTTTGGCATATTCAAACCATGCCACAAGCCTCAAGTTTTAAAATACAAGTCTTGAATGCTCTAAGTATGTACTTCTCTGAACAGAGCATGACAACACCTGAAAAAAGACACAAACCAAAGTTTACACATTATGTCATTTTTCGAGGTACAAAAATCGGTATTTTCAATAAATGGGAAACTGTTGCAAAATACATACAATGCCCCAATCCAATTTATAAAGGTTTTGAGAGCTTTCAACAAGCCATCGAAACTGCAAGGGAACATTTTGGGGTTAAAGGTTTTTACATAGAACCCGAAGAGGTTAAAACATTTGCTGAAATAGCAAATACAAACCCAGAACAGTTAATCAAAGCTCAAGAGCAATTGATTACTGATCTACAAGAACAGCTTATAAAGAAAGGAAAAGATACACAGTTTATACACATAAAATTGGAGAATGAAATTCTCAAACAAAAATTGCATTACTCGAGGCAAAAAATACACAGTTATTACAAAGACTCGAGAAGAAAAAAAAAATACAGAGATATACAGGACTTTTGAATCCTTTAGAACTAGGATTCTTGACACACCTTGGCATCAACAACTGAAGCCGGTGACAGATAGATTTCCAGAATTTGAGAGGTTTGTTTCACGGAAAGTCTGTGAGCAATTTCCTTTAATTCTTTACAATCTTCAACACCAACTACTGGATCTCGCATTTCACATGGATAGTGAAAACAAAGGATTCAGTATAGTAGAAAGAACAGATGAAGACGGCAACGGTACAGGACTCCTGTTACTGCAAGTCTTTCAGCCTACACAGTTAACTGACGAACAGATAATCCAATTCTACCATCATGGTATGATTGATTACCTGGAAGTCAAGCTCAACAGAAGAACAGAAGATCTCCTCAATCAACTTGGAGAAAAAATAATTCTAACAGCAGGGAATATAGCAGCAAGAGCCTTGTTGCCAACCATTGGATGCAAGATTATTGCATCATTCCCTTTTACAGATTCTTACACTTACAGACCCGCCAGAAAAAGGATCTTCATTGATCATAATATTACAACAAATTACTTACGAACATGTATGACAAAGACAGAAATTGATTTTGCCGCCCTAAAATGGCTTAATCAACAAATAGAACAACCTTCCAGTGATTTACAGCAGTTTATTAAAACTCATCAGGAAACTCCAGAAATTCCTGATTTCTTCCCATGGAAACAATATAATTTAATTGGGGAAGGACACTATATACAGGTTTATGCAAAAACAAACTGGAGCATGCTATTGCCTTTTGCAGGGGAAGGCGATACACTTCAGCTTAGACACATAATCAACTTAGAAGACTACGAAGCAGATCACGGTGACTGCTCAAGCCCACAATCAATTGACAGCACACACAGGGACTTCTAGACAGGTTAAACAGCTAGAGGATTAAACAAGAACGAGTTCTTTATTCAAATGACGCATGCCATGACGTTAATAACAAAGCTTCTAGAAAATGACGTAGGTGTAACACCCGTATATTTCTTTTAAAGAAATAAAAGAATAAAAGAGAAAGAAAATGGGGGGAAAAGAAAGTCAACCCCAAAGTTGAGGGACCAAAAGTGTAAAAGATGATAAAAATCATGAAAAGTTGGTAATAAGGAGTATGGCTGCCCACTTTTCTGCACAACAACTTTCATTCGACATTTAGAGAGAGAAAGCAGAGAAAACTTGCGGATCTTGAAGAAACAAGAAGAAGAATTCGAGAAATTAGGTAAGGTTTAGTGTTTTGAGTTGTTTTTGGCTAACCTTAGCCTCGGTTAAATGCTTATTTGTGTTTTTATGTGTTCCAAATGTGTGTTTAGAAGGTTCCAGGTGTTAGAATCGATTAAAGGAGCTTGGGTGAAGAGTCTTAAGATTTGAAACAACTAAGGTGAGTTCTAGGTCCCCTTTTTACTCGTTTTTTTTAAAATGTTTTGGGGCTGGAAATGCATGTAAGTATGTTTTTATAAGTTTGGGTATAATACCCGTATGATATGAATGTATGTATGTTTATGTTTATGTTAGATTTATGCCTAGAATCATGTGTATATGTTTAGTACTAGGCAATCTGATGTTTGGGAATTTGAAATATGAATTAGTCATATGAGCAGGTTACTAAAACGACTAACAAGCCCAAATAGTAGTAATATGTCTGAAATTTGGACTTAGAATAAATAAGTATAAGTTGATGAGTCTAATAGTGCTTATACGCCCAGGGACATGCCTTAGTAATACTCTAAGTATGGTCATGAGTCTACGCAGGTAATGTGTCCAATAGTTCTAAAACGACCAGACTCATAAGTCTGAAAAGTTGCTAAGTATGGGGACTTATAAGTCCAACAAGACTCATGAGTCCCACAGTACCCATGAGTCTGAAAACTAAGTAAAAAGGTGAAAAGTCTGAATTCTGGTCGCATGACCAGAAAATATTTCTAAGTATGGGATGGTACGACCAATAGTGCTCATACGCCCAACAGGGTGGTCGTATGACCAGATGATTATTCTAAGTATAGGATGAAAAGTCCAATAGGACTCATACGCCTAGCAGTGCTCTTACGCCTAACAGGGCTCATTCGCCCAAGGGGCTTATACGCCCAACAGGGCTCAAACGTCCAGAACACTTAGAATTTTTACAGAAATTTTCTGGAAATCTGATTTATGGGATTTTGACCAGGGTTGACTAGGGTTAATTAATAATGATGTTTCATGCATGAAATGATGGTAAATGATTAACCCTTGATTTCTGTTACTGATTTTATTATCAGTATTTTATTATTATTAACAATATTATTATTATTTTAATATTGTTAAGTATGTTACTGGCATGACGAAGAATGACTAAGATTTAACGAAGAGCATAATCATTAATAAAGTAAAATATTAATGATAATGAGAAATGGAACGCAAAGTGAAAGATAATGAAAGGGGGAAACATGATGAATGAATGCATGCATTAACAAATGAACAAACGACGTAAGAAAGGCTTGCAAGCAAATGAATGGAGGTGCACACCCCTGGCAGGTGTTAGCTCAACTGTGATGCGGGTTAGCTACCCTGAAGGATGCACACAGGGTCAATCTTTAAGATTGATAATGAGGTGAGCAACTACGTGTTGCAACAGACTCGGTTAGCAGGCAATCCGTGGGGTTGCCACTGAGGTGAGCAACTGTGTGTTGCAACAGACTTGGCTAACATATTGATAATGAGGTGAGCAACTATGTTGATACATATGTCCCTAGATTCTGAGTTGAATGTAAAATGTCTTGATTATGTGTAATTGAATGATGATTAATGAAATACATGTGGTTGTTTATATTATAATGTTTATATATTTCATTAATGGGTTAAGTAATGACTAATTATATAGGTTTGGTTTTGTTTGAATTGATATGCATAATGTTGTAATGATTAACACATTCAAACTTAATATGATGTAGTTATCATGCGAATGGGCCATGCGAATGGACCATACGCATGAATAACTTCATGCGAATGGCTAAGTCGCACGATTAATCCAGGAGACTGGATCAGTCGTAAGACTGAAGCATGAGATTGATCCAATCGTACGACTGAAAGTTCAGTCGTGAGTATGGATCATACGCATATCTCAATCGCACGACTGAACCATCCGAATGGTTCAGTCGCCCGAATGAGAAACCCTTACCTATAAATACCACCTAGTTCGTGAAAAAAGAGAGATTTTCGAATACTAGAAACCCTAATCGACCCAGAACGTGTTGTTCGACGATTCCAACTTCATAGAGCGTTTAGATCATTCCGAGTCTATTCATAACGTTTTCTAATCGTTAGGATTGATCTTGATTTCGTTCTCACTGATTGGATCCCCAATCAAATAGGATTCCGCACTATTTGATCTGGTACAACGAAGAATCGGTTAGTACTCCGTACGTACACGGTCCTAACAAGTGGTATCAGAGCTTTGGCTCTTGATTCTTCATTGATTCAATCGTTTTTGTGAAAAAGTCTACGTCTTTACGCAAAAGGATCCATTCTTTTGGCTAAAAGTTGAGTCTTTACGTGTGCATGTTCTGAAAATTCAGTGTTTTTCGAGTTTCAGACGTCTAGGGTGCAAATATTTGCGTTCTAGGTCAAAAGTGTTCAAAATCGCGTTTACAGCCGACCCAGTCGCACGATTATCTCAATCGTACGACTGAACTCTTTCGCCCAGGTCTTTCGCACGTTTGAGTCAGTTGCCACTCCATTCGCCAGGTTGAGTCAGTCGCTGTGTCAATCGCCCGATTAAGTCAATCGCTCACTCCAGTCGCACGTCTGATTCGTTCGGTCTGTTCAGTCGTCTAAGTCTCTCAGTCGGCCGATTCTACCGTACGTTTGAGTCCAATCGGATACAGCCCAATCGCATTAGCAGTTTAATTCTCAAGTTAAACTAATTCAAGGATGGATTCAGAAAATTATGCCATGTCAGCTGGAAAGGATTCGAGAATTCAGAACTTGTTGTTACTAGAAAATGAGATAGGGAACCATAACAAGCCACCTAAACTATTGACAATAGAGGACTTTCCACAATGGAGACAACGTTTTGAGATCTATCTTAATGGCGTAGATACTAACTTATGGAACTCTATTGAGGTGGGTTATAAAATACCAGTGGGGGCTGATGGTGTTCCTTTGACTTTGAGTGGACTCACCGATACACAGAAGGTTGCCTACAATGCAGAGAAGAAGGCCTATGCGATTTTGACTCAGTCCATTCCTAAGCCTATTTTTCATCAATACTCAGAGCACAAACAAATTAAAAAACTGATGGAAGTTCTTGAAAAGAGGTATGATGGAAATTCAAACTTAAAGGCATTGAAAGGTAAAGCATTGAAGAAGGAGTTTGATAATTTCTCGGCAATAGGGAATGAAAGCTTGGATGAAATCATTGATCGGTTTTACCATCTGATGAGTGAACTTCACACTCATGGTGTTAAGACGTCAATGGAAGACAAGGTTTTAAGCTTGGCAGATGGTCTACCTGCAAAATGGGATTCATTCATTTCTACTCTACGATACAACTCAGTTTTAGAAACCCTGGATATCAATGACTTTATTCTAAAACTGAGAGAGGAGGAAGTGCGACAAAAATACAAGGCTAAGAAGGGTTCTTATGCTCAAGACCCCTCTCTCTACAATGTTCCTTCTACTTCCACCCCTGCTGCAAAGTCTTCTGGTGCACCTCTGTAAACAGCCTTCGTGTCCAATGCATCTTCAACTGCTGAACAAGGCTTATCATCTGCAAATGAGTCTCTTGGTGCATCTGGAGCTAGTCAAAGCCCTATTGTTACTCAGTCTGCAAAGTTGACAACAGAAAATCTGGGAAAGGTAACAGTGGAGGTTGCTAAAGAGCACATGGATCTTCTGGCTGCTGTTGTGCATTCTTATGATGGTTTGGTGGCTGGCAAGATTGGTAATTGCCACCTTGCTGATGAAGATTACGAGCAAGTAGATGAGAATGAGCTGGAAAGAATGGACATGTGGGCTCTTGCAAGTGCTGTTCGAAGAGCCAAGAAATTTGTGAAGAAAACAGGGCAAAATCTCGTGGCTACTAAAGATACAACCTTTGGTTTTGACAAGTCTAAAGTCACGTGCTTCAATTGTGGAGAAAAGGGCCATTTTAAAAGGGAGTGTTCAAAGCCTAAGAAGACTGGGAACGGGAATCCATTTTCCTCGTTCAACAGGCAAGATAGAGACAAGAAACCAGCATCCACGGGAAGTGATTCTAAAGCTATGGTAGCACAAGGAGATGAAGGACAAGACTGGTCCTTTCGATTCGTGTCTGATGAAGCTAACATAGCATCCGTGGAAGACTTGAACGAAGACTCTGCAAGTGAAGGGGAAAGCTCAGCTGAAGTCGATACTGCTGATTTGGAAGAGACGTTTGATGCTGTTGATGAAATCGTCCAGAATGAGTTGAATTCAGAATCTGAAGCTCAATCTACGTCTCAGAATGCTTTCATGGCTGGCACGTCGACATCTACACAGGTAAAATCTAAAGATGAATTATTTGATGAACATGTTTGTGTCGAATGTGATAAATTTAGAGAAAGCATTGATCTAAAATTTGCTAGGTTGTTAGAACACAATGATAACTTAGTAAATGACTTAAAACTGTGCTCAGAAGCTAATCGTGTCTTAAAACAAAATGAGAGCAGTTATAAAGAGAAGTTAGACGCGTTGCAGAAGCAACTAAAGGAAACTGAAGTTGTTGTATTTAACCAAGAAAATGACATTAAATACTACTTAAAGACCATTGAAGAAACTAAAAAGGATAAAGCGGTCTTACAGGTAGAAAATGAGTCATTGCAACAAAAACTACATAGTCTAGCGAGTTCTTCGCACATTTTGAAAAACTTGGTTAAAGAACGTAACAATGGGGAGGGATTGGGTTACAAGGTAGTTCCACCACCACATGAAATCCTTTTGAACACAAAACAACGTCCAATTAATAACAATCAAATTAAGGATCATGTGGTGACAACTCCGTTGGTTAGTGATCCGGACACAGCAGTTAAGTCTGCTTCTCCGGATGATGATCAGAAAACTTCAACATCAAGCAAGGTCAATGTTGAGAAACGGGTGGAAACAAATGTACAAACAACTCTTGGTTCGGAATCAAAGTCAAATATTACACAAACCAAGATATCTAAATCCACTCAAGTTAAACCAGTTAAAAGGGATAATATTCAGCCTCAAAGACAAATTAATCCAAATATTAAACAAGTTAAATTTGTTAAAGAGGGTAAATATTCAAAGACTGAGACCAAAAGACCCATTCCTGAGGCTTACTCACCGCCCCACAAGAGATCTCCTAGTCCTGATGAATGGAGATCCTGCTATACTTGTGGTCAGCGAGGTCATATTTCAACTAATTGTCCACGCTATCAGACACCAAGAATTAAAGTTGAGCTAAACGACAAAGTCAATAGTAGATTCAAAACACGTTCTAAGACCCCGGTTAGATCGAAAACACCCATTAGGCATAAAACACCTTCTAAGTCGTTCTCGTCCCCACCACGTCAAAGGCAAAACAGACAAGTCCCCGATAGGTCTGTGACACCAGCGAAAAAATATGTTTCTAAATCTAAACTACATGCTCAAACTGTTAATCAGTCTAAAGTTTATCATAAACAATCCTTTCACAGGGATGGTTTATGGAAAGCCAAGACATCTGGTGAGTCTGAAAGCCAGGACAATCTGAAAGTTGAGATTCCACCCACTGATAAAGGACAGTGAGTCGAATTCATGATGGTTGATTCCTCTGGGAAACCCAAGCCAGTCAAGGCTTGGGTCCCCCTCCTTAACTGATTGTTTTCAATTATGTGCAGGTTGTCCGCTACAGTGCTTCAACAAATACATGGATTGTGGATAGCGGAGCTTCCAGGCACATGACAGGAAACAAGTCTCTTCTTTTTAATGTCAAACAAATTAAAGGGGGACATGTTTCCTTTGCTGGGAACAAAGGAGGATACATTACTTCTCAAGGCGAAGTAGGTAATGAGAAGGTAAAGTTTGATAAAGTAAATTTTGTTCAACAACTAGAAAACAATTTACTTTCAGTGTCTCAGATATGTGACAAGGGCTTCAAAGTTATGTTTGACAATCGAAAATGTTACATACTGAAAAAGGAGATGGAAATTCCAGAGAAGCAGGTTTTGATGTCTGCATCCAGGTACAATGATCTATATGTCTTGGATATGTCTAATGCTTCTACCTCTGAATCTACAGCTCAATGTTTCCTCTCAAAAGCGACAGAGAAGGACTCCATCTCATGGCATAGAAGGATGGGACACATAAATCAAAGGAAGATGAATCATCTGATTCACAACAACCTTGTTGAGGGAGTTACAGTCAAGAACTTCCAACTTCCTGATTTTTGTGTCTCTTGCAAGAAGGGAAAGCAGACCAGGAAATCTCACAAGACCAAGCACGTCAACTCAATTGAGATGCCCCTGGAGTTGCTACACATGGATCTGTTTGGTCCAGTCAACACAAAGAGTATAGCAGGGACTGGTACTGCTTTGTAGTCACAGATGACTACTCAAGATTCACCTGGGTGATGTTTCTGAAAGCTAAATCAGAAACATTGAATCATTCAAGGTGCTCGTCACGACTTTGGAGTCACTCTACAAGCTGAAGGTGAGGAAGATCCGTTCTGACAATGGCACAGAGTTCAAAAATCAGTGGATGGATGCTTTCTGCAAGGAAAAGTGAATTGTTCATCAGTTCACTTCCGCATACACGCCACAGATGAATGGAGTTGCAGAACGAAAGAATCGGAGCTTAATTGAGACTGCACGAACCATGTTAGCTGATTCAAAGCTCCCAGTTCAGTTCTGGAATGAGGCGGTTGCAAATGCCTGCTACACGCTTAATCGTGTGTTAGTAGTCAAAAGGCATGGCAAGACTTGCTATGAGCTACTTCAGAAGAGAAAGCCAAATTTGGAGTATCTGGAACCATTTGGAGCTCCATGTACATTGCTGAAGAAGACTCAGGATGGCAAGTTCAGCGAGAAAGCTGATCAAGGAATATTTTAGGATACAGCATCCCAGACAACGAGTTTACAATAACTCGACAGGTCAGTAGAGGTGTGGTGCAACGTGGATGTTCAGAGATACATCACCCCTCCTGCTGGAAAAGGTCCATCATCATTCTTCGATTATGATGGCTTTTTCAAATCCTTTAATCTTCCAGTTGATTCAGAGGATGAGGTTGCTACCCAGATGATGTATGATGTTCTTAACTCACCAATCTGGATTCAAGCAACATCACTCCTACTGATGGTGCCTCAAGTTCCTCAACTCCTGCTCATGACGAGAGTGATGATTCATCAGGTGATGAAGAAGCAGTTGATACTAACCCTGACCATACAGCAATCAACAAAGTGAGTCATCAGTTGCTGAACCAGCCGTGGGAAATCCGGATACTGAACCAGTAGTCACCAATCTGGATTCTGAGGTTGTGGTTCCTACCACACCAGTGACTAGGATCAGTGTGAATCATCCCCCCTCGTCTATCATTGGGGACATTCAATCCGGTGTGCAAACAAGAAATCAGCTGTACTCTGCTGATTATGCTGCAGTCATGGAAAAGGGTTATGTCAATGACGGGGCTTTCTCATGTTTTGTTTCACAAATCGAGCCTAAATATGTCTGTGACGCCCTGAAAGATGAGGCCTGGGTCAATGCCATGCAAGAAGAGCTACTCCAGTTCAAGAAACTCGGAGTCTGGACTCTAGTTGACAGGCCAAAAGGAGTCAAGGTAATTGGTACCAAATGGGTACTAAAGTGCAAGAAGGATGACCAGGGTGTTGTTATCAGAAACAAGGCACGGTTGGTCGTTCAAGGCTTCAGGCAAGTCGAAGGAATCGACTACAATGAAGTCTTTGCTCCCGTAGCTAGAATGGAAGCTATACGTATCTTTCTAGCCTACGCCTCTTACATGAAGATCAAAGTTTATCAACTAGATGTTAAGAGTGCATTCTTGCATGGGGAAATCCGTGAAGAAGTATATGTCAGTCAACCCGAAGGATTCGAAGATCCTTATCATCGGGACAGAGTCTACAAGTTAGACAAGGCTCTGTACGGGCTACATCAGGCTCCTCGAGCTTGGTATGAAAAGCTCTCCACCCATTTGTTGAAACATGGTTTTCGCAGGGGTGTAATTGACTGTACATTATTCATCAAAGAAAAGGATGGTGACTTGCTTATGGTGCAGATATGTGGATGACATCATCTTTGGATCTAGAAATGAAGCTTTGTGCAAAGAGTTCGAATCTGTGATGAAGGCAGAGTTTGAAATGAGTGCAATGGGAGAAATGAAGTTCTCTAGGATTACAGGTGGATCAAACACCAACCGGCATTTTCTTACATCAGTCCAAGTATGTCGGCGATATTCTAAGTCGCTTTGACATGGAAAATGCATCTGCTGCCGGTACCCCTCTTGCCACAAATCATGATGTGGCCCTGATGAGAATGGGGATTTGGTGGATGCCACTATGTATCGTGGGATGATCGGATCTCTCATGTATCTTACTGCCTCGCGTCCAGATATCATGTATGCACATGTTTATGTTCTAGATATCAAGCGAAGCCAAAAGTGAATCACTTGATTGGGGTGAAAAGGATTTTTCGTTATCTGAAGGGTACTCCAACACTGGGATTGTGGTATCCTCATGATGATGACTTCGAGCTTACTGCGTACAGCGATTCAGATTATGGTGGCTGCAAGATGAATTTCAAGTCTACATCAGCAGGGTGTCAGTTCTTTGGAAGACGGTTAGTCACGTGGCAATGCAAAAAGCAGACCTCGGTTGCTCTATCAACCTGTGAAGCTGAATATGTTGCTGCTGCGAGTTGCTGCTCTCAGATCATCTGGATTCAACAGCAAATGCGAGACTACGGTTTGAAATTTTCTAACACTCCTATTTATGTTGATAATTCTGCTGCCATAGCTGTCACTAAAAATCCTGTTCAACACCCAAAAACAAAACACATCGGGATTAAATATCATTTCATACGCGATTGCTATGAAAAACAATTAATTGATGTGATTAAAATTAACACGGATTTTCAGCGCGCTGACCTTTACACCAAACCGTTTGATAAACCAAGATTTTTATATCTGCTAGAGGTCAACGGCGTTAAAAAGAAAAGTGATGTGATTGCTGAAGCAGCAGATACATAGTCCGACTTGTTTCTTTGTTTATTTTCCTTTCTTTCATTTTATTTTTTTATATTCCCATGTCGTATAAAATCCAAAAACACAAAAAGATTTTTGTTTTAGAATTTTAGGGGGAGATTTATTTCAGTATTCATTTACTCAAAAAAAAAAAAAAAGGGGGGGGGAGGTAAGTTAAGCTGAAAAGGCACAGACAAATAAACTGGAAATGCGACTCGATAAAACTGGAAAGTGATAGCACACAGGCACCGAGTTACTTGGAACATCAAATTGGTTTTCAGTTTCAAAAATAAAAATCATAAATCAGAGAAGTCTAAGTCTAACAAAATGGGAATATGATAGAAGTTTTGACTGGTATTGTAATCACTTGGAGAAAGTAGATCTAGGGTTGTGTAAGTACACAATACGATGTGTCAGTAGATTCAACACAATAGACCATTAGACATCATCAGTGAACTGGCTTAAACTAAATTTACTCAACCAGTTGTGTGTTCTCATGGTATCCCTGGTCTGCACAATCAATCAATGTCCAATAAGGGTGAGGAGCAAGCTAATGCCACAAATGTGAGCAAAGACCTGCAAAACAGAGCAAAAGATGACAAATGTCATTAAAATAATGTATATGCAAATATGCTGCTCTAAGAAGATAAATAGGTATTGCGCCTCTCTGCTGTGCGATGGCACTGACCTGAGGCTAAGCATAACCTATTCGTTCTAAGAATTCATTGTTGTTTGCGCCTCTCTGCTGTGCGATGGCACTGACCTGAGGCTTGGCATCTCTTTGACAATTTTTAGAACCAAATCTTCTAAGTCCAAGACCGCTCAAAAATCTCCTGAGGACGATTGATTACCATATACCTGTGGAATACACAAATACGGTTTGACCTAATTCATCTAATTAATCGCTGATGTGTGTCAAACGTCTGTGTATGGATTTAAGTGGACAAACATACTGACAATCGTCGTGGCTGCATCGCCTGATGTTCAAAATCAATAAAAATTACATATTAGTTCAAACATGATTCCCAGTTAGATCTTAGAAGTCTTCGATAAGTGAAAAACTGTGCAATCGTATCATGCAAAGTGTAATAAGCACTAAATGTTCCAAGTGATGGTGTATATGCCTGTCTGATTCCACGAGAGTCCATTCCGGATAAAATGTTAATGCTAATAAGCTATACAAGCCTGCCCTAACAAAAATCACAAAAATATGTCTTTCTATTCATAGGTTAAGATTTGTTTAGTCTTAGTATAATGTGTCATGTCGGACTGTGTATATTGTTATCTGCTAAACGTCACTGAAGGTGCTTAATGTTTATCTAAACTGATTGTTTCTGAAAGGTTAAAAGGATCACGTCTGAGGTGATCGGGTGGTTAAATGGATCGTCTGAGGTGATCAGGTGGTTAAATGGATCATGTCTGAGATGATCAATTAATGCATAATGTTTTATCAAATGTTTTAAGAAAACTAAGGGTTGGTCCATAACTTGACAAAATTGGCACAAGTATAGCCCAATCGCACAACTTCATCATGAGTATGATCAGTCATGCGAATGAGCTATACGATTGAAGACAGGCACACGATTGGTCCATGCGAATGAGCCCAATCGGCCGATTGAAAGGGATCGATTAGGTCAAACGTGCGAATGGATATCAGTTGATCGAATGAAACGGGTCGATTGAGTGAATCGTACGACCCAGTTCCAATCGATCGAATGAAACATGCGATTAGACTCGATCGTATGTGTTGATTCTGAATCGACCGAATGAAAGGTGCGAATGAGTCAGTCGGCCGACTGAACTGAGTCTGTCTATAAATAGACCCCTCAGTCGATCGCAGACATCATTCGCCCTAAATATTCCTATTCGCACCGATACTCTGCCAAATTTTCGTTTGAACTTTAATCTTCGTGATATACATTTCTGACCATTTGGATTTGTGACACAGGTAATACGCAACACAAGGATGCATCAGAACGTAAAATATGATGATTAATCAGTCCACATTTGCCCTAAATGTTGACTTGTAACAAATCTGCAAAATAAACTGCTTTAATCACATGCAATGTTAAAATCAATGATCTAAGTAGTCTAAGTACATGATTGCGAGTCTAACAAGCCTGAACTTAATGTCTAATTCGCAAAAATGATAAATCTGAGTTTGAAATGGAACAGGTTTCTTCGAAGCGACTGGTCTCCCTGATGAACTTCAATCGACCGATTGAAAGAGGAGACTCTTTCATTCGGCCGAATGGAGTATGCGAATGGGTTGAGTCTGCCGTACGATTGGTTGCCCGAATGAACTTCAATCGCCCGATTGAAGGAAGTGATTCATTCAATTGGCCGAATAAGTCATTCGAATGGGTTCATTCGGTCGGAACAACTCAATCGCAGAAATACATCATTCGACTAAACCCAGTCGCATAGTTCATTCTCACGATTGAACTACACTGGTTTTGATTTAGTAAAACTCTGTTGTTCAAGTTTATAACGTACGTTTGCTATTTTGTTACAGGAATATGGCTAATCGTTGGTCCATTAATCCAAAGCACAACATTTGTGCTAACTTGGATTCCACCTCTAGGAATGGTGGGGAGTTTGCAGGGATCATCGACTTCTTGAGGAGGTCACGGATCTATAAAGCCATCTACACCCTGTACTCCCTACCAGTCTCTTCACCAATCATTCTGGGAGGGAGCTTCGGTAGACCGATCTGTGGAACCCTACCGCATCCGAAGTACCATCTTTGGTAGGGCAATAGAGATCACAGCGGGAGATATCAGAAGAGTTTTGGGATTTGGAGATGATGAGGATCATCCAGTTAAGCTGCATCCTCTGACTGTTCGTGGGTGCTTTATGAGGATTGGGTACTGCGGGGACATCAACACGGGTGTGCTGAACAAGAGCAACCTGAGTCCCCAGTACAAATACCTAGCTCATGTCATCCTAAAGTGCATTGCTGCTAGGAGGGGTGGGTTCGATGACTTATCGGACCAAATTCAGAATGCATATGTTGCATTGGTCCTAAACCACCCTTTCAGCTTCTCCAACATGATCTTTTCTTATCTGATTGAGAACTTGGAGGCAAAGGGAAAAGAAGGTTTCTGCATGTATCCACGATTTCTTCAGCTCATTTTCGATGAGAAGTTGCCTGAGTTGCCCAAAGAGAAGAGCGATGCAGTGGTATTGGAGATCATGGATGACACTACTCTGGGCAGAATGAAGGTTTATAGGGGCAAGCAGGTGAAGCCCGTGTTGAAGAGATTGATAGGGCATCTGGCCCGGGCAGATTACGTGGCGCCAAGGAGGCGCAAATGGCGTCATGACGACAGTGATTCTGACACTGAGGTGATTACTATATCATCTGTTGATTCAGATGACGATGATAGTCATGATGGAGATGTTGGACGGTTTCTTCTGAGGGACCCTCTACTTATACAGCTCAGCCATCATCACCACACACAGACACGGCAACTGCCGGGTTTGTTCCTGATTTTTGCCCACCCGATGATGAGGAAGAAAGTGAAGAAGAAGGTTTGACCCGGAGGGTTGGCAGCAAAGTGGTTGCCACCGAGAGAGGACTGAGAGATATTGGTGGACAGTCTGGTACATCAGGGGACACACAGCACTGAGTCTGATCCCTCGTATGCCCCTGATGATTCCAGCAACAGAGGAGGAGCACCTTTGTCAACTGGTAAAAGGAAGAAGACCATGGCGCGTCCGCATGGTAAGAAAGGAAAGAGACTAAGGTTCACCACAGCTACCACCTCTACACCATCCCAAACATCTCCAACCACCACTACTATCCCTACACCTCACACTGTCACATCCACCACCACCACCACCGTACCGACTACCACCTCATTCACCCCCTCTCCCATATTCACCACCCCACATGTACAGCCTACCACATCATTCATTCCCTCCCAATATTCACCACAGCCACCTCACACACCACCACCATCAACAAACAGGACCCTCACTGTTCCCATCCAGCTCGTTCATCCCACCATTTCTGTAGTAGATCAGTTAGCTGCACTAAACAGCATGGTAGTTAAGCTGATGGCGTCAGATGCAGAAAAGACGGCTCAGCTCAGCAGCTGAGAGAGTTGTGTACATCTCAGACTACTGAGATACACCAGTTAAGAGAGCTGACTTCTTCTCAGGCCCAGCTGATCTCTCAACAGACAGCTCAGATCGCAGGTCTCCTCGAGCACAAAGCTGAGTCGGAGAAGAAGCTTGAGGAGTTAGAAGCTGCAAACAAGTCGATCTTGCTTAAGCTCAAAGGGACTCAAAGTGAGCCCTCAAGATTGGTGAAGGTGATGATGGTGAGAGGACGATGATGATGAGGATGATGACGACGATGATGATGAAGATGATGGTGATGATGATGATGGTAGTGAGAAGGAATGATGGTGATGAGAATAAGGATGATGAGAAGGAGAAGGAGGAGCAACTGCCGGAGATCAAAGCGATGATGTAGCAGGCGAAAGGCGTTCTAAACGCCGACATGATCAAGGACCCTCTTCGTCTGCCCAAATGAGAAACTCCGGAAATACAAGACAAAAGTACTGTGTAGTTTATCTGTTTATGTATTAACAGACTTTTGTAATTGAAATTATGTTGCACTTATTTAATGAATGTCTATATCGTATGTTAATGATTGAGTTGATTATTTACTGACAGATATGTGTTTCTTGTTTAAATCAAGCAGATCCAAATTTTCAAAGAGACCAATACGATGTTGAACCCCTTCAGCAGGTCAAGACTCAGTTAACAATGATTCTTGATCTGCAGGGAGTTGTAAGGAGATCAGTTGAATACACTCCTGAAGAGGGAGAGATAATCCACAGTTTCACTAAAGAGCAGTTGGCCGAAATGTTCCAGTTAAATGCCGACGAAATAGTGAACGATGCTCCGGAAGTCCAAGGAGATAGTGATAATGAACTGCATGATGTTGATGAGATCGAAATCGAAGATGTGACAGATCAACATTATCCAGAGTACACAGACACCGAAGGTTATGTCATTCCAAACTTGGATGACAATTTGGTCAGTGAGACCTTCGAAACTCTGGATAAATTAGAAGCAGAATCTGATAAACAAGAGGGGATAGCCCGAGCCACAGAGGAGGAAGTTAAAGTTAAAAGGGCTGAATGGGCTGCATGTTTTGAAGATCTGCGAGCCCAACGAAGTGCTTCAATGTCAAATGTCTACACAAAGCTGTATCGAGTGAAGAAACACCAAAAGGTGTCGGGCAAGATCATATCATGGGCTTATTTTGACGATCTTCATGCTTATGCGGTTAAGAGAGAGAAAGGTATTGAGTATTTTAGATTTCCACACGATCTAAAAACTCTACCTGGTTGTGAGCTAAACCAACTGGCAAAGCTGAAGTTGCTTTACGCTGATCCTAGAAAGATGTCAGGATGGTTTGAAGCTGCACTGAAAGGGAGTACCACACCCGGTGGGTTAACTTCAAGCCTCAGCAACCTACAAGGTATGTTAGAAGGTCTGAGGTGGATTCACGAACCGGGAGACCAAAGATAGTGTTGAAGTGGCGTCCACCGCGTACCATGTCGAAGATCCCTCTTAGGGAAATGCCTCAGGACATCACTCCACACTTCAAATGGTGGTACTACGATTGGCGAACAGCTGAAGCAGTCATAGTGTTGAACAGAGATGGACAGATGGATGTCATCCGGGTATTTGACCCATGTGGCTCACCAACTTGTCAGCTAATGATGTTTACACACTCTACAAGTGGCCACTGTTCTATGATGCTCAAGATATTGTACAAGCTCTCCAATTCCAAAACGTGATCAGACTCTGCTTTGCATTTGAAATAAATGCAGGAGTTACTAGAGAGGAGAAGTACAAGAAATTTGAAGAGGTTATGGGTCAAGTAAGACGTTAGACGAATCTAGGTCCAAGGGGGAGTTTGTTGATACATGTGTCCCTAGATTCTGAGTTGAATGTAAAATGTCTTGATTATGTGTAATTGAATGATGATTAATGAAATACATGTGGTTGTTTATATTATAATGTTTATATATTTCATTAATGGGTTAAGTAATGACTAATTATATAGGTTTGGTTTTGTTTGAATTGATATGCATAATGTTGTAATGATTAACACATTCAAACTTAATATGATGTAGTTATCATGCGAATGGGCCATGCGAATGGACCATACGCATGAATAACTTCATGCGAATGGCTAAGTCGCACGATTAATCCAGGAGACTGGATCAGTCGTAAGACTGAAGCATGAGATTGATCCAATCGTACGACTGAAAGTTCAGTCGTGAGTATGGATCATACGCATATCTCAATCGCACGACTGAACCATCCGAATGGTTCAGTCGCCCGAATGAGAAACCCTTACCTATAAATACCACCTAGTTCGTGGAAAAAAGGAGTTCGAATACTAGAAACCCTAATCGACCCAGACGTGCTGTTCGACATTCCAACTTCATAGAGCGTTTCAGATCATTCCGAGTCTATTCATAACGTTTTCTAATCGTTAGGATTGATCTTGATTTCGTTCTCACTGATTGGATCCCTAATCAAATAGGATTCCGCACTATTTGATCTGGTACAATGAAGAATCGGTTAGTACTCCGTACGTACACGGTCCTAACAAACTACGTGTTGCAACAGACTCGGTTAGCAGGCAATCGCGAGATTGCCACTGAGGTGAGCAGCCTGTGCTGCATAGACTTGGCTACATATTGATGAATGAAAGAATGAATGATGTGAATGTATGAATAAAATGAATGAACGACGAAGGAATGTAATGAACATATAATGAAAGAAATGATCATTCGTATGAAATGAATGTATGAATGTATGTAATGTATGAATGAATGAAAGTAAGATACATACGAATGGAAGAACTAATATGAAAGAAAGAATACGAATGTAACGATGAACAGCACACTAACAAAAGTTAATGAATGAACGACGAAGATAATAATAATATTATCTGTGTACGTACTTGTGTGACCGCATATAAGTAAAGAAAGGTTTCCTTGAGACGAAAAGCAAAGTATTTTAAAATTATAAAACTAGAACTCACTCAGCAACGCTGACTTTATGTATTTTCCAGTTGGCAGGTGACAGGTTGCTGAGGATGGCACACGGGATGGCTACTTGGCGGGCAAGACTGACATCCTTTATGCTTTGACGACACTGTTGTTTTGTAATTCATTCAATTAAATATTTTGTGAACTTATAAACTAAAATGTATTGCTTAACAACAGCGTTCTAAATGAAATGGATGGTTTTTTGTTTAAAATAATTTCCGCTGCTTATATTGTGTTATGAATGTTTTATGCTGTGAATAACCAACTGTGAGGTGCCCGGAACGGGGCCTTACAAGTTGGTATCAGAGCAAAAGTTTAAGTAAAATGGGTAAATTTTCAAAATAACCTTAACTTAAACTGGAATGGGACGGAAAGAGGATGTCAGCCCGAGTAGCCATGTGCCATCAGGTATTGTTTTTTTTTAAGAGTTAATCAGTATTATGTGCGCGTGCTATGTGATTTATGTGTTCTTAGTAGATTTAGATGCTGATGTAGTCAGGATAGGAAGTGCTTGGGGTGAAGAGTAAAGTAAGTGGCTAATCACACTGCCACTGTAATTAGGGACTTACTATACTTGGCATAAACTGAGCTGTTCCTTGAATGACTGTTTTAGTGTTTGAATCTTATAGCGCATAGGAAAATGGCTGGGAAGAAACCTTCTAAGTCTGCTAGAGGTAGAGGTCGTCCGCGTACGACTAGGAGCAGTGCTAAGCTCCTAAGACGACTCCTGTGAACCCCGATGTTCCTGACCGGAATGAAGAAACTGAGAATGCTAGTCTGATGCCTCAGCTAGGGAGGCGATTGCGATGAGGTACACCAGGTCCTACAGGCAGTTATGCCATCTGTAGTGACCGATGTTATTCGAGCTAGGGAACGAGGAGAGGAAGGAGAAGGAGGACAGGAGAGGGTCGACTGGAAAGGAAAGCAAGGGAGAAGAGGAACGACCGGATCCTGAGATTGTAGTATCTGATGAGGAAGGGGATGATGTAGTAGGGGTGACGACTAAGGGGTGCAGTTACGGGGCATTTTAGAGGTGCAAGCCCCCGACTTTTGATGGAATGGCAATGCTGCTGCCGCCCATCGGTGGTAAGGGAGATGGAAGCGGTACTCGAGATCAGCGAGTGCCGTGAGGATCAGAAGGTGAAGTTTGCCACCCACTCCTTTACGGGCTCAGCACTATGCTGGTGGGACAATATTGTCCAAGCTGAGTGCAGCAGGGCCAAGGCAAGATGAAGTGGCCCGAGTTGAAGAAGCTGGTAGTTGAGGAATTCTGCCCTCACAGGGAACTCGATAAGGTTGAGAGGAGAGTTCACAACTGGAGGCGGGAAAACATGACACCAGCACAGCATACTAAAATTCAACAAGATGGCGGGCTGGTGCCGGATCAATTGACACCGGTATCCCGAAAGATTAACCGGTACATTCAGGGACTGCCAGCTGATATCCGCAGACACTTGATTACTGCCCGACCAAAGCACCTTTAGGTCGGCAGTAGACTTAGCTGGAGGCTCTATGACGAGAGGGAAGTGATGGTGTGTGGAGGCAAAGAAGCCAGTGGTGCTAACCGGAACTGGAATGGGAACGGTTCGGCGTGGTGGCTTTACCCCGAATAACAAAAGGCGAGAAGGGATGACCGTAGGGTGGGGTCATCAAGCTCGGGACCCAAAGATGTGACACGTGTGGTAAGGAGCACGGCGGTGAATGTAAATGGGGTTAAATGTCTGTTTCAGGTGTGGGAAATCCGGTCATATGGCTAGAGACTGTAAGGCTGCGAGGTGTTTCAACGCGGTGAAGTGGGGCATATGAGTAAGAACTGCAAGAAGTCGAGGGCCGAGAGTTCCGGGGAAAGAAGGTGGCAGGGACTGAGGGGCAGAAGACGAGTGCCAGAGCTTTCACTATGACCAGGGAGGAGGCTAGGACGGACCCCGATGTTGTTTCAGGTACGTTTCTAGTAAATCAAACTCTTGCTTCTGTGTTATTTGATTCTGGTGCTAGTGAGGAGTTTCATTTCTACTACTTTCTGTGCTAATTGCCCGTTAGTAGTAAATGCATTGATGATCCCTTTGATGTAGAAACTGCTATTGGTAAGTCCACTAAAGTTACGATGTGATAGAGGACTGTACCGTAGAGTTAGAAGGCCATAGGTTTGCTGCCAGTTACATGTGATGCCCTAGGTGGATTTGATGTAGTGCAAGGATGGATTGGTTGGCAACCTACGAAGCGAATATAGTAGTCGAAAGAAGATGATTAGATGACGGCATCTGACGGAAGTCTGGTGACAATATACGTGATCGGGTAACGACGATTCCGAAGGTGATCTCGATGGCGGTGGCGGGAAAGTGTATGAGGCGCGGATGTCACGCCTACTTATGTTATGTAAAGAATGTAGAGACGCCACCACCACAACTATCTGATGTACCAGTTGTGCGTGACTTTCCGGACGTGTTTCCCGAAGACTTATCGGGATTGCCACCTGACCGAGAGATCGAATTCCAGATCGACCTGATACCGGTGCCCAACCTGTCGCAAAAGTACCGTATCGCTTGGCTCCGACGAGATGAAGAGTTGATGGATGAGCAACTGCCGGAGTTGCTTGACAAGTGCTTTATTAGACCGAGTATCTCTCCTTGGGTGCTCCGGTCTTGTTTGTGAAGAAGAAGGACGGTAGCATAAGAATGTGTATCGACTACCGTGAGTTGAACACTCACGGTAAAGAATCGGTATCCGTTACCGAGGATTGACGACTTGTTCGACAGCTCCAGGTGCCAGTTGGTTCTCAAGGATAGATCTTCGATCTGGCTACCATCAATTGAAGGTAAAGGAGCAGGACATTTCTAAAACAGCTTTTTCGGACGCTTATGGACCCTATGAGTTTCTCGTTATGTCATTTGGTCTAACTAACGCGCCAGCTGCTTTTATGGATTTGATGAACCGAGTTTGTCGGCCAATGTTAGATAAATCAGTGTTGGTTCATCGATGATATCCTGATTTTTATTCGAGGAGCGAAGAAAGCATGCCGGTCACATTCGGGAAATATTGGAGACTTTGAAAGGAGAAACTGTATGCTAAGTTCTCAAATGTGCTTTCTGGTTACGCGAGGTGCAATTTCTGGGTCACGTGGTAAATGCAGAGGGAATCATGGTGGACCCAGCAAAGGTTGAGGCTGTGATGCAATGGAAATCACCAAAGACGCCATCTTGGGATTGGGGGCTATTATAGGAGATTTATTCAAGACTTTTCAAAGAGCCTCACCTTGAAAAAATTGACCTCGTAAGGACGTGAAATTCGTGTGGGGTCGAGAGCAGGAGACGGCTTTTGAGGAGTTGAAGACAAGACTAACACAAGCTCCGTTTTTGACTTTGCCGAGGGGATGAAGACTTAGTGCTATTCGGATGCATCCTATTCTGGGCTAGGTTGTGTATTGATGCAACGCGGAAAGGTCATAGCCTATACATTCCGACAACTGAAAACCCACGAAGTCCACTATCCCACACACGCTTTAGAACTAGCTGCGGTGGTTTTTTGCGTGTGAAATATGGCGGCACTATCTATACGGGACGAAGTGCACTATCTTCACAGACCACAAAAGCTTGAAGTACTTCTTCGAGCAGAAAGATCTAAACATGAGGCAAAGGCGATGGTTGGAGCTCATAAAGGATTATGACTGCGAAATCCTTACCATCCGGGCAAGGCCAACGTGTTGGCCGATGCCCTTAGCCGAAAAGAAAGGCCTGAGCCGATCCGGGTAAAGGCATATCAGCTAATTATGACCTCAGATGTAATTCAGGTTAAGAGTTTCAAGACGAGGCTTGTGAAAGAAGATCGTCTTAACTCCGAAAGGATGAGAGGTCTAGTTACGGAATTGGGTGAGAACACTCTTGGTTTTAAGACTCGATTTGGACGAATGTGGATTCCTCGATACGGGGATCTACGTGGTAGAATTATGGACGAGGGCCCATAGACCCGATACTCCATTCACCCCGGTGCTACCAAATGTACCACGATATAGAAGACTACTATTGGTGGCCGGTTATGAAACGCGACGTAGTGGAGTACGTAAGTAAGTGCTTGACTTGCTTACAAGTGAAGGCGGAACACCAGAAGCCCTACGGGAAGATCCAACAACCGTTGGATACCCGAGTGGAAGTGGGAACCATCACCATGGATTTCATCACGAAGTTACCACGTACCCCTAAAGGGTATGATGCCATATGGTGATAGGGACCGTTTGACAAAGAAGTGCCCACTTCCTACCGATCCACGAAAACGTACTCATCTGAAGATTGGCGGATCTGTTCATCAAAGAAATTGTAGCTCGTCATGGTGTACCGGTGTCTATTGTGTCGATCGTGACACCCGGTTTACCTCCAAGTTTTGGAAGAGGTTTCCCATGAGCAATGGGGACGAGGCTACACATTAGTACAGCATATCACCCTCAGACGGCCGGTCAGTCTGAGAGGACGATCCAAACACTCGAGGACATGCTTCGGGCGTGCGTGATCGATTTTGGAGGACTTGGACAACCACCTGCCGTTAGCAGAATTCTCGTTACAACAACAGTTATCATGCCAGCATTGGCATGCCACCTTACGAGATGCTATAACGTAGGAGATGTAGGACGCCCGTGTGCTGGGGAGACATTGGGCAGAAAAGTTAGGAGGTGTTGAGGTGGTCGAAGCTACGACTGAGAAGTTGGAAAAGATCAAGGCCTTCATGAAGGCAGCGAAAGAGGCAAAAGTCGTATGCTGACAAGAGGCGAAGACCGATAGAGTTCAAGGTTGGTGGACCGAGTAATGTTGAAGGTCTCGCCCCTGGAAAGGGATCATTAGATTCAGGAAACGAGGTAAGCTAAGCCCGAGATATATAGGACCTTTCCGAATTGTCGCACGAGTATGAGAGGTGGCCTATCGACTTGAGCTGCCAGATGAGTTAAGTGGAATTCATCCCACATCCATGTATCTTATCTGAGGAAGTGCTTAGTGATGAAGATATGATAGTTCACTGAAGGATATTGAAGTAGACGAACGGCTCAATTACGTGGAGCAACCAGTGGCAATCATTGATCGTAAGAAAAGAGGTTGAGGAATAAAGTGGTTCCTCTTGTGCGTTACAGTGGAAGCACAGGAAGGGATCCGAGTCTACGTGGGAGACTAAGGAGGAGATGAGGCAACATTACCCACATCTGTTTGAGGAATAACAGGTTCGGGGACGAAACCTATATAAGGGGGTGGACTTGTTAACACCCGTATATTCTTTTAAAGAAATAAAAGAATAAAAGAGAAGAAAATGGGGGAAAAGAAGTCAACCCCAAAGTTGAGGGACCAAAGTGTAAAAGATGATAAAAATCATGAAAAGTTGGTAATAAGGAGTATGGCTGCCCACTTTTCTGCACAACAACTTTCATTCGACATTTAGAGAGAGAAAGCAGAGAAAACTTGCGGATCTTGAAGAAACAAGAAGAAGAATTCGAGAAATTAGGTAAGGTTTAGTGTTTTGAGTTGTTTTTGGCTAACCTTAGCCTCGGTTAAATGCTTATTTGTGTTTTTATGTGTTCCAAATGTGTGTTTAGAAGGTTTCCAGGTTTAGAATCGATTAAGAGCTCGGGTGAAGAGTCTTAAGATTTGAAACAACTAAGGTGAGTTCTAGGTCCCCTTTTTACTCGTTTTTTTTAAAATGTTTTGGGGCTGGAAATGCATGTAAGTATGTTTTATAAGTTTGGGTATAATACCCGTATGATATGAATGCATGTATGTTTATGTTTATGTTAGATTTATGCCTAGAATCATGTGTATATGTTAGTACTAGGCAATCTGATGTTTGGGAATTTTGAAATATGAATTAGTCATATGAGCAGGTTACTAAAACGACTAACAAGCCCAAATAGTAGTAATATGTCTGAAATTTGGACTTAGAATAAATAAGTATAAGTTGATGAGTCTAATAGTGCTTATACGCCAGGGACATGCCTTAGTAATACTCTAAGTATGGTCATGAGTCTACGCAGGTAATGTGTCCAATAGTTCTAAAACGACCAGACTCATAAGTCTGAAAAGTTGCTAAGTATGGGGACTTATAATCCAACAAGACTCAGAGTCCCACATACCCCATGAGTCTGAAAACTAAGTAAAAAGGTGAAAGTCTGAATTCTGGTCGCATGACCAGAAAATATTTCTAAGTATGGGATGGTACGACCAATAGTGCTCATACGCCCAACAGGGTGGTCGTATGACCAGATGATTATTCTAAGTATAGGATGAAAAGTCCAATAGGACTCATACGCCTAGCAGTGCTCTTACGCCTAACAGGGCTCATACGCCCAAGGGGCTTATACGCCCAACAGGGCTCAAACGTCCAGAACACTTAGAATTTTTACAGAAATTTTCTGGAAATCTCATTTATGGAATTTTGACCAGGGTTGACTAGGTTAATTAATAATGATGTTTCATGCATTAAATGATGGTAAATGATTAACCCTTGATTTCTTTACTGATTTTATTATCAGTATTTATTATTATTACAATATTATTATTATTTTAATATTGTTAAGTATGTTACTGGGCTGACGAGAATGACTAAGATTTAACGAAGAGCATAATCATTAATAAGTAAAATATTAATGATAATGAGAAATGGAACGCAAAGTGAAAGATAATGAAAGGGGGAAACATGATGAATGAATGCATGCATAACAAATGAACGAACGAACATAAGAAAGGCTTGCAAGCAAATGAATGGAGGTGCACACCCCTGGCAGGTGTTAGCTCAACTGTGATGCGGGTTAGCTACCCCGAAGGATGCACTGTAAGGCCCACCTTTCTCAGGGAAGCCTCACAGTTGCCATTCACAACGAACATAGATTAAAGCAATTATTTACTCATATTGTATAAATATATATATATTGCAGCGGAAAAATATACCGTAATTCAACCCATTACAACGTAGTACAACCTTCCCATTAGTGTTCCAAACTTTCTTTGTTTCACCCACTGTCACCGGCCTACGATGATCGTACAACCTTCCACTGAGGTCCACTGCTGACCTAAAGTACTAGGTCGAGCAGTGACCATGTCCCTACGAATGTCTAGAGGCAACCCTTGTATGTACCTCTTGATCCTTTTGGCTTCAGGAGTTACCAAATCAGCACCAGACGTGCCATTTCATTGAATTTTGTAGTGTACTCCTGGTGAGTCATATTTCCAGGCCTCCAAACTCACAAACTCTTGCTCGACCTTGTCAAGCTCTCTTTCTGGGCCAGTACTCCTCTATCACCAACCTCTTCATCTCCGGCCATTTCATCCTCTCAATGGCCTCCTCTCCGTAAGACTCAGCAATGTTATCCCACCAACACAGTGCTGGATCCAAAAGGGAATGGGAAGCAAACTTCACCTTTTGGTTTTCACGGCACTCACTGATCTTCAGTACGGCCTCCATTTCCCTAATCCAACGCTGAGCAGTGGCAGCGTTACCAGTACCATCAAACGTTGGGGGCTTACACCTCTGAAAATCCCCGTAGCTGCACCCCTTCGCCCTCTCTTTCCACTTCAGGGCCATCATGGTTACCTAGACGATCTCCCTCGTCGCTCACTCCTCAGTCTTGACTGCCCCTTTCTTATCAACTTTTTCTGAAGCCGTACTCTTCTTACTGTCGCCCTTAACCTGCTCCACAAATTCCGCAAGCAGAGCGGGCATCACCCAGACAGGACTTGATGCACCTCTTGGGCAATAGCTTCCTTTACTGTCTCTTTCAGTTTGGCCTGATCAGGGTAGACCCCTCGGCTCCCGTTCCTAACTCAACCTCCTCCTCCTTAATCGGTTCCTCAACCGGCTTTCTGGTTGACCTTTTGTTGGCTTCACAGTTGCACTTGCAGTTTCCTTTGCCTTAGTCGGGGGCCTTCCCCTAGTGCTTCTCCGGGTGACCATGGTTGGAACTTCTTTCTTAGGTGCCATTCGTTCTACTTCCTATAAGATTCAGAATGTTAATATGGCCTTTCAAGGCAAGTTCAGTTCACGACAAGTTTTGTAAATTTTTAATAACAGTGGCCAGTTGTGATTAACTACTTACAGAACTTCCTGTGCCATAAACTTTCCTATCCTGAACCACACCAACACCCGAACCTACTATACCTAATCTATGCACATATAAGCCACATAAATTCAGATAGGCATCACAGATATCCTTATCATACCCTACCTCGATTCTAACTTAAATAGAAGGCACTACCCATTATAACAATACTTACAACCTAATTGTTACCTCTTGGCATGGAGCTTCTTGGACTGGCATCCTTGACACTTGGTCCCATTATGTTTAAGTTTAGGTTTATAAAATAGTTTTCCCAAATCTCTTAAACATTGGCTCTGATACCAACTTGTAAGGCCCACCTTTCTCAGGAAAGCCTCACAGTTGGCCATTCACAACGAACATAGATTTAAAGCAATTATTTACTCATATGTGTAAAATATATATATTGCAGCGGAAAATATACCGTAATTCAACCCATTACAACGTAGTTAAATTAAATTATACATTGTCTTTAAACATCAAAACTATTTAAATGTCCTTTTAAGCTTTTCTTTATCGGGGATGCCAGTCTTTGAGTGCCAAGAAGCTTCCATTCCATGCTCACATCCCATAAGCTCTAACTCTTACCTGTCAACTGATATGCATACAAAAGTCAGCTTCGCTGAGTGAATTCTAGGTTTACTTTGCTAAATAACTTGCGTAAGAGATATTAGCTTTATCAGTTGAAAACAATCATTGTCTATCAAATATAAATACACACAAGCTATCACTTTATCATTACTTTATCATTTATTGTTATTTATTACTCTTCTTTATCCGTCAATTCTCTGTCACTATCGGTGCCTAGGCTCGCCTAGGACTTTACGACATGCCAATTAAGGACTTACTGCCGTACCCGATCAGGCCATTATTGTCATGCCAATTCAGGACTTACTGACCTGCCTGTTCGAGCATACTTTATCACTTTATCACTGGTGAGGGTACAACGAATGCAACCCTCCTTATCAATTGCTTGCAAGGCTTTACTTTATCACTTTATCAAGGTACATGTATGGGCCTCATAACCTTTCTTTATGTTTCACTGTCATGTTAAGTTATACATAATATAACACACACAATACATAATAAGAAGCAAACTCTTAGTCTAAGCATTCACATTTCATCAATCATGAGAGATGTACCAGATAACGACCCTCCGCGGGACAGCGGGGGTTTCGGGGGCGGCAGCCCCTGATAGCGGGGTTCTAGGGGCGGCAACCCCTAGTGGGGTCCAAGGGGCAACGCCCCTGGCTGGGGCCGGCTGCCAGGTCAGCGCGCCCGAAATTTTTTGAACTATTTAAAGGGCACATTTCTTTAGGAAAATTTGCTTTCTTAATAAAAGGGTCTTAAAGACCGTCATCATAAAGTATGTAATTTAGTATGCATATCACCCCAAAACATTGAAAACGGGTAAAGGAGGGGTCTAGAACTCACCTGAACTCGTCCAAGTAACTTAAATTTTAAGTCACTTAAGCTATAGCCTGAATACTCTAGCTGCACGAAAGTTAATATGCAAAAACATCATTTTCTTCATAGTTTCGCCCATAGTTTCGCTACAGCGAAACTACAGTTTCGCTTGCAGTTTCGCTGGGCAGCACTTCTGCTAGTTTCGCATGCCATGACGTTAATAACAAAGCTTCTAGAAAATGACGTAGGCAATGACGAAGGACGAAAATAATTAAAGGACTCGATATTTTTGTAATTATCTGTAATTATTGTTTAGCTTTTGTACGACTCATTCTGAGCCGTTTCTTTTTCTTTTTCTTTTCATTAATTTATTGTAAAATTGTTGAGACTTCGCCTATATAAGGCTGAAGAATTCATTTGTGTAGACACACCGAAGAAATCAATAAACTCTTCAACTTCTCAAACTCTCTCATGGCACACTAAACCCCTCTCAAACTCCTTAGCTTAGATCCTTATACAAGCTTCATATCCCCGTACTTCATATATTCCTTAGTTAAAAATCCAAAAAAATCAAAAAAACCAAAAACCCAAAAATAATCATATCATCCGCTGTGCATATACTCTACCATCCGCTCATCCGCTGTGTATAACTACTAAGATCTGCTGTATCATACTATCTGTTGTATCATACTGTAAGTATTATGTGTTAATGATGTTTTTAATTTATATGTTGGTGTATATTCTCTATTGTTGACACCAAACCTTCTTACCCCCTTCTGATGCATTGGTATCAGAGCAAGGCTTTCTTAAAATCTAAAAGACTAAGACAAGCTCCATATTTATGGTGTGTGATGCCTCTTTTCTTTGGAGAACTCTCTTAGGTGAAGATTATGGGAAAACTAAGCTCCGATTATTAAAGTATCAAAAGGGTTAAAATGGTTTGATATTACATATTCTGTTAATATATATATTCTTTGTTTATTCTGTTGATTTTGATTTTGTTAATATATTAAAAATTCTAAGGATATGAGAAAATATTTTAAGGGGAAGCTTAGGAAGGATTAAAACTAAGGAGTTTGATTTCATTCAAATATTGAGAACAATCATAATTTTTCAAGCAAAAAACTTGAATTTCTAAATTTAGAGTTCATCGATAAACCTGCTTTTAGACCAATTAGTACAGAAAATTATAGTTTAAATTGTTGCATTAAAGAAACCTGCAAACATAGTCTACATACTGAAAATCCACATTTAAACACCTTAACAGATTTAGTTATAAATTTAGGTAAAATTTGCAAATAGAGTTACACAATAATAAACAGTTAGTAGAAAAGCTTACTGAAGAAGTTAAAAAATATAATACTAATTTAGATTATATTAAAGAACAAAACGAAAGATTACTAAAGAAATACAATACTTTGATAAACAAATACCAAGTAATACATTTAGTGAAGAAATAGACAGAATAACACAAGCAGTTAAAAAATTAAACATAGACGATATAAACTCTAATACAAAAACCATTAATAAACCTATACCATACAAACATTGGCAAATAAGAAAATGAGTGAAAGAAGTTTTCTAGGACGTAGTAGAACTATACAGGAAGCTAAAAACTCGACAATCAATATAAATGATATAATAACATCTGATAGTTTTTTAAACAGGATAATTAGACGAGGATCAGGCTCAAATAGTAATAGACAATTGCTACAAATAGAAGATGAAATTGATGTAGACAGAAATATAGATTTATATAATCAACATCAGTTGGATATTTTAAATCCACGAACATTATATCAAACAGGAAGGTTTAATATTAACACAACATTAATACGAAGTAGTAGGGAGGAAAGTCTACGAGTAATAGATAGGACAGTAGAAATAGATTTATTGTCACCAGAAACTATACAAAAAATTAAACAGTCTGGTAAACATTTTATACATACAGGTTTAATAATAATAGGAGTAAAGGCTTTAGGAAGAAAAAATTTAGGAACAAAGCTACTAGCCTTAATATTAGATAAAAGTTGGAAAAATGAAATGAAAAAAGCAATTATATCAGGTATGGAAGTAGATTTAAGTCAGAATACAACGTTATTTTATTGTACACCAGGAATACTTAAAGATATTAAAGATATAAACAATATAAAAATAGCACTACAAACAAAAGGTTATGAAAACTACGAGGGCAACAACTTAGTAATAAGTGTAGGAGTACTAGGAAAAGCTAGTAATAGCTCTGGTATGAAGTACAAAGTAAATATAGAAGGAATAGTACAAACAATGGCTTCAAAGTCGATAAAAATGATAGATCCAATTAAGATAGATCCAGAACAGCTAGCTGGATTAGAATGGAATTTAGATACTCTACAGGAAAATGACAATACAGTATTAGTACCTAAGAAAAGTGTCATATATGAAAAAACAGACGGTCAACAAAGTATAAGATTTGTAGACTTTAAGGAAAACGATAATATAAAAGAAAATGATGAGGATAATAAAGAATTTAATTACATGAATATTATAGAAGACGAACCAATATACGATACAGAAACAGAGGATATAGATGAAATAAATACAGAGTGGTTAAAATTTGAACAAGAAGAATATATGGATTATACTTTAATCGAAGAAGAAGAGGAAGAAATAGATACAGGTTTTAAAAGCGAAAATGTTACTAAAACAATAGAACAAATAATAGATAAAAAATTTACAGAATTAATATACAAGAAGAAGTAGACGATATGATAATAGACTGTATAACAGAGTTAGGTATGACTTACGAGGAAAGTTATAAAGCTTTACAAGAATACTATAATCTACCCTTAGTAGAAAGTATTATGCAAGGAAAAACAATGATATCAGAATTTTATAAAAAAGAAAATATATTTATGGCAGATGAAGAGGAAAGTAAAAAACGACCACGAAATTTTATATACGGAGAAACAAGTGAAACAAATGAAATATATGGAAGAGAACCTTGGACAAGTCCTTCCGTTAATTATCAACAACAGTCTACATATAAAGGAACAGGTAAAAGATTACCGATAGGCCAACTATACAGTTGAAATATGTTATTATTAGAACAACAAAAACCACAGTTATGGGGAGATGAAATACTCACATGGGAACAAATAGTAGTAAGAATGTGGGAAACAAATAAAAAGGATAGTATGGATATGTTTTCATACTTAGAAACTACATTAGGCCCTATAGCATTAGGAATTTGGCAAAGTAAAAAAGCTCAAGATTCATCAGCAGTAAACACCCTAAAAGCTTTAGGAGACAACCCTTACAATTTCACATCACAAATAAGAACTCTTATTCTAGGAGTAGACCCAGCAAAAAATAACACTCTTATACAGGATACAGCTATTAGAAATTTAGAACAATTAAGTATAGCAGACATGAAATACATAAATGAATTTACATTAGACTTTGCAAGGTTATTATCACAAACAGGTAAAGCAATAGACGATAATTTATGTGATAAATACTTTATAAAACTGCTAGGAGATTTAGGAAAAAGTATACATGAATCATGGAAACAAACATATGGTAATACACAAAATCTAGGAATAGGACCTAGGATAACCTATACATTTGGTATACTAGAGGAAAAATGTAAAGAAGTAGCATTACAGGAACAATTAAAAATCGTATGCATTTTGTAAAACAGCTATATACACACCACAAGCCTATGGTTTTTATGAGAAAAAGAAAAACATTAGGAAAAGTACAACATACAATAAGAATTACAAATCTAATTATAATAAAAATAAATATGTTAAAAAACCTCAAACTAGAAAATGTAGATGTTTTATATGCGGTGATGAAAAACACTTAGCAAATAAATGTCCAAACAAAAATAAAAATATAGAAAGAACTAACCTAATAGAACAGTTAAATGATTATGAAATAGAGGCTATACAAACAGATGATTCAGATAATGAGTCAGTTTACAGTATATTTAGTGAAGATGAAAAACCAATAGCAAAAGTAACATATACATATATGAATACAGAAGAAGTATGTGAACATCAATGGATACATAATAGAGGAAATAATTATATAAAATGCTATAATTGTGGATTATTCCCTAGTATAGAAAAAAGGTATCAATGTAATACGTGTTTTAAAGAAATATGTTACATTTGTATTAAAAAATTATACAATATAGAAATGAGTACATCCACAGGCAATAGGAAAATAGAAGATTTAAAGGAAACTATAGAAAAACTAGAAAAATTAGAAATAATAGTAGAATTACATACACTAAAAATTAAAGAGTTAGAAAGTAAAATAGAAAATTAACAAAAAACGAAACAACTCAAGAAATTAGTAAAATGTCAGTAGAAACAATGAGTCTACATATATACAGACACAAGGTTCAATGAACATGATAAAAATACAGTGTAGAATATGGTTAGATCAAAACAAGTTTATAGATGTAACAGGATTAGTAGATACAGGAGCAACTACGAGTGTAATATCACATAACTTAGCACCAAAAGAATATCATGAAAAATTACCATATAAAATAGAAAGTAGAACAATAGAAGACAGGTTAATATCAGTAACACATTGTTTACAACCAATTGCAATACAGTTTTTAGATTTTTCAAAAAATTATAGTATAAAATACCCTATGCCACAAATAAATATTAATCCTGAATATATAAAATCCAAAGACTTTGTTCTTGGGTTAAATTTCTTATTTAATAACCATGGAGCACTTACATTAACAAGACATTTTATTACTTTTAGTAAAATCATTTACACTATTCCAACATTACGGTATAATTATACATCAGAGATTGCGCAGAAGCGTGGTGGACAAGGTAATTTAGATTTTTTAAAAACACATACACTTAGAACAGAATTTATAGAAAACGAAAGCATGAAATTGTTAACAGAATTTTTAAATCATGAGTTAGAAAAAGGAAGAGATATAACTAAAAGCTTAAATCATCCTATGATTCTACACCTTGAAAAAATAGGATTAATAGGAGAAGACATAACAAAATCTAAAGTACAATATACTTGTAAATTTAAATTAAAAACCCAGATATTACTATAAGAACAAGTAATATAGAATACAGCCCATTAGACAAAGAAGAATTTAGAAAGCAAATCCCTGAGATGATATCACAAGGATTAATTAGAAAATCAGAAAGTTCTCATAGAACAGCAGCTTTTATAGTAAGAAATCACAGTGAAATAAAAAGAGAAAAAGCTAGGATAGTTTATAATTACAAAAGATTAAATGATAATACAATAGATGATGGGTATAATATCCCTAATAAAGACAGCCTATTAGGATTAATACAACAAAAGAAAGTATTTTCAAAATTTGACCTGAAATCAGGATACAATCAACTAAAGCTTGAAGAAAGTTTTAAACCATGGACAGCTTTTACATGTTCAGAAGGGCAATACGAGTGGAACGTACTTAGTTTCGGTCTAAAAATGCACCTTCTATTTTTCAAAGATTTATGGACAGTATATTTTTAAAATATGATTTTTGTTTAGTATATATTGATGATATATTGGTAGCTAGTAACACTGTGCAGGAACATGAACAGCATCTACAAGAAGTATTTAATGAAATCAAAAAGAACGGTATAGTAGTTTCTAAAAAGAAAATGGAGTTATTTAAAAGAAAAATCTCTTTTCTGGGGTTAGAATTAGGAAATGGTAAAGTAGAATTACAGCCACATATATCTACAAAAATCTTGGATTTCCCTGAAAAATTTGAAAACCTTAAACAAATACAGGCTTTTTAGGATTGGTAAATTATGCTAGAAAATTTATTCCCAATCTATCAAAATTAGTAGGACCATTATACAGTAAGACAACAAAAAATGGACAAAGGTATTTTAACAACGAAGATATAAAGATAGTAAAAGAAATAAAAAATATGGTTAAAAATATTAAACCATTAGAATTACCATTAGTAACAGACTATATAATAGTAGAAACAGATGGGTGTAAAGAAGGATGGGGAGCAGTCCTTCTATGTAAACCAAATAAATATAGCCCAAAAAATGATGAAAAAATATGTGCTTATACGAGCGGAAATTTTCAAAATAAAAATAATTGGACAAATATAGATTTTGAAATACAAGCATTAATCTATTCTCTCGAAAAATTTAAAATATTTTTACATAAAGAATTCACAGTTCGAACAGATTGTGAAGCAATAGTTAAATTTATTAAAAATGATCAAAGTAAAAAGATGAACAGGACACGATGGGTAAATCTACAAAACATAATACAAGGGAATGGATATTTTATAAATTTTGAACATATTAAAGGAAAAAATAATGGGATAGCAGATATGTTATCTAGAAATATAAATAAGTGGTTTATTGCAGATGGAAAGAAAGAATGCTAAAGGCAAAGGAATCCTTATACAGCCTATACAGAATAAAAAATCTTCAATGACTTTTAATGAAAAAAACAGAGAAGATTCAATAGTTATATACAGAATCGATCAAAAGTTATAGACAACTTCCAGCATCGATTACAGGTATTGGGGAAGTATCACGATACTACAACCCAATAGAAACTCGTCCAAAAAATATACAGAATACACAAAGGACGTTTACTATAACACAGAATACATAGAATCTAAACATTGTATTTGGAGGAATATACTCTCTCCAAAAATGTATTGACACCAACAAAAAGTTTAGACCTATTGGTGGAATTACATTAACAGAAAAACAACAGTGTCTACTTGATAATCTTTGGCATATTCAAACCATGCCACAAGCCTCAAGTTTTAAAATACAAGTATTGAATGCTCTAAGTATGTACTTCTCTGAACAGAGCATGACAACACCTGAAAAAAGACACAAACCAAAGTTTACACATTATGTCATTTTTCGAGGTACAAAAATCGGTATTTTCAATAAATGGGAAACTGTTGCAAAATACATACAATGCCCCAATCCAATTTATAAAGGTTTTGAGAGCTTTCAACAAGCCATCGAAACTGCAAGGGAACATTTTGGGGTTAAAGGTTTTTACATAGAACCCGAAGAGGTTAAAACATTTGCTGAAATAGCAAATACAAACCCAGAACAGTTAATCAAAGCTCAAGAGCAATTGATTACTGATCTACAAGAACAGCTTATAAAGAAAGGAAAAGATACATAGTTTATACACATAAAATTGGAGAATGAAATTCTCAAACAAAAAATTGCATTACTCGAGGCAAAAAATACACAGTTATTACAAAGACTCGAGAAGAAAAAAGAAAATACAGAGATATACAGGACTTTTGAATCCTTCAGAACTAGGATTCTTGACACAACTTGGCATCAACAACTGAAGCCGATGACAGATAGATTTCCAGAATTTGAGAGGATTGTTTCACGAAAAGTCTGTGAGCAATTTCCTTTAATTCTTTACAATCTTCAACACCAACTACTGGATCTCGCATTTCACATGGATAGTGAAAACAAAGGATTCAGTATAGTAGAAAGAACAGATGAAGACGGCAACGGTACAGGACTCCTGTTACTGCAAGTCTTTCAGCCTACACAGTTAACTGACGAACAGATAATCCAATTCTACCATCATGGTATGATTGATTACCTGGAAGTCAAGCTCAATAGAAGAACAGAAGATCTCCTCAATCAACTTGGAGAAAAAATAATTCTAACAGCAGGGAATATAGCAGCAAGAGCCTTGTTGCCAACCATTGGATGCAAGATTATTGCATCATTCCCTTTTACAGATTCTTACACTTACAGACCCGCCAGAAAAAGGATCTTCATTGATCATAATATTACAACAAATTACTTACGAACATGTATGACAAAGACAGAAATTGATTTTGCCGCCCTAAAATGGCTTAATCAACAAATAGAACAACCTACCAGTGATTTACAGCAGTTTATTAAAACTCATCAGGAAACTCCAGAAATTCCTGATTTCTTCCCATGGAAACAATATAATTTAATTGGGGAAGGACACTATATACAGGTTTATGCAAAAACAAACTGGAGCATGCTATTGCCTTTTGCAGGGGAAGGCGATACACTTCAGCTTAGACACATAATCAACTTAGAAGACTACGAAGCAGATCACGGTGACTGCTCAAGCCCACAGTCAATTGACAGCACACACAGGGACTTCTAGACAGGTTAAACAGCTAGAGGATTAAACAAGAACGAGTTCTTTATTCAAATGACGCATGCCATGACGTTAATAACAAAGCTTCTAGAAAATGACGTAGGCAATGACGAAGGACGAAAATAATTAAAAGACTCGATGATTTTTGTAATTATCTGTAATTATTATTTAGCTTTTGTACGACTCATTCTGAGCCGTTTTTTTTCTTTTTCTTTTCATTAATTTATTGTAAAATTGTTGAGACTTCGCCTATATAAGGCTGAAGAATTCATTTGTATAGACACACCGAAGAAATCAATAAACTCTTCAACTTCTCAAACTCTCTCATGGCACACTAAACCCCCTCTCAAACTCCTTAGCTTAGATCCTTATACAAGCTTCATATCCCCGTACTTCATATTATATCCTTAGTTAAAAATCCAAAAAAAATCAAAAAACCAAAAAACCCAACATATAAATTAAAAACATCATAAACACATGACACATGTCCCCCCTATTCCCCCCTAATTCTTTTTTATTTCTATTTAAAAATTTTACCCCCTTTGTTTTTATAACCTTTATAACTTTTTTATACATTGTTATTTTTTTATAAAAATTACATCATTAAACTCGTCTCGTTATTCTCTTTAATTCTAATATAGTCTCGAAATTTTTTTTAAATTTTTTTCGAACGTTGCATATTACATCGAATTACATCATATTGTAAGTTTTTACTATGAATGACATCAAAGAAACATGATGTATTAACAACAAAAAACCTTGAGTTAAACAATGTAACTACACCACCTCTATTCTCGCGTGAGCAACCACCACCACACTGTCGGGTTTTCCAGCTTGTTGTAACCAACACGATTCAGATCTATTTGTCGCGTGAGCAACCACCACCACACTGTCGGGTTGTTTTGTTCCAGATCTTGGTTCTCTTCCTCCACTACAAATCATACCATTTTAGATCTATTTGTTTATGGGTTTTTCTTTTCTTTTAATTTCTGCATTTTTGTGTTTGTAGCATTCAAGAGAATCCACATTTGGGTTGTTTATTTCCAAATCTAGTGTCAAATCATTAGGGTTTCATCTTTTGTGCTTTTCATCTTAGTGCAAGATCTGGATGTTTTTTGTATACTTATAAAAGAAGCTGTAGTTTTAATTTGGTTTACATTGGTGTATAAATATATGTATTGGGTTAATTTTGTTACAAACATTTGCTTTATATATTTTATATATTAGTTTGCAGATTGGTTTACATTATTTTACATCGGTTAACAATAGTTTACATTGGTTTACAGTCTGGTTTCGTTATAGTTTTGCTATAAGTTATAGTAGTATAACAGTGTAACTTGATGTAAGTATGCACGAGTAATAGTATTTTGATCTACATTGGTTAATATTTGATCTACATTGGTAATACTACTGTAACTTATATTGTTCATTTTGATCTACATTGGTTTACATTAGTAAACTATTGTAACAATATCTATTTGTAATATATTTTATATATTAGTTTGTAGATTGGTTTACATTATTTTACATTGGTTTACAATAGTTTACATTGGTTTACAGTCTGGTTTCGTGATAGTTTTGCTATAAGTTACAGTAGTATAACAGTGTAACTTGATGTAAGTATGTACGAGTAATAGTTTTTTGATCTACATTGGTTAATATTTGGGTTGTTTTGTTCCAGATGTAGTGCTAAATCATTAGGACATGGTGTAATGTCGTCTAGATTACATTTAAAAACGTTTGATTTACATTGGTTAATGATTCTTTTGGTGTAATATTATGTGTTTAATAGCGTTACACCTTCTTATACTAGTGTTACACTTGTTTATACATTTGTTGGATTTTATATATGTTTGTGGTTCTTATATATGTTTTTTGATGTAAAACATTGTAAAAAGTTAAAATATAATGTAATTCACTGAATGTATTTCGTTACGGTGGTGTAGTTACATTGTTTAACTCAAGGTTTTTTGTTGTTAATACATCATGTTTCTTTGATGTAATTCATAGTAAAAACTTACAATATGATGTAATTCGATGTAATATGCAACGTTCGAAAAAATTTTAAAAAAATTTCGAGACTATATTAGAATTAAAGAGAATAACGAGACGAGTTTAATGATGTAATTTTTATAAAAAAATAACAATGTATAAAAAAGTTATAAAGGTTATAAAAACAAAGGGGGTAAAATTTTTAAATAGAAATAAAAAGAATTAGGGGGGAATAGGGGGACATGTGTCATGTTCTTGTTAAAAGCTGATTTCAAATAAAAATAAAATGACTATTTTACCCTTTTGTATTAAAAAAAGAATAAGAAGATCTAAGCCACTAATTTTTTGATCAATGGTTGGTATGAGGTTAAAGGGTTCTCACAAAAAGGATGGGTTCTCATTTGAACCACATCCTATGTATATATATATATATATATATATTATATATATATATATATATATATATATATATATATATATATATATATATATATATATATATATATATATATATATATATATATATATATATATATCTATCTTATGAAACTCTCTTTTTGCCTAAACGTCGGTTGTTATATGATGCTGATGTACTCCTAATCTTATATGTATAAAACTATTACGACATCTCGTTTTCATGTTGTTATAAAAAGAACCGGGTAGTAACGAGTGGGTCCAATTCTAGTTACATATACAAAACAAACAGCACGATCCGATGCTGAAACAGGCCACACAAGACCCACACAGTCACAGACAGGGTAAGCAAGGACCAAAACTGACCAAAGCCCAATAAAGATTAAGAAAAAGACAACCATACCTCAACTAAGATTGCAATCAATGTTTTTAGAAACTGATTGGATAACAATTTGTTCACTTTAAGGGTTCACTAGTCGGATCAGTTGGACCGTATTTAAGAACTGGATAATATCATATCTAAAAAGAATTAGTAGTATCTATATATATTTTGTTCAAAAATAATATATGAATATACTATATGTTTTGGGATGGATCTATGCTTTTAATATAATATTAACATTTAGGTGTTGTATGTTTTTTCTGCAGGAAAACATCTACAGTCTGCGGACCACATCTGCAGACATCTGCAGCAGAAGAGGCGGACCAAATGTCTGCAGTCTACAAGAAAAAGACTGTTTGTTTTTTTAACATCTGCAGAATGCTAAAATATTCTGTAATTAAACTAAACCTATTTTTTAAACTTTAATCACAAATAACCATAAACCAAATCACCAACCAAACAAACCAAATCACTCACCATACAAATTAAAATCACTAATCATACAAACTAATATAAAAAATCTAACAAAATCATAAAACAAATAAGAAATCATACTGACCAAATCACAAATCATCTTAAATATACAACAAATCAACTATAAACTTAAACAAAATCACAAAATTAAAAAAAAAACTTACCTTCGGTTGGAGGAGGGCCGCGGAGGAGGGGCAGCGGCCGGTGGGAGCGTGGACAGGCGGATGAGGGCTGCGGAGGGGCGGCAGCGGCGGGGGGAGCGTCGGGCGGGCGGAGGCGGGCTGCGGTCGGACGGAGGAGGCTGCGGTCGGGCGGCGGCCGGGCTGCGACGGCGTGGAGACGGGTCGGAGGGCGGTGGCGTGGAGACGTGGCGGAGGCCGGCGGCGTGGTCCGGCCGCGGCCGGAGATGAGTGGTGTGGTGGGGGTTGGAGGCTGTAGTTTGGAGATGAGGGTTGGGGGAAAGAAAACAAAAGTCTGGGGAGGAGAGAGTGTTGGGGTATAGAAGAAGAGGTTAGAAGACTTGAGAAGTGGCAAGACCATGTCTGCACCAAGAAGACCTCGTGCAGACGTTTTTTAATGAAACGGTCTTCCAAAAAACAAACAGTCTGCGCACTCAAAACCTTTCCCGCGTCTGCATGCGCGCAGATGAAGAGGTGGGGAAGAAGTTTTCTTAAAAAACAAACCCCACCTTAGTAACTAAATTATGTATAGTAAAGAATCAAATTAATCAAAAAATATGAAAATACTATATATCTCTTGTTCAAAAACAAAATATGAATGCACTATATGTTTATCAACTAGTTACTGTTCCAAGTTGTTGCGACTCATACGCGGCGTGATGACGTATAGATTATCATAGACTCGACTTGTTTTCAAATTAAATTTACGTTCAGACGTTGACGAATTTAAACCGTTAAATGAAAACATATTATATTTGATCCTATTTTTATCCAAATAAATTTTATGTCAAAATATAGACTTACAATCACTCCGGCTTCTTTTCGAATTAAATTTGCGTTGAAACGTAGAGTACATGAAAACGTATTATATTCGACCTGACGCATTTCCATACAAAATTTACTTTGAAACGTAGACTAACACTAACCGTACATAAAAATAAACACGAAAACATTTTATATTTGACCCAACTAATATTTGAACAAAATTATATATTAAAACGTAGAATATGTCAAAATGTAGATAGTTTAAAAGCGTATATAAAGTTAAGCTCGTAAACATTTTATATTTAACCCATAATTTCTGATTACGTACAAACGTAGATGGACTCACATTTATATTTTACAAAGGTAAACTTGAAACTTTATAAACTTGAGAGGGTTAAAATATATTTTATAAAGCTTTTAAGAAAATTAAGGGTGAAAGTGTCAAAATCTAAAGTTGGGCGGGGAGTAAAGGCCGGTGGAAAACCTCACCGACTTTGCTTTTAAGTTATAGTTAATGTACGGATTACGAAACTTATACCGAGGTCAATTTGTTTGAGCACCGATCGAACCCGTTTCATGTGGGCTAGATTTCAAGTGAACGAAGCCCGTTTTGTGTGGGTTCAATGCCTGTAGTGGACCTGGATTTTAGGAGGTAGTATTTGGGCCGATTTTGTTTCCAAACTTAGCCGCTTTGTCTTTTGTTCTTTTAACTTTGAAGTAGTTATAACTTTTAACTGAATACATATGAAAAATCAACAAAAGGCCCCCTGTGGTTATAAAAGTTTTACGTTAGTCATGAATTAAATAATTAAATTGTCTTGCCATTTTCGATAGTCCTTGAACTTCTTAATTTATTAATTTAGTTGGGATTCTTATTACTCAAATTTTCAAGTATCTTGGTTGAGACTTGTGAAGTTGTGATTGATTTTTCATCTTAAAAAAAGCTCATTGAATCTTATAAAATGTCACTTTGGTGGCTATTTTGAAATTTTAGGAACTGTTGGACGTGGCAGTGAATATAATTCACAATTTCACATTTATTTCCATGGAATATTAATTGACACGTAAAGTACTACATGACTAGCTTATTGTCACGGAGTGATTTCTTCAACTCTCGTGCGGCACTTAGATTTGATCTAAGTTCAAACTTTGTGACCCAAACGATATAAGTAACAATACGAAAGCGTTTGCAAGCGAGTAATACAAACCAACTTTGTATTGCTTACAAGGATGATACAAGAGTGTTTTACAAGTATTACACAAGACTTGTAGGTGTTTTTGGGTGATTGCAAATGAGGGCTTCACCACCTATTTATACTAGTTCATGTTGTCTAGATCCTTCATGATCTAGACATTTCTATGTACTAAATACCTAGAATTTTACAAGGTTACATCAGAAGTTTCTATGGCAAATATCTATGACATTTCAAGCATTTTCTAGAGCTTTCTTGACAGCTCTAGGGCTGGAAAATTCCAGGCCTTTCTTGGCCATTTTAGTGCTGCTCCCAAGTGTTGAAATGATGCTACGTTGTTCCGGAGTCGTGTGGGCTGTTCCGGAGACTTCCGGGCAGCTCTAAACGCATCTATATGTGTCCGGAAACTTCCTGAATCCAAGTAATGCGATTTCATTTTGGGCGGGTCGTGACATTCTCCCCCACCTAAACCCACGACGTCCTCGTCGTGTTTCTTGCACGACCCCTGGCTTGTTCTCGTGAGTCGCAAGGCGGATAGTGTTTTGCCTTGATAACTTGATTCCATCACGGCAGTGTGTACTTGATCGCCTTTGATGATGTACAAAGTGTTTAGGAATGTTGCTGGAACGGCTTTTGCTTTTGGAAAAAGTCCATCCCGAGCACGATCTAGTAGTTGTCCAATGGTGCTATCGAGAAGTCAAGTTACCTTGCCATGTCCCGATCTTTGTCTTGACAGACCATGACATTCCCTCGATCGCTTTAGTGTTCCCATTGGCATCTCTGAGAAATCCATCTCGTGTGGATATCCTTAGGCCGAGTCTTTTAGCCTCTTCTCGCGTCATAAAGTTGTGACTTGCTCCAGTGTCGATCAGTGCCTTTGCAAGTTGTCCATTTATTTTCAAGTTCACAAACCGAAGTCTTTTTGCCTCTGCGCTTGTGATGTTGCCCTTGTGCTCCGTCGGGCGGGACTTAACCATTTTAACGGCTTCTCCTCATGTGTCGTTAAAGCATTCAATACTTGTAGTTGCATTGCCCCGAGACGAACCTCTTTATCTTCGTGGGATGCATCATTATTTCTAGCCACCATGGCTTGCAGACTTTGTTTCTTCGGGCAGTTCCGAGCGTTATGCGGTCCATCGCATATAAAACAGAATTTTGGAGGACGCTTTTCATTGTTGTATCGGGGTAGTATCCTTGGATCCACCTTCCGATCATGATTGTGCTTAGCTCCCCCTCCTTTCTCGTCATCACTTTCTTCACTCATGGGCTTGTATGGTCGTTTTTTATGATCGATCAAGCTTTCAGCTATTGCAATGGCTGAAGCTAGATCTTGAACGTTTCGTCTTTCCAATTCGATCTTGGCCCATGATTGTAATCCATCGAGAAAGAAGAAAAGGGAGTCTTTATCCGATAAATCCAGGATCTCAAGGACAAGTGTTGTAAACTCTTTAACATACTCCTTGATAGTACCGGTTTGCTTGAGCTTACGAAGTCGACTTCTGGCTTCATGCTCAGCGTTTACCGGATAAAATTATCTTTTGAGCTCTTGAACAAATTCAGCCCAAGTTGTGATTGTACACGTACCTCGTTCAATATCCATGCTTCGACGTCTCCACCACAGCCCCGCTGTATCTTTGAGGTACATTGTAGCTGTCTTGATCTTGGTGGTGTCCTCCAAGATTTGTACCCCTCCAAGGTACTGCTCTATTTTCCAAATAAAGTCATCAACCGCCCGAGCTTCCTGTTTGCCCATGAGCGGTGATGGTTTGGGAATTTCAATTCTTGGAGTAAAGTTCACGACATTTCCTCCAGTCGTGATCATGGCTTTGTTGCAATCAACAATGTAAGTTTCCAAGCCCATTAGACTTCGATGCATGTCGCTTGACAGCTCATCCATGTCTTTTTGTAGCTTGGTAGTAACATCTTTGATTGCATCTTTGATCATCAGCTTTACTTCATCTCGAAGTAGCTCCATAGCAGCCTTGAATCCTTCCCGGAGCTCACTGAAATCTTCCTCCAAAGCATCCAATCGTTGGAAACACAAGTCTACTTGAGTTCCTATCTCAACAAGACCTGTCTCCATGTCATCGACTCGTTTTTCCAAGGTACGATCCTTGGAAGTACCTTGATCCTTCTTTGATCCCTTTTGGGATTCATCTTGTCCTCGTTTCTCTTCCATGGTTACGAGTTTGGTTATTTCGGTTGCCATTCCCGAATGAACCGACCTGGCTCTGATACCACTTGTCACGGAGTGATTTCTTCAACTCTCGTGCGGCACTTAGATTTGATCTAAGTTCAGCCTTTATGACCCAAACGATATAAGTAACAATGCGGAAGCGTTTGCAAGCGAGTAATACAAACCAACTTTGTATTGCTTACAAGGATGATACAAGAGTGTTTTACAAGTATTACACAAGACTTGTAGGTGTTTTTGGGTGATTGCAAATGAGGGCTTCACCACCTATTTATACTAGTTCATGTTGTCTAGATCCTTCATGATCTAGACATTTCTATGTACTAAATATCTAGATTTTTACAAGGTTACATCCAGAAGTTTCTATGGCAAATATCTATGACATTTCAAGCATTTTCTAGAGCTTTCTTGACAGCTCTAGGGCTGGAAAATTCCAGGCCTTTCTTGGCCATTTTAGGGCTGCTCCAAGTGTTGAAATGATGCTACGTTGTTCCGGAGTCGTGTGGGCTGTTCCGGAGACTTCCGGGCAGCTCTAAACGCATCTATATGTGTCCGGAAACTTCCGGAATCCAAGTAATGCGATTTCATTTTGGACGGGTCGTGACATTATACAATCATCAGAGTTGCTTTTGTTATAACTTCTAAATTTTTCCTGATGACAATATCATGTGTATCTAAAGGTGAGAACGCTGGGAATTCACATTATGACATGAAGTTTATAATTTGAAAAATAATTACAAGGATGAATGGAACCAAAAATTATTAGTCAGATTATCATCGTAAAGTTCTCCTCTCTGTTAAGTATAAATATATGTCAAAATGATTTTTTTCAAAATATCAAATTATATATACAATAAGTTAATAAATTCTGATCATGAGGTTAGTGGACCCTCTTTACCCTTCATTGGCTCAGCCTTTGCTTGAATCAATTTTAAAGTAGTCAGAAGTCAGATGAGGTTAATGATTCAAATGTATAGAGTAGTCAGAAGTCAGATGAGGTTAATGATTCAAATGTATAGAGTAACATTTATTACATGATATTAGGCCTGGCAAAATAGGCGGGCCTGGTCGGGTTAGGTGTCGGGTCAGGACGGGTTCGGGTCAACACAGGTTTCGGTCAGAATCGGTTCATGTTAGACATGGATTAGGATAAGTTCGAGTCAGAATGGGTCGGGTCAGGACGGGGTCAAATCCGAAACTTACATAATTCTCAATTTTCCAACACAAACCATAAAATTAGGATGGACACTTATAAAAAAATGTTAGGATAGTTCGGGTTCGGATGGGTTCGTGTCAAAATAAGTTAATTCTAAAATTTACCATAAGTCTCAAATAAGATTATTCATACGAACAAACAAAAGGAATCTATGTAAACCCAATTGCATGAATCCGTCCCACATGAGGCTCCTATGCATCAAGTATATCCCTACCACCCTCCGCCGCTACTCGTCCACCGCCAGTCCTTAACTGTAGCTCCTCCACAGCTGCTCATCCATCGCCACTCCTTATCCGCTACACTTCCCCGCCGCTACCCTTCCTCCGCCGCTCCTCCACCGCTGTTGCTCGCCTGTCGTTGCCCTTCCGCAGCCGAGCCGCTTCTCCACCGCAAGCTCATTCTTAACTTGTTCTTCACGACAAATGATTACCCATTCTTGCCCAGTCGAGAACTTGTTCTTACCCATTCCAACCCATTCTAAACTCACTATACTATTAGACAGCCCATTCAGACCCGTTCTCTATGAGGATGCTGCCCATTTCTACCCAAACTAGAAAAATTCTTTACCTAAGTTAACCCATTTTCACTACTATAGGTTAAAATTGTCAGGTTTACATGATATTCTAAGATGCTTTATGTATTATTCTTAAGATTTGATCATGGTGGATCTTCCGGATATATTAGTACTATTAAGTTCAAGTAATGGTGTTTGAAGTTGGATGTTTAAAATACATAAGAAATGTTACGGTACAAAGTTTCATGCGAATCCTACAAATTTATCACGCAAGAATGGATGTTACAGGTGGAATTATAACGCAAGGGTAATAATTAATCACGCAAAGATGACATTATCACGCAAAGATGAAATTATTACTGTAACACCCGGAATTTTCCTTTCTGAAGTGTCATGCGACTGGAGGCTCAGGCGCATGGATACCAGGCGACTGGAGCTTCATACGCATGGAGTCGCACGACTGGAGCTCCATGCGCATGATAATCGTACGACTGAAGGTCCAATCGCATGAAGCCCAGGCGACTGAAGTGCCTACGCGACTGGAACTCGGGCGACTGGACGAGGGGTATTTAAGGGAGAGGGCAGTTCTTACCCTCTCCCATACTCACAAACTCAGTCAGAAAAGAGAGAAAAGAGCGAAAGAAGAGGAAAAAGAGAGAAAGGCGTGATTCGGGCGTAAAACTTGTCGAACAACTAGTCCAAACGGAGCTCTTCATCTTCTACTCGCTTGTGTGAGTTCTAGAACCCCACATTTACTTGTTTTCATACGATTTTGGGGCTGGAACACATTTAAACCCGTTTTTGAAATGTATGAGTTTGACCCATTTGGGTGTAATTGTATGTAATGTGTTTAGAGTGCGATTTTGGACTTGTATGTGCTTGTATGATACCCTAGTATGATTCCCTAAGGTTTAGAAGGGGGTAATTTGGGCTGGAAATGAGTTTGGAGGAGTTTTAAGGCCGTATGTCGCGGCTGCTGTTCGGGATGAACTCCATTCGCTGCCCAGTTAGGGTTACGCGATTGAAGGGCCAATCGCACGACTGAGGAACGACTGACATTCAATCGTACGACTGAGGCTCAGCCGCATGACTGGGGACTCAATCGCACGACAGGTCACGTGACTGGGAGTTCAGTCGCATAAGTCCAGTCGCATAGTTGTTCAGTCGCACGACTGAGGGTTCAGTCGCATAGATGCCCATTCGCATAGTGTTTATTCGTACGATAGGAATTTCATTCGCACGCTTGTATGCCCACTCGCATAGTTGTCCATTCGCACGATTCAGTCGCATGGAGGCCATGCGACTGAAGTATGTCCAATCGCCCAAATAGGGCTGATGTGAATGAGGAGAGATGTGTATGCAAGATGTATGTATGATAAGTATGATGTAGCCTTATATGATGGTAATGACTCACGATTTGTAAATATCGATGTTCCTTATGTCGATGTATGTTTATCTTTTCTTGACTTTATGTGCTTTGTTAATGAATGAAACGAAAGTAATAAGAACGTAAAGTGAAAGATAATGAAAGAGGAACATGATGAATGAATGCATGCATTAATGAACGAACGAATGAATGTAAGAAAGGCTTGCAAGCAAATGTATGGAGGTGCAAACCCCTGGCAGGTGTTAGCTCAACGGTGTGCGGGTTAGCTACCCCAAAGGATGCACATTGGGGTCAGTCTTTGTGATTGACCATATGTATGTATGGGATCCTTACCGCTTACCCTAGGTGACTGGATCAACATTAGTGCACAACGTTCGTGATTGATCATCACAGGTCCAGCACCCGCAATAGTGCACAATGTTCGGGGTATAGCATATGGCATTGATCCAGAATGAAAGTGGAAAGATAAGTGGTGCATGTACCGACCCTAGGTGACTGGATCAGCAGTAGTGCATAACGTTCGTGGTTGATTACCACAGGTCCAGCACCAACAGTATTGTACGATGTTCAGGGTAATGTACATGTCACCGAATGTAATGAACGTACGAATGAACGTATTGAATGTATGAATGAAGGTAACGAACGTACGAACGAATGTAAAGAATGTATGATTGAACGTGAATGATAACGATGAATGGTACACGAATGAAAGCTAATGAACGAATGATGAAGATAATAATAATATTATCCACGTGTACGTATATTGTGTGATCGCACGTATGTAAGGACGGTTTTAACGAAAGAAAAGTATGCTTTATTATAAAAACTAGAACTCACTCAGCAACGCTGACTTTTTATGTGTTTCCAATTGGCAGGTAGGGTTGCTGAGGATGGCACGAGGCGGCTACTCAGCTCTTTTGGGATGACATTCCTTTGTACATAATGACATAACACATTATGTTGCATGCAAGTGTTTGTTGAGGATTCAGATAAACGGGATTACTTAAGAAATCCTTTAGGTTTCATATGCTTCCGCAGCAAACACTGTAACGTTATGTAATGCGAAAATATGTATTTTGTAGTTAAACAACGATGTATTATTTTGCAAAAGCTTTTATGATGAAATGAGAATGTCCTTTTTATCAATTCCGCTGCATTATTTTACTTAGTAAATGTAAACTATATGTTTGATATGCAATGAATGACCAACTGTGAGGTGCCCGGGAACGGGGCCTTACAAGTTGGTGTCAGAGCCAAAGTTTAAGTGAAACGGATAAATTTTCAAAATAAACCTCAACTTAAACTGAGAATGGGACGGAAAGGGAAGGAATGCCAATCTGAATAGCTGCGTGCCATCAGGTATTTTCGTAATGTTAATCAGAATTTACGTGCACATGTTATGTGTTTATGTGTTACTGTTAGATTTAGATACTAATGTAGTCAGGACCAGGTAATGCTCGGGGTACGAAGAGTAAAGTAAGTGGCTAATCACAACTGGCCACTGTAATTAGGGACTTACTATACTTGACTTAAACTGAGCTATTCCCTTGAATGACCGTGTTGGTGTTTGAATCTTTCAGTGTGTGATAGAGAATGGCTGGTGGTAGATCTTCTAAGGCCTCATGGGGTGGAGGTGGTGGCGGACGTGGTGCTGAACCGCGGGCCACAAGAGGAAGACCTAGGAGGGAGAAAGTGGTTCTTGAAGAAACCGAGACCCCTCATCAGGAGGGTGTAAACGAAAGCGCCAATTTGAGAGCCTCGGTAAAAGAGGCAGTGGTCGAAGAGGTGCATCAGGTCATGCAGACGATCTTACCGTCTGTGGTGACCGAAGTGATTAAGGCTGTCCGGGAAGGTGAAAGAAAAGAGAGGAATAGGTCCTCGGGAGGACAGGGGCAATCAGGGCCGGAAACAGTTCTTTCTGATGATGAAGAGGAAGAGGAGGAGGAGCCTGTGCATGAGACAACACGAGGCTGTAATTATGGGGCGTTTATGAGGTGCAAACCCCCTTCTTTTGACGGTAATGGCACTGCTGCTGCTGCTCATCGATGGGTGAGAGAAATGGAAAGTGTCCTCGATATCAGCGAGTGCCGTGAGGACCAAAAGGTGAAGTTCGCTACCCACTCTTTCACGGATTCGGCCTTATGCTGGTGGGACAACGTAGTCCAAGCCGAGGGTAGCAGGGCCATTAGAAAGATGAAGTGGTCCGAATTGAAGAGGTTGGTGATCGAGGAGTTCTGTCCTCATCGGGAAATGGATAAAGTTGAGAGAGAGTTCCTGCAGCTGGAGGCGGGGACGATGACCCACCAATAGTACACCACGAAATTCAACGAAATGGCACGTCTGGTGCCGGATCAGGTGACTCCTCTAGCGCGAAAGATCAAGAGGTATATTCAGGGTTTGCCAGCAGATATTCGCAGGCATATGATCGCCGCCCGACCAACCACCTTTAGGTCGGCGGTGGACTTGGCGGGGAGACTGTATGATGAAAGGGCAGTGGTGGTGGTGGCTGATGGTAATCAGAAGGGTGGTGACAGGAATTGGAACGGGAAGAGGTTTGGTCGGGGTAATGCCTCGACGAGTAACAAGAAGGCACGGGTGGATGACCGCCATGTAGCCACACTGGGTACGGGACCGAAAAGGTGTGGCAAATGTGGAAAGGAGCATGGTGGGGAGTGCAGACTGGGGCTGAATGTTTGTTTCAAGTGTGGAAAGCCTGGTCATATGGCTAGAGAGTGTAAGGGCATGAGGTGCTTCAACTGGGGAGAGTGGCCATATGAATAAAAACTGCAAGAAGCCGAGGTCTGAGAGTTCTGGCGTGAAGAAGACGGGGAATGAGGGATCGAAGGCAAGCGCCAGGGCATTCACGATGACGCAGGAAGAGGCTAGGACGGACCCTGATGTTATGTCCGGTACGTTTCTGGTGAACCAAACTTTAGCCTCTGTATTATTCGATTCGGGTGCCAGTAGGAGTTTTATTTCTGCTGCTTTCTGTGCCAAACTGCCTGTTAGTAGTAGACGTGTGGATGTACCGTTTGATGTAGAAACTACGATAGGTAAGTCTACCAGAATTTCCAAGGTGATAGAGGGTTGCGATGTGGAATTAGAGGGCCACAAATTTCCGGTTAGACCATTCGCGATGGCATTGGGTGGCTTTGATTTGGTGCTTGGGATGGATTGGTTGGCGGACTTCGAAGCGAACATAGTGTGTCGGAAGAAGATGATTCGTCTGATAGCGTCTGACGGGAGTTCGGTAACTGCTCATGGGGATCGGGTCATGACGATTCCAAAGGTGATCTCAATGGCGGTGGCGGGAAAATGTATGAGGCGTGGATGTAGCGCCTATTTATGTTATGTGAAGGATGTAGAAGCGCCAACACCACAACTGTCCAATGTTCCGGTTGTGTGTGACTTTCCGGATGTGTTTCCCGAAGACTTATCGGGAGTGCCGCCTGACCGAGAGATCGAGTTTCAGATTGACCTGATACCAGGTGCTCAACCTATTGCCAAAGCACCGTATAGATTGGCTCCGACGGAAATGAAAGAGTTGATGAGGCAGTTACAAGAGCTGCTAGATAAGGGGTTCATTAGACCGAGTATCTCACCTTGGGGTGCTCCGGTCCTATTTGTAAAGAAGAAAGACGGTAGTATGAGGATGTGCATCGACTACCGTGAGCTGAACAAATTGACGGTGAAGAACCGATACCCCTTGCCAAGAATCGATGATTTGTTTGATCAACTTCAGGGTGCCAGCTGGTTTCCAAGGATAGATCTTCGATCGGGCTACCATCAACTAAAGGTGAGAGAGCAGGACATCCCTAAAACAGCTTTTCGCACGCGCTACGGTCACTACGAGTTTCTTGTCATGTCTTTTGGTTTGACCAATGAGCCAACTGCTTTTATGGACCTGATGAACCGGGTGTGTCGGCCAATGTTGGATAAATCAGTGATTGTGTTCATTGATGATATCTTGATCTATTCAAAGAGCGAGACTGCGCATACCGGGCACATCCGAGAAGTTCTGGAGACGTTGAGAAGGGAGAAGTTGTATGCTAAATTCTCCAAATGCGTGTTCTGGATGCGCGAAGTTCAGTTCTTGGGTCACGTTGTGAATCCGGAGGGTATTATGGTCGATCCGGCAAAGGTGGAAGCGGTAATGCAATGGAAGTCTCCAAAGACGTCATCTGAAATCCGAAGTTTCTTGGGTTTGGCGGGCTACTACCGAAGGTTTATTCAAGACTTTTCCAAAATCGCTTCTCCACTAACCAAGTTGACCCGGAAAGATGTAAAGTTCGTATGGGGTCAAGCTCAAGAGAAGGTGTTCGAAGAATTGAAGGCGAGATTGACCCAAGCTCCTGTTCTGTCATTGCCCAAGGGGAGTGAAGATCTGGTGGTATATTCTGATGCTTCCTATTCGGGATTGGGGTGCGTGTTAATGCAGAGGGGGAAGGTTATAGCCTATTGATCGATGTCATGTGGTCGGTCAAAAATATATTAAAGAGTACCTAATCACCCTTAATAGCAAAGGGTAAGCAGGGTGTCGAATCCACAGGGAATCACAGGAAAGTGCTAGTAATGATTAAACTAGAAGAATTAAATATTGAAAAAGGAAATTGCTTGATTAATTGAATTGAGAAATAATTAACTTAACGAAATAAAGTTTAATTTTTTAACAATCTTGAAGAAAAGCAACCCACTTTAGGATCCAGGTTTAGCAAAGTCACAATTTTTCTTGAATGAAACCTAGTGAGAAGTCATTAATGGTGACTTACACATGATATGATTTAAGTGAAAATTATGGATTAAAGTTTAAAGGACCTTATTCACACAATTACCAATTTGACTAATAAAACCCTAATTCTAATAATCAATCACGTAATGATCATAGACAACCAAAGTTAAAGAAGATCAAAATTAGGTTAAATCATAATCAATCTGTTTAAATAATCAAATCATAAATTAAATCCAACAAGAACTTAAAAGGTTCAAGATTTAACCTCAAATCTAGGTTACAAACTAAGAAAAATAAGAACTTGCACAAACCCTTCTCCCGAAGTGAATCACAATGGATTTAGCCTTGCATCATCATCGATTCTTCAATAAAAGTGTAATTGAGCATGTAATTCGGATGAAATCGATGTTCTTGATGTTGGAAGAGCTTGAGAATGATCCAAGATTGCCAATTTTTCATCCAAGATTGCTGTATGTGAAGTGTAACTCGAATTAGGTTTTTTCCCTTTTAAATCCCTTCAAAATAGGCTCAATCTCAACAAAAACCCGGACCCCGGCGTCGGTGGCGCCTATGTAGGCGTCAGTGGCGCCACCTTCCTGTGCAACCTTGATTTTCATGTGTAGTTTTCGAGACCTTTCCGTTGATAGGTCATGGGCCCCGTAACTCCCTTCCTAGCTCAAGTTATGCCCGTTTTAAGATATCATTGCCGTACAACTTCGATTTATCATATCTTGGCTTCTCGAGCTCCAATTGTCATCCCGTTTCTTCCCATTTCTCCGTATTCTTCACGTTTAACCTACAAACACCAAATACTCCCAAAGTAACTCTATTTCTCATACATTTATACATAAAACCCGGAAATAAAGTCGTTAAACGTTAAACTTTCACCACCCGATCACCTATGCATCCCGGCAGTTGAAAGTTGATGATGTTAACTATCCTACTCATGACTTGGAGCTAGCAGCTGTGGTCTTTACATTGAAGATTTGGAGGCACTATTTCTATGGGACAAAGTGCACCATCTTCACCGACCACAAGAGCTTGAAGTACTTCTTCGAGCAAAAAGATTTGAATATGAGGCAACGGCGATGGTTGGAGCTTATAAAAGACTATGATTGTGAGATCCATTACCATCCGGGCAAGGCCAACGTGGTGACGGATGCCCTTAGCCGAAAAGAGAGGCCCGAGCCAATTCGGGTGAAGGCGTACCAACTGATTATGACCTCAGATGTGATGAAACAAGTCAAGGAGTTTCAAGATGAGGCACTGAAAGAAGATCATCTTAACTTTGAAAGAATGAGAGGTCTGGTCGCGGAGTTGGGTGAAAACACAATCGGTGTTAGAACCCGATGTGGGCGGATGTGGATTTCTCGTTTCGGGGATCTACGGGTAAAGATCATGGATGAAACCCACAAGACTCGATACGCCATTCATCCCGGTGCCACGAGGATGTACCAAGACATGAAGAAAGACTATTGGTGGCCGGGTATGAAGCGTGATGTGGTGGAGTATGTGAGTAAATGCCTTACTTGTTTACAAGTGAAGGCCGAGCACCAGAAGCCGTATGGAAAGATTCAACCTTCGGATATACCGGAATGGAAGTGGGAGCACATCACCATGGATTTCATCACGAAGCTGCCACGTACCCAAAAGGGTATGATGCTATATGGGTGATTGTTGATCGTCTGACGAAGAGTGCTCACTTCCTACCAATGCGTGAGACATACTCATCCGAGAGGTTGGCCGATCTTTTCATCAAGGAGATTGTGACTCGTCATGGTGTACCAGTGTCAATTGTGTCTGATCGCGACACTCGGTTTACATCCAAATTCTGGAAGAAATTCCATGATGTCATGGGGACGAGGTTACATATTAGCAAGGCTTATCATCCCCAAACTGATGGTCAGTCCGAAAGGACCATTCAGACTTTAGAGGACATGCTCCGGGCATGTGTGATTGACTTCGGGGGAAGTTGGGATGACCACTTACCGTTAGCAGAATTCTCATACAACAACAGCTACCATGCCAGCATTGGCATGCCACCTTACGAGATGCTATACGGTAGGAGATGCAGGACACCGTTTATTGGGGTGATATTGGTCAAAAGGAATTGGGGAGCGTCGAGTTGATCGAGGCAACGACTGAAAAGCTTGAAAGGATCAAGGCCTACATGAAGGCAGCCAAGGACAGACAAAAGTCGTATGCCGATAAACGACGAAGACCGATTGAGTTCCAGGTGGGTGACCGGGTTATGTTGAAGGTCTCACCTTGGAAGGGTATCATCCGATTCAGGAAACGGGGTAAATTGAGCCCGCGGTATATAGGCCCTTTCCGAATCATTGCCCGTGTAGGAGAGGTGGCTATAGGCTGGAATTGCCAGATGAGTTAGGTGGAATTCACCCAACCTTCCACGTATCTCATCTGAGAAAGTGTTTGTCCGATGAAGATATGATTGTTCCACTGGAGGATATCGAAGTAGATGAACGACTCAATTACGTGGAGCAACCAGTGGCAATCATTGACAGAAAAGAGAAGCGGCTACGAAATAAAGTAGTTCCTCTTGTGCGTGTACAGTGGAGGCACAGGAAGGGATCCGAGTCAACGTGGGAGACAGAAGATGAAATAAGGCAGCATTACCCACGCTTGTTCGAGGAATGACAGGTTTCGAGGACAAAACCTAAATAAGGGGGGTGGACTTGTAACACCCGGAATTTTCCTTTCTGAAGTGTCATGCGACTGGAGGCTCAGGCGCATGGATACCAGGCGACTGGAGCTTCATACGCATGGAGTCGCACGACTGGAGCTCCATGCGCATGACAATCGTACGACTGAAGGTCCAATCGCATGAAGCCCAGGCGACTGAAGTGCCTACGCGACTGGAACTCGGGCGACTGGACGAGGGGTATTTAAGGGAGAGGGCAGTTCTTACCCTCTCCATACTCACAAACTCAGTCAGAAAAGAGAAAAAGAGCGAAAGAAGAGGAAAAAGAGAGAAAGGCGTGATTCGGGCGTAAAACTTGTCGAGCAACTAGTCCAAACGGAGCTCTTCATCTTCTACTCGCTTGTGTGAGTTCTAGGACCCACATTTACTTGTTTTCATATGATTTTGGGGCTGGAACACATTTAAACCCGTTTTGAAATGTATGAGTTTGACCCATTTGGGTGTAATTGTATGTAATGTGTTTAGAGTGCGATTTTGGACTTGTATGTGCTTGTATGATACCCTAGTATGATTCCTTAAGTTTAGAAGGGGGTAATTTGGGCTGGAAATGAGTTTGGAGGAGTTTGAAGGCCGTATGTCGCGGCTGCTGTTCGGGATGAACTCCATCTGTTAAGCTTTGATGCACCATTTACGCGTATAAATTACTTCTTAGTTCCAATTTTAGTATTTGATTTGGTAGTCTTATACACTTGTTGTATAAACATGTTATAATTAGCCATGTGAAAAGGAAAGTATCACAATGAAGCAAAGAATCAAGAAAATAAAATTATAAAAACATAAAATGGAAATTTATCAATGTGGAATTTTAAATGAGGAGGACTAAATAGTCAGAAACCAAAGAATAAGAATTTAATCTACATTTATGGAAAAATAAAATATAATGAAATGAAAGAAGCATACGAGGAAATAGGATGTACAAATTTTACCGAATACCGTACCGAATCGTTACTGACCGAACATAATCGGTACCGGTACTTAGTTTTTTATGTTTTGGTATTTTGTACTTTCGGTTTAGGTATTTTGATTATTTTTAATGTTACCGGTACTGATCGGTACCGAACCGATAAAATCGGTATGGTATTCGGTTAACACTTTTACCTATTTTCGTTGATCTCATCCCTACGAAAAATATCAGAGTCCCTAACTAGAATACGACTTAAAGAATAAACATGATTCCATTAAGTGTTATAAATAACACTTGAATTTATATTGTTTATCTTCGGACTCTGTTACTAAAAAACTATGTACAGTAATGCAGAATTCAAATTCAATGCCTACACATTTTTCCAAATATAAATCCTAAGAGCTTGAGCAATAAACCCAATTATCTTAGTTTTCTTTACATATTAAACTGTACTAAATGTATTAAAAAACAATAATTGAATAAAAAAAGGATAGAGAGAAAGAACATTATGATGGGAGATGGTAACAAAATGATTTTAAGCATAAGCATGAAAGGTGCACTTGATTATGTGCCCATGAGAGTCTGTGTTTTCGTCCCCTTTTCTTTATTTTAATGCCCCACCCCATCTTATGAATCATACATATATTTGTAAGTAATGAAATATATTAATACCGTAATTCACTATATAGTATTATCATAATTAAGAGAACATAATCACTGAGAAAATTCAATCATATATGTGTGTGTTTGTTTGTGGTTTTTTCTATAGAGCTAATAATGTCGTATGAGCATACTTATTTTATAACAATGACATAAACAAATATATTTTACAATTCAAAAACCAATTGCCGCCTATTTACGACCTAAAAATGTAATGTAAGACAAGTGTTAAAACTAGTATTATACTAATGTATGTTGTCTCCATGTATACTTGCATGAATGTTTGATTCTTCGTTTGTCTAGTTGCTATTTTCACTCCAACTTTAAATATAAAATTTGTATTCTATAAAACTATAATTTTATTGTTGATTGATAATTTTCATATATATAGGTAATTTTATGTACTTAGTTAAGTGTGTTTCTAAAATCTAAATACGAATACCAAGTAATATCAAAATCAAAGGAACTTACTTGGTATCCATATTCAAGGTAAGAGATATATTAAAAATAATTGAATTCAAAATCGGTAAAGACAAATAAGAAAAATAAACATTGTGTGAAATCAAGGTAAACTAGTAATTTAAAATAATTTATGAAATTTACCCTCGAATTACCATAAAACAGTAATTGATAACTTTTAGTATTTAAAAATTTTAAAATGAACATATATCAATTAAAATATATATATATATATATATATATATATATACACTAGGAGGAGCCCGCGCTATGCGGCGGGCGTAATGTGATATAGTGACATTTTTCATCCAATATGGGTTTATGATGGTTTGTTATTATCGTATTATTTTTACAAAATATATTAAGTATTTTGTAAGCTTTTATGTAAATATAATTATTGTGGTTGATATACGTGATACGCAATACGCAGACCTAGCAAGTAATATATATGCATTGAACTTATCAATTAGTTCACGAAAATCATTTTTGCAATAAAGTAATACACGAATAAACAAATATAATTTTTAAACATAAAAGTTGAAGCAAAATTATCCGGTACTCATTTTATTCAGTTGTGAAGTGATCTCATCATGATGATATCATTTTAATCGAAATACTCAAACATTTGAATGATCTAAAGTATGTTGGGCAATCACCATTCCTTATCAAGAGCAAGCCCATGAGCATCCGGTATATCTTGTTGATTCACCGCTACATCTAATGGAGGATGGTTTTTTGGAATATCAGGTATTTGTTCTTGATTATATGCCACATCTTATGAAGCTTGGTTATTAGAAATGTACTCCACTTTGACAGAGTCATCCTTCGCTACAGCATGTTTGGTAACTGAAAAATAAGTAAATGTTTAGTTTCTTACATGTGAATTTATCATAGCTCACAATATTAAATAGCATAGGTAAGAAAATAAAATTAGAGTTTCAGAAGTTAAAATGACACCCGATACATCTTTTAAATTATTCTGTTCATATTAATTCTATATCATGCAAAAGGAAATATAATAAGTTAGTATGCAGTAAATTGATCGTATTTTTATTAGAAACATCACGTGTTTTCTTTGATTATAAGTTTTATCCATAAAAAAACAAATATTACTAATGAAAAACAACATCATGAACATAAAACATAAGCCGTTTAATTTAATAAACTATAGTATTAGGTTTTGGCACACGTACATTTCACATATCACGTAACACTTCCAGATATACAACATTTGAGATGTACACTCCGACTCGTTTGAATTTTTTGGAAGGGTATACTAACACATTTGTATTTTTCCGTGATATCCCTCTTAATAAAGCAACATAAAGTTGTCCATATGAAAAACAGATTCTGGCAGATAAACATCAACATGCGGGATCATTGACCTTGAGCTTTGTTAATTGTCATGGAAAAGCTAAGTCGAATAGGGAACTATTTTCTTAGTTTTTATTTTTAAAAAAACTAACCTTTCTTAGTTTTTATTTTTAAAAACTAATATAATGCAAGTACATTTAGGGTATAACACAAAAATCTATAACAACATATTTTTAATAATTAATATCTCAAAAAAAATAATATCACCAAAAATCTATACCACTTTAATAATTAATTTTGTTCAAAATTGAGGTACACAGAAGATTAAACAGACGACTTTGAAAATTAATTGCAGGTACACACAATAGATATATTAATCGTAGATGAGTTTTTAATATAATTGGTTGATATGTAAAATATAAAAAATATTATTTCAGGCTACCTTTTTCATCGCTGTAATTAGTTGAGCTAATTTATTTTTCTTGAAGTAGAAAAAAAATTGTTGCATAGTTGAATCCTAAATATTATTTTTTCTTCACCTTTTTTTATTTTTTAGGTGGTTGAGATGTTTGTGGAGGATATATACATTTTTTACGTATATGGTTGAGATATTTGTGGAGGATATAATATGTAAATAAAGTTAATAGTTGTAGTGTGTGAGGATATTATGGAAATTAACATAGGGGTTAATTTGTAAATAAGATTTTAAGTACCATTTTACCCTTATAAATGTTTGTATTTTATGCATTGAATGTTGTACATGTTCTTAATTTTAGGGTATCTTAAAATACCCCTCTCATATACTTTATATATAGTATATATATATGTGTGTGTGTGTGTGTGTGTGTGTGTGGGAAGGATCACCTGAAAACTAAATTATAATTGAAAACCATGAAAACTAATATCTAACCATTAATCATATTTAATCAATGGCTTATATTAATAGTGGCATTATTGTAAATATAGTGAAGTTTAAATGGTAATTTTTAATAATTAGGGGTATTTTAGGCAGAAAAAATTCATGTTTCTCTTCCATCTTACTAATTCACTATTATCTCTCCTCTTTCCCAATCATCTCTTCACTTTCATCTCTCCTATTGATTATAAAAAAGTAAAACAAGTTGTGATTATTATGACATTAGCAGTTACGTACACAAGAATATAAATTAAAAAAAAATAAAGAGTGTACATATGTGTATGTTGCAACGTAATAGGAGATGTTACATATACGCAACAACATATGTTATGTATACGGAACACCTATACGTAACAACACTTGTTACGTACACATAACAACACTTGCTACATATACCATTAGTGAATCCATCATATATGTAATAGAAAATGTTACGTATACGTAACAACATATGTTACATATACCATAAACCTTTACGCAACAGCAGATGGTACGTATATGTAATACTTATACGTAAATGTTACGTATACGTAACATTCTCAAGATAAACTACACTTATTTAACCCACTTTATAATCAAGGATTTAAAGATAAAACGATGAAAGAATGAATATATATGAATCAGATGCAAAAGTAATAAAAAAGATTTGTGAATTAACTAGTGAAATATGGTTAGAAATGTGAATAAAAATATAAAATTCAAATAAGGAAATGAGTTATATCAATGATAATAGTTTCCTAAGTTAAATATGTGTATGTTTCCTAAAGTGTCCTTTGAAAAAAATTAGAAAATATAATAAATAAAAATTATTTGATTGGTTGAAAGTAGTTTTCATGGTTTTCAATTATAATCTCAGTTTTCATTTGATCTCTCCCTATATATATATATATATATATATATATATATATATATATATATATATATATATATATATATATATATATATATATATATATATATATATATATATATATATATATATATATATATATATATATATATATATATATGATCAGGATCATTACAGAACCAATTTTTATTTTCAGAACCAAAACAACAATTGATTTACATAAATGTAAATGACGAACCATTGAGTTACATATATGTAAGTTAAGGTTGGTGATTTTTAATTGTTTTACATACATGTATGATATACACATATGTAAAACAACTCAAGTATCATTAGACTTAAGTTATATTTATGTAAATCAATGGTTTTTTGGTTCTGAAAAAAAAATATGGTTCTGTAATGATCCTAACCCTATATATATATATATATATATATATATATAGGATTAGGTTCATTACGAAACCATTTTTATTTTCAGAATCAAAATAATCATTGATTTACATAAATGTAAATTATAAACCATTAATTTACATAGATGTAAGTTAAACCTGGTGATATTTATTTGTTTTTATAGTTTATTATTCATATCTGATATACACATATGTAAAACATATCAAATATTCCAGACTTAATATACATTTATGTAAATCAATGGTTCTTTAGTTCTGAAAATAAAAAGTGGTATTGTAATGATTCTAACAATATATATATATATATATATATATAAATATATATATATATACAAATATATATATATATATATTTATATATATAGGGTAAGGTTCAATCGTTAACCCTCTATTATTGCGATAACCGTGTTAACTTTTGAATATCAATCAAAATCATTATTTTTTTGTTGGAATAACATCATTACACATATACACAAATATATTCTTTAATGTATATGTGCAAATTCATTAGCGTAAAAAGTTTACACTAGTGTAAGCTACACTTACATCAGTAAATATTTAGTGCTGTAAGTGTAACTTACACTTGTCGTAATTTTTTTACGCTTGTGAATTTACACATATACAGAAAAGAACATAATATTGTATATGTATAATTATACTATTCCAACAAAAAGAATCATGATTTTGATTAATATTCAAAAGTTAACACGGTTATCATAATAATAGAAGGTTAACATTTGATCCTTTCCCTATATATATATATATATATACATATATATATAACATTTGATCTCTTCCCTATATATAACATTTGATCTCTTCCCTATATATATATATATATATATATATATATATATATATATATATATATATATATATATATATATATATATATGGGACGGAAAGACCGCGTACATCTTCCCGCAAATGTGGGGGAAAGACCGCGTACATCTTCCCTTAAATGGGACGGACCTCCCTGGACCCTGTGAAAACGCGGGAGCTCTTTGCAGCACCAGGTACGCCCTTTATATATATATATATAGGGAAGATATCAAATGTTAACCCTCTATTATTACGATAACCGTGTTAACTTTTGAAGATTAATCAAAATCATGATTCTTTTTGTTGTAATAGTATAATTATACATATACAACATTACGTTCTTTTATGTATATGTGTAATATATATATATATATATATATATATATATATATATATATATATATATATATATATATATATATATATATCATGCAGTTTAATGAATATTTTAGTATTTATCTACTTTATATATCATATAAACAGATTATAATATCCTTTACGATGGTGGATACATCACAAGCATATTCTGTGAAATCCAAGCAGTCTATCATGATTAAGCTGCTTTTTACTTTCCAAAAAGTCAACTCATTAAGAGTTTATTTTCAGTATACTTAAAGTTCAAGGCGAATAATTAATGGCACCTAATGCTAACTAAAAATAAGCTCCGAAGGTAATTTAAATTGCAAAAAATAAAAATAAAATGTATTAATACTATAGGAATTCAAGACATATGATATACTCATATGGTCTTGTTAGTAAAATAATTTCACACATATGACTGTGAAGTATATGATCTTAGGACTTGTAGTCACATGTATACTCCTTTATCTCGATATACAGTTGTGTATTTAGTCGCTTGCATGTTTGTTGAGATTATTATTAGAAATCGTAAAATATGTTTTTGTATACTGTATTTAATCTTCACATTGGTTGTAAAAGCAGCCCCGTACACTAGCTGACTGGCTGCATAAATAAAAGTAGCTATTATAAATCCATTAGAGAAAGAACTCTAATACTTTAATTAATCTCGTTAATGTTAACTTTTAGTCTTTTTGTGCTGTGGATTTGTAGGGAAATCACGTGCTTTGTGAGTAGAGCATATATCAAAGTTTGCAGAGGTCATTAAAAAAATAAAATAATAAAAATAATTAAAACTTTTTTAAATGATGACGCATACTTATGTATGTCTGGATTGGGACTGTTTTCATTGGATCCATCGCCGAATTAGAGGGTTTATATGTTTCCTATGCATGTATGCTTCACATACTATACCCAATCTCCTATGTACATACATACATAAAAGAACCATTAAAGAGACAAATTAAATAAGAATCTTCGTATATTACTTTTACTAGCTATAGTAACCGTATGTTACACGGGTTAATAAATAAAAAAATTAATATAATAAAATTTATTAATTATAAAATAATATTTTAAGATATAATCATTGAAATTATGTATTAGAAATGACTCTAAGTTATAAAATAGTGATATCAACTTTTTAAAACTTTATTTTTTTCAAAAAAAAACATTTTGTTCTAAAACAAACCGTATAAAAATGTCATTTTTAAAATTTTCTTATTATAACTCTTAAATTAATTATTTTTTGTTTTAAAAAATAACTTTTTAAAATACCAATTTTAAATATTTCGTATTTTAAAAAGTCTTATGCTTTAAACAAATTTATTATTTTACAAAAAAATGTTTATTTAGAAATAATATTAATAAATATATCTCTTTATTAATTTATTAAATCTAAAAAAGTGTTAAATAGTATTATTAGTAATTAAGGTAATTATTTAATAGGAGAAAGAGGCGGGAAAATTTTGGTGAGAATGATTGTGGTGTTGACACGTGTCATCCCAGATACCCTTTTATTAGAGCAAGAAGATAAGTTTTATAAAACTTATATTATACCTAAGTAAGTGTGAGTAAAAAAACAATATCACATATACATCATATAGATAATGGGTGTGATCACACTTACACTCATTAAATGTGTGTAATGATATTTGTGTCAGTGTGAGACTTAATTTTAAAAAAGATGATAAGTTATAAAAAAATCCCCACACTCGTTAGCTCAGTCACTACATCACCACATGCTATAGGGGCCGGTATTCCTGCTCATGCAAGAGCGGACCACCTAGTAAGGAGGGGGAGGGTTCAACTGACCATGCAAACTTCTATTTTATATGTAACGTATCATAACAGTTTTTGAATTGAATCTGTTTTGTTTTTTTAATGTTGACTCCTATGAAAAACTTTAGCCCCTAAACCAAATATATATTTTAATCTTTAACTAAATTAAGAGCTTGCTTTTGTCAAAATTAATAAGCTCAAAATCTAATGATCAACTAAGTTTATTTTTATTATATCTACTAGCCCGTTTATCTATTAAAAGCCCAAGTTATTTTTCATCAACCCATTACCAATCTACATTTCATAAGTATTTTTAAAAGTTCACCTAAATATTACCCCTAATTGAAGAGTCGCTACTTACAAGTTGTCATTACAAATAAAATATTAACGACTTTAGCTTAAGATTAGCAAATTGCTATTCCTACTTTGGTGTTGCGTGCAGCCTTGAATAGTTGAATAAAAACATCAAGTTTTTTTAAACATGTTTATTATATATTTCAGATTGATCATTCTATATGCTCACATATTCCAATTAAATGTTGGCATATGTAATTATTTTTCTCATATGGCCACACATTTTGTAGCATATGTGTTTTGATTTAACTATTTATGTTCATTTATCTTTTAATTTTCTAAACGAATAAAAATAATTGATTAAATATATACTGAAATATATGAATTGATTTTATCTTAGAGCTTACGGAGAGACCAACACACACATATTTGAAATTTAATTTAATTAGATACATTTAATAAGTATATAAATATTTATGTCCATAATGTTTTGTTGTACAATTCTTTTGCTACCAAGTAATACTTCGGTTATGTTGCTTATAATCATTTGGTCAATACAATTTACATATTATATTTGTATATTGTCTATATACATACTAAATGTATATAAATCACAAAATTTTGATCTATACTATGCCTAATATGGTTCATATCCTATGGTTTTCATTATTTTTTGACTTCCTTTAAATTGTGCCATATGTCATAGACATGATCATGTTGATAAGTGATACCACACCAACTTTACAAACCCTTCTCTTTGCATCTCTCTATCACCTTAAATTCCCTTGTTTCAGAGCTCTTTGATCAATATTCCTTCAATTAATCCCTCTTGTTTCTTCATTCCTATAATCTCCATCAATACATGGGTACCTCAAATCTTGATCTATTAATCGTCTCTCTCGATACCCGATATCACAGATGCACTTCATCATCATCATCATCATCATCATCACAAACAAGTAATACACTGTCAGTAAAGAAGATAAAACTGTAAATTCAGTTTCTGATGCTTTAAAGATCAAAGTCCCATCTTCTGCTGGAGATCAGCTTCATGAAGTCACGAATCGCAAGGATGATCCCGCGACTCCGAGGTCTCTAGAGCACAGAATTCCGGTGATGGCAGCATGTCCACCGGCCCCGAGAAAGGCGAAGTCGGTTCCGGTGAATAGGAAACGAAAGGCTCCATTTGTTCCGGTGGTTGGAGACGTTGTTGATTCTGGTGATTTTATTGTTTATGTGGATGCAATGATTGCTTTGAATGAAGCTGTTTATGTACCGGATATTATGGTCGGAGATCTTGGTAATACGGATGCTAAGAAGTTAAAGTTACTGCCGGCACACGACAATTGATTAGGTTTTGGTATATGTATGTTGATTAGTATTAATCTAGTATAATTAAGATAGTTGAATCATTTTCTTGTAAGAAAAATGGTGTTAACAATTATTATTAATTTGATTTAACAAGCGAATTGTCTGCGCGCATAGAACCATTTTGTTAATTTTATATCATTTTGAAGGTATAATTCTTCTTCTTTTTAATCTAGCTTCTTCTTAAGTTCAAGTTCATATTAAACAATTAATGTAATTTAGACTAGGTGTATAAGGTGTTTGAGTATACCATTCAAAAAAAATTATATAATTAAGTAGAAATGCTATGTTAATACGATCAGTCTAATAGATCAAGAAAGAAACCAGGGTGTTCTTTAACAAATAGTCTAGATATGCTCTTCCATTTTGTGTACCCTATGGGCGCATTGTATAAAATACAATACTACACACTATGTTACACAATAAAATTTAAAGGATGAGGTTATAGCAAAAATAATATTTACTTTAAAAAACTTAAGAAAGATTGTGAGATTAATACGTGTCTTTCATTGTTTTAAAAGAGATGACATTTTAGTTATCATCTTAAATATGTTAGCTTATTGTACATGTCTAATACATTTATTATGCTAAATATCAGTTTATTGTATCACATATTTTTCATCATTCCTTATATGTATTTATGTTTGTGTTTTATGTTTTAAATCATTTTGTGTTATTTATATTACTGTTTTTTATATATTATATAAACTTGTTACTTATTATTATTTTTTAAAGTTAGAAGTACACCGTGATAGTATATGATGTTAATTCACTAATATATTTCAAAACTAATAGTGTTCAAGATAACACAATGCCTTATAAAAAACACAATGTGACATTTTATTGTTTTGTTTTATATTTTATATTTTTTATGTTATTTTATTATTGTTTTTAATGTATTAAATTTGTTAGTCGTTAATTTATCATTGTGTTTTACATACTAGAAATACACAACAATGTTTTTCACCATTATACTTTTATGAATTCGTCATTTAAAAAAAATACAACAGTATCCTGAAAAACATAATAATTAATAAAAAACACAATAAAATATACTAAAGAACACAATGACAATCAGAAATCATATGGGCTTAAAAACATAAAAGAATTTATTATCATTTTATATAATGAAATTGTACTTGTTTTAAAGATAAAATCGCTAGTTTTTATAGTATAATTTCTATAAAAAAAAAATGATGTCGTATATTAAAGTTATGAATTAAAAGAAAAAATAAGAAACTTTAAAAAAGTTAACAAAAATGACTATGATTAAAATAACCCTTTAACAAACTCAATCCCTATAATTAGATTTCAACAATTGATAAAAAAGATTGATGATTGAGATACTTTATAAATTTTAAATTTAAAACTTTTTTTATCTGATCATTTTTCTAATTAATAAAATATAGATATACACATATACACATATATAGCAAGATATGATCCAAAGAGAACACAAATAATTACAAAAATCAAAATAAGAAATATAAATTATTCAATTTTTTATTATTAAAATTAAATAAAAAAAGATATAATGTAAATATAATTCTTATTGTTTTTTATTTCTCTGTTTTGAAATTAGAAAAATGTAAACAAATTGGTTTGATTGTTTATTTATACACATAAATTAAATATGTGTGGATAATATAACTTAAGCGTATATATGTATATATGTATATGTACGTAAGAAGCATACAATTTATAAAATTTGAAACGTTGATCAATTGTACACGCTCCTCACCTTTTTTTTATTATTTTTATCTTTTTAGCACAACCTGATTTTATATGTATATGTATATATGTGTGTGGAGGGGGTTATGAATACATGAGAACCATTAGAAATCAGATTTTTTATAAATATATGTCCACAGTTTATTTATAAAATTCCAAGGTTAATTACGATGTATTCACAGAAAGAGAATACGTACAATATTTATGAAATTACTAAGGTGCTGTTTGTTTCTGAAGAGGTAAAACGTCTGCGGTCTGCGGACCACATCTGCAGACATCTGCAGGAGAAGAGATGGACCAAACGTCTGCAGTCTGTAATAAGAAGACTGTTTGTTTTTTAAAATCTGCAAACTATTAAAACCCTTGTTTCACACCCTTTATTGAAACTGATTTCAATCTTCTGACCTTTATCGTCCCTCATTGTTCTTAAGAATTTCACATTTCACTCTTATTAGCAAATGCACATAAGAGTTGAAGGTCGATGGGGATAAGGTTGAGCTTAATCATTCAACTATTCAATCAATCCATCAGATCATGTCGCACAAATCACCTCTAACTTCATTCTCCAACCGATTAAGCTCAACCTTCACCGGATCCGACCCGTGGAGCAGATTTATAACATCATGAGCATCCAAGCTCGGCCTCACCGTCGCCCTCCGACGACCACCACCACCGGAGCCCCTACCTCCTTCCTTACACGATCCCGCCACCGTCAACGGCGTCGTATCACCAACCGGAGGCCGTACATTGCCGCCGCTGTACTCCCCGCCATACGCCGTCTCCGGCGAGTCGTTAACTCTCATTACATCACCGTCGCCGGATGCATCCTCCATCATTGGATGATTTGACTTGGATCTGAAGTCAATTGTGCATCAATTGGCTCCAAATTGAAGCTGTGGGTTTGTAGGGCTTGTGAAATGTTGAATTGAAGTAGACTTGGAATCTAGATGGAGAATTGTGTGTGTGAAGATGAGAGAAAAAGTGTATACTAACGGTGGTCGACTGTTGAATTTGGGGTTCACGGGTTCACGGGTTCGATGGGTGGATTTGGGGATGGGGTTGAAGGTCGATGGTTGTTGTAGTCGGTTGAAGGTCGATGGGGATGGGGTGGATCGACAGGGGATGGTTCGGCCGGTGGGGGGAGGGCTGGGGATGGTTCGGCCGGTGGGGGGAGGCGACGGGAGCAGACCAGAGGTGTGGGTATTTGGGGGTTTGGGGTTGAAATGTGAAGAAGAGGTAGGAAGATTTTTGAAGACTTTAGTCCACCTCTTCTTGGAGAAGAGGTCACGCAGACCTTTTTTAATGAAATGTCTTCAGAAAAACAAACACTCTGCAGACCATAAACGTCTGCCCGCCTCTTTTTGACGCAGACAAAAGAGCTTCAGAAGCTCTTTTTCAGAAAAACAAATACCATCTAAGTATTCACTTTACACGTACGTACTGAGAAGTAAGTAATGTATTCACAAATGAATAAAATTAAACGGTGGTTATTTGTTCATGTGTGTATATTCAACCAAAATTACAAATACATTATAAATTGTGAAAATCATATAACTCAGTAAAATTGTATAAATGCTTATATATAATGCTATAATTTTGATTATGTGTTTAGTTTTTTTTATAAAGATTAAAGATGAAATGTAAGATTATCTTTTTCTTCTTCTTAATTATCTCTCTCCTAATATCTTCTCAATTTCACACGAGGACATTTTTTTCATGTTTGAACACAACTACACATGTAAAATTATATAGACTGAATGTGCATATATTCATAGAATGTGAAGTGATATGTAACTTTCACAATACATCCGGTCATAAAAACATTAAGCTAACAATACATATTTATGTGACAATGTGGGACAACCCATGAATTCGTAGAGGCATTGCGTTTCAGAGAAAGGCTTGGTTAAACTCAAACATGTTTTTTACTAGTTTTGAGTAATTTAGGAATATGAGTATATATGATAAATTTGCCATTCTAAAAAAATGTGTTTATGCATGTCGCAAATATTATAAACACAAAATATTTCTTTTAGATTTTTATTAGAAAGATGAGTAAATAAGATATTTTTTGCTGAAACCGTTTTACACAGGGGTAACTTTGTAAAATAGTAACCAACTTTTAAAAGTGTTATAATTAGGTAACTCAAGTTTTAAAAGTGTTCCAATTAAGTCACTCAGTTTTTATATTTTATATAAATTAGAAGCCTTAACATGTTTTTTAGTATGTTATACTTTTTGTTTCAATTAGAAATATTTTTTTCTATCTTTTGATGCTGATATGGAATGTTGACGTAAATTTTAGGTACTTGTTTTTATTTTTTTCATAATTAACATGTTTTTTTATTTTTTAATATAATTTTGTATATTGTAAATTCTGACCACCACATCTTCTCTACCGTTACTTACTTGACATAAGAAAATTTAATAATTACTCGATTTGATCATTTGATGGTCCAATTTGAGAAAAATATGCATGAGTGATTAAATTAGAACACTTTTAAAACTTGATTACTATTCTATGATATTTTCCCTTTTACTCGGAAGTCGCTAGCGGTTGTGCACAGTCACATACATTCTTATTCAATGTCATATATATGCATGTACGTATGTATGTGTGTGTACACATAAGGTTTTTCTTTTTACGGAGGGGAGGTATATAGGGGATGACGACGATGATAAAACTTGGGATACCATTCATATTGGGCCCATCGTGCTAGATTTGTGGGACTAACTTCAATGAAAACCTCGTGTTGCGGGAAACCAACAATCATTAATTCTAGTTTATTATAAAACCAAAAACTACACATACATACAAAATATAAGATGTTAAGAAAAAAGTATCCTAGATTTATTAGAAAAATCCACCTCCATCGGCCACACTAAACAATATATAACTAACGAAATGTAACCTGATTTTGTTTGGACGACTATGTTCTTTTTGCCAAAATAAATAAATAAATAAAAATTTAGAGCATAGTCTATATTAACAAATTAGGTTTTAACAACCTTAATTTTAAAACTATTGAAATATATCATATTAGGGTTTGTTATTAAGTCCTTAAGTTTGATTCAGTATCTAAGGTTTTATGTTTTTTCTATTTTATAGTGATCAAATGTTCAATGTTTCATTATCGAATGGTATTAGAGTCAGCTACACTCTTTACCATCTCTGATACATCAAACAAAAAACACAAGCCCTAGCTATCTTCACCTGATACAAACTTTAGTCTGGGCAGGGTGCTACCATTGCAGTTGTCATCTCCCTATCCAGCTGTGTTCGCTATTTTTTAGTTTTCGGTTATGTTTCCCTATTTTCATTCTAATAAACCCTCGTTTTTGGTTCAAGATTCGGGTCACATGTTCGGGCAATATCCAAAACCTTCAGCCGCTAGCCTAACCTAGCATCACCATTACACATTGCCAACCTCTTTTAATTCTTTCTTGCCATACACCGGCTGCATAAAACAAATATCTTTTCTTCTCGGCTAACAAAATCATCAATATAATTCCTTTATCCATTCAATTATCTTTCAATCGGCTGATCTTTGTTTTCTTACCTGCCTACCACCTTTCAGCCTTTATAACAATACACAAACTCCATTCATATTAAACTAGAGGTGGCAAAATGGGTGGGTTGGATTGAGTTGGTTGTTAGGTTAGGATAGATTTGGGTCAGGATGGGTTTGGGTTAAGATGGGTCATTTAGAAAAAAAGTTAGGATGGGTTTGGATCAATATGGGTTTGGATCAGGATGAGTTCGGATCAGGATGGATCATTTTTAAAAAAGTCAACACTATTTACTAGTTTTCTACAATCCAACAACACATATAGATAGATGCATATACGAGCTCAAAGAGATACGTAGAAGACTTCATCTATAATAGATAGATGCATCTTCAATCCAACAACATATATAGATAGATACATATACGGATCCGTGGTGACGCGGCGGACCCGTGGTGACGTGGAGGACCCGTGGCGACGCGGCGGACCCGTGGTGACGCGGCGGATGTCACACCCCTGCTAAAGCGGAAGCACGAGGATGCGAGCGAGACGGGATCGTCATAACACATGGTATACGTTAGAGAAACAATATAAGTATGATGACAAGCGTGTCATGACGACACCCGAACACAAATGGAGACTTGTGTCGCGTTCAGTCCACGTTCACGACAACATAGCCATAAGCATAACATAAGAATGATCACATAAGCATTAATGATAACTTGTATTGTAAATTCCCATAACCCGGGAACAAGTGTACAAATGAACAAGTTTAATCAACCAAGATTGATGTTGAACAAAAGATAATAAGTCACAAAATGCATCCTAGGGTCCCCTCTAAAAGGCAGCACTCCTAGAATCTTCAATTACCTTGATCACCTGAAAAGATATGCTCAAAACGATCAACATAATTGTCGGCGAGCTTCGCAGGTTTTAAGTAATAAAAGATGTTAAGATGAAAACAACTTGTAAGTTTAATAAGAGTTACCGTGACTACACTTATGTGTAAGCGGTTTTACAAGATATAGATAGCTACAACCAAACCTAAACATCAGTTCCACACGGGAATTGATGGCTGTAAAGAAAGCATCCCATAAGTTTACTTGACGTAGCAAGATCCACACAGCGCATACGTATAGGTTATAACCAAACCAATCCTTAGGTCCCGTTACCGGAATTAATGGTTGTAATGGATGATCGGCTTAGAAGAACCACACAGAAGAACCACACAGCCGATGCATCCATCAAGTAGTAGCAATCACAGGTAGCATCAACCAACACATAATATCAAAGTAGTAGCACATAGTAATGTAATACCACCAAGTAACATACAAGGTGGTAACATAGCATAGAGTCAAGTTTATATAGCATCAATCAACAAGATAAGCAAGATACGATACTCATAAAAGTAGCAGCCATCTTCCATTAGGGAAGATGCTTGAAATCAGGTTAAGTAGGTGAGCATTCTTTTCCCCCAAGTTGAAAATATTTAAAAGGTTTTGTAAGAGTAAAAAGGGGCTACGAAACTCACAGGATAGATGATAAGCACGTATGATGAATATTCCCAAAGGTAGAATGCTATGAACGGTCAAACACCTATTGACAGTTACTGACAAGCATTAATATGAGTATAAGGCATAAGATGACATTCGATTAGTTCGGGCTGTTTCGGTTCGATCGTGGGTAGCACACACAAACATGCATACACATATCAGACCTTATGTAGATCCAAGTATTTAGAGTAGTCGTCATTGCTAATGACATCCATATGAGGATCCCATTATTGTAAAAGATGATGCTTGTTAAATATTTGTAGTCCCAAATGGGTTGTCGATAATTGAAAAAGGTTAGGTTGTTTTAAATTAAAAAAAATATGTGCTTGTTAATAGCGTTGACTTTAATCTTTGTGGTCAAGCAATGACACTTTATTGATGTTACCTTATCATCACAAGACATTCAAAAAGGGAATTCACACATACACGCATCATCAGTCACACAACAGGACCGGACGCACAACTCAACCCTCCATTCGCACGAATGGACCTTCAGTCGTACGAACCAGCTTCATTCGTACGATTGAACCTTCATTCGTGCGACTAAGCATTCAGTCGTACCATGTAACACCCAATCGCATAACTCAACCTCCATACGCACGATTGAACCTTCATTCGCACGAATCAGCTTCATTCGTGCGATTGAAAATTCATTCGTGCGACTGGCCTTTCAGTCGTGCGACTCACGCACAATCGTACACAATCTCATCCGCATTAACTCAATCGCACACACATTCACTCGCATGGATTCAATCGCACACACATTCACTCGCATGGACTCAATCGCACACATATTCACTCGCATGGACTCAATCGCACACACCCAGACGCATGACTCAGTCGTGCGATTCACCCAATCGCACGGCTCAGTCGCGCGAAACACCCATACGCAAGACTCAGTCGTGCGATTCACCCAATCGCACGGCTCAGTCGCATGAACAGACCCAGTCGCCCAGTGTAGCAGATCGCGACTGCTGAAGTGATGAGCAGCCTCCGGCTGCTCCGTGCACTCGTTTTACAACCCAAGAACTTCCAGAATCCATATTCTAACATGTCTAAACAAGAAACACACTCAAAAACGCAACACACAAGCCCAGACGACCTCATGTGCTCGGATGAACCCGAGCACCCGAAACCCTAGAAAACGCAGATGTGAAATCGAGCAAGAAACGGTTCAAACGAGGTTATCTACCTGTTAGAAGTAAGTATTCACGATGATAACCAAGATTTGCCGGTGAAAACGCAAGAAAAGGAGCGGTTTTTGGTGCTAGAATGGTGAAGAAGAAGATGAAGAAGATGGTGAATAATGAGGGCTAGGGTTGGAAATGGGGTTTATATACCCAGCCCTAGTTTGGTAAAATGTCAATTTTAGTCCCTGCACTTTGCCCCCGGGTTCCCAAATTTTATTTCGGTTGAAATGACATTAATTAGGCTTATTTTATTAATGATGTAAGACGTAGTTAATGATATTTATAATTTAAAATGGTTTTATTTGTAACATTAGGTTAATATAAAAACGGTGCGTTCAATGATAACGGGGGCAATCTTTGAAAACGTTTCTAAGGTGTTGATAATGCAAGCAACGATAGCACAAGCATAAAGATAACCAAGCAAGCAAATATGATATCCACATAGATGGGTTACAGAGATGAGGAATGACCGATAACAAAAGTTAACCGAACAAGTTAATGACGGACCCGTGGCGACGCGGCGGACGCGTGGCGACGCGGCGGACCGGTGGCGACGCGGCGGACCGGTGGCGACGCAGCGGACCGGTGGTGATGCGCGATGAAACTCGACATAGGTGGGAGGTTGTATGTGTGTTGGTGGTGTGGTAGACCGGTGGTGATGCGGTGGTGGTGTGGTGGACCGGTGGTGGTGTGGTGGACCGGTGGTGATGCGGTGGTGTGGTGGTGGTGGTGCGGTGGTGGTGGTGCGGTGGTGGTGGTGCGGTGGTGTCTTGTGCGACGGAGACGATCAATTTGAGTGAAATAAACATTGACTTAGACTTGTAGATCTAATTTTGAAAACCCATCTTGACCTATGTTTCTTTTTTTTCAAAAAGGCTTTTAACCCATCTTGACCCCCTTGTGTTTTTTATTTAATCCATTCTAACCCATCTTTATTTTTAAAACACCCATTATGACCCAGATTCACATCTTTGGATTTCTTTTGCCACCTCTATATTAAACCATTCCCCTTGACTTTATGCTTCTTATCTTGACCCCTAATCGGTCAAAATTCTCTCTTCTCTCAGTCGTTTCAATTCCGATCGATTTCTTCTCATGATCGCTTCCTCCGTCAATTGCATCATCTCTATTCGGAGATATTTCTCAATCGATAGACTTTCTCCGGCTCCTCTCTCTCATCCATCTAACCTAGTATCAAACTGAATTTCCACCTGGTTCTCCTAGCTACTTTCTCTTAATACATTTTATTATGTTGATGATGTTTGCTATTATTATGGGATCTGCTCGTTAATTCTCTTGTACGACAACTAGATAATTGGCATGAAAGTTGTGAATTTTTAGTAGAATTTTGGACTTATGAGTTGAGGATCAATTTGAACTGTTTTATTTATGTTTTTTATCAAATGTCTTTTAGCCTAACCTTTTGATTTCCTCCCATTCAAACTGTGAGACTCTATTAGACTATACTCCTATTAGGGTTTACTACTAAGCTAATGAGTCATAGTTAGGTATCTGCTATGTTTTCGATGATGTTTTTATATATATTGTAGTCACCTATTCAATGAAAACAAACATTTCATTATCTAATAAAAAGGCTTGTTTTTCATTCTTTTTACTTCCTTTATTCTTATCATCTACGCTTCACAGCCTTCTTTTATCTTTTTAAAAACGTAACATATGAAATATCTAATTCTTTTAAACTATCATATGTTTTTTGTCTGTTGTTAGTGATATGTAATGAACATATTAAAATACCACACTAATAGAAAATAAATCATTAATGAAGGCTATGCGAGTCAATAAATGGTATAGATGATACGTTAAAGCGCATCAAGGAAAGTCCTATCATAAAGAAACACATCATATGTTTATTATGACACTCATTTATGACACATGTTTATGATAACCCGTACGTGTTAAGGATTTTTCTGTCAAAAATGAAGATGACATGCAATTGTGTATTGTAAATACGTCATTACAAGAAATTTAAGTTTTTGCGGCGATAAATATCGTCGCAATAGGTTGCCTTTTCGTCGCAATATATTTTTTGCGATGAAAATATCGTCGCTATATAGGCGCCGTAAATAAGTGGTCGCAAAAGGTTTATTTGCGACGAAACTATTATGGGTCCCATCTTTTTAAAAAAATTAAAAAAAATTGAAAAATTGTTTTTTGCGACGACAATATCGCCGTAATTAAGTTTTTTAAAAAAAAAATAAATTAAAATGGGAAAGGTTTATTAAGACGAAATTATCGCCGCAAATTAAATGCGTCGACCTTTATTGCGGCGACATATCGCCGCAAAATTTTTGACCAGATTTGTTTTTTTGCGATGAAATATCGCCGCAAAAAAACCTTTTTTTAAATATTTTGTTGTATTTGTCGCAATCCACCACCCATGTATCCCTGGGTATGAAACCTGCTATTCAAAGTGGCTAATACCATCAGAAAAATCAACCCAATCATAATTATAAAAGATAAATATAAAAACTAACTATTGTAGAGTTAATAAGTCACACAAAGTTTGTTCCAACATGTTTCAAAATATTCATAACAAACATCAAAACTAACTATTCCTATGACGACCCATCTTCATCATCACTTTGTTGAGAATTACACCTTTTCTTCAAGGCGCTTTGTACTTGGGTTTGGATTTGACTCTGTATTTGTGCCATCATATTAGCCATCATCTGAGACTACTATTGTTCTTGCTCACTTGCTAGTCTCACTGCTATCATCTCCTTAACCTCAGCCTGTGAGAACATCCGCACAATATCAGAAATATCAACCCTATCCTCCCCACCTATTTTGCTAAAATGCTTTTGCTTGAACTGGTATTTGTGATTTTTATACCGGTTTGCAGCATATTTCTCAATGCCTTCCCTCAGACTATCGTGAGGAGTCATATCAAAATACATCTGCAAATATAAAACAAATAGCTTAGTCTATATGTACTTAAATACTGAATTGAATTATTAAGAACTTAAACTTTAAGTCAGGACAGATAGTCACCTTTAACTCTGCAGGTATCTTTCTCCAGCTCTTGTAGTTTTAAGAAAATTTATCAATGAGGGACCCAACCAGTGAAGCAAAGGTTGCCTGATTGGCACCTACAGGTTTGTAGGTGTCATGCGTACCTTGCTCAAATTCAATTGTGAGCAAATTTTCTTGAGGATTTCTCTTGCGCATACCCTAAAGTGTAGTCTTCCCACGCTTGCCTTGTCCTGCAAATTTAATGAAACAAAAAAAAAACACAAGTAACTTACATTCAACAAATATAGCAACAAGTCTAAAATGCAGCATAAATTACTAACTTACATACTGAATTTTAGGTTCATTTTAAAATATAATAGTATAAAAATAGGATTACCTCTCCCGCTACCACTGCCGCTGCCGGAGTCATCACTGAACTCGCACTGTCGTGGCGGCTGCCATGATCGATCATCATCGGAAGGACCACCACCAGGTGGACCACGACCATAGGTATCCCCACCGTGACCTCGTGCCACGTCTGCCATCTGTAAAAAAAGATTATACAAGTATACAAATATACCACAAATAGCATTAATATTTACTTATAATATTTTGACATAATTATCTAAACACACAATTGGAAAAACAAATTCAATAAACATACACACATACACATATACATCCATACACAAATACATACATTCTCGTGTTTTATACATCCATTTACATTTTAATTTTACATGCATACACACATACACATATACATCCATACACAAATACATACATTCTCATGTTTTATACATCCATTTTCATCTCAATTTAACATACATACACACATACACATATACATCCATACACAAATACATACAATCTCATGTTTCATACACCCATACACAAATACACATATACATCCATACACATACACATATACATTCATTTTCATCTCAATTTAACATACCTACACACATACACATACACATATACATACACATCCTTTAACCCTAATTTTAGATTTGCTAACAAAAACATCATTTTCTAGTTACTAGTGTTCAACAAATACATCATCTCACTCTAATTTTAGATGATAACCATAATTTAACATGAAGTTTAAAAAAAAGGTTCTTACGGGTGGTTGCGGTGGTGGATTGGCAGTGGTAGTGACGGCAGATGACGGTGGAGGTGGTGGTGCTTGTGAGGCAGATTGCAGTGGTGGAGCAAGTGGAGGTGGTGGATGGCGGTGATGGAGCATGTTGCGGTGGTGGAGCACCTTGCGGTGGGTAAGCGACCTAATTTGCACCCTTGCTTACAACTAGTTTGCACCCCTTGCTTACAACTAGTTTGTACCCCTTGCTTACAACCCTGTTTTTATTCAAAACAAAAAAAAACAAAAAAACATGTTATATTGGCAAAATATCGCCGCAATTAAGTTTTTTAAATAAAAAAATTAATTAAAATGGGAAAGGTTATTGCGATGAAATTATCGCTACAAATTAAATGCGTCGACCTTTATTGCGGCGAGATAATTTTGACCAGATTTGTTTTTTTGCGACGAAATATCGCCGAAAAAACCTGTTTTTTTAAATATTTTGTTGTATTTGTCGCAATCAACCCAGGTATCCCTGGGTATCAAACCTGCTGTTCAAAGTGGCTAATACCATCAGAAAAATCAACCCAATCGCAATTATAAAAGATAAACATAAAACTAACTATTGTAGAGTTAATAAGTCACACAAAGTTTATTCCAACATGTTTCAAAATATTTATAACAAACATCAAAACTAACTATTACTATGAAGACCCATCTTCATCATCACTTTGTTAAGAATTACCCATTTTCTTCAAGGCGCTTTGTACTTGGGTTTGGATTTGACTCTGCATTTGTGCTATCATATTAGCCATCATCTGAGACTACTATTGTTCTTGCTCACTTGCTAGTCTTGCTGCTATCATCTCCTCAACCTCAGCCTGTAAGAACATCCGCTGATCCGTTCTATGAAGTGGAGGTGGTGGTTGTGAAGGCACGCTCGGTATTGGTCTGATGCCACGTTCCCACCCGGGCCGCTCCCCCAAGACCTGTCACATGATCTGCTTCTCTGACAATTCAGGGTGTTGTTATTAAAGCGCAACCATTTGCTCCTATTTAGTTTACAAAAACAATAACCAAGGTTATATATACGAGCATTTTATAGATTACTTTATTTTTATAAGATTTAAGGTGTGTACATTACTTACATAGTATGCAACGGGCTCAGGTTGATAGAAATTACCGCTTGAGTCGGTATAAAGCGACGATATGCTAATATGGCATTACCAGGTTCATCAGAATCCTCTTCTCGCTGTAAATATAATAGATAGATGTATAATCATATAATAGTAACTTATAATAACATAATAGGAACTTACAAACACATAAAACAATTTATAAACACATTATATTAAAACAACTCACAAACATATAATGACACTGCGGTAGAGATGTCCGGCTACCATGTCCCTTGATCGTCTACTTCCCTTTGTTGGATTTGTTGGTTTCAGACCGAGCCTTGACTTCAGGAGAAGTGTAATAATCCACATAGCCTTTCCACTCAGATTCTTGCATGTCAGGTGGCACAACATCAGAAATATCAACCCAGTCCTCCCTACATATTTTGCTAAAATACTTTGCTTGAACTGGTATTTGTGATCTTTATACCGGTTTACAGTATATTTCTCAATGTCTGCCCTCAGACTATCGTGGGGAGTCATATCAAAATACATCTGCAAATAATGAAAACAAATAGCTTAGTCTATATGTATTTAAATATTGAATTGAATTATCAAAAACTTAGACTTTAAGTCAGGCCAGATAGTCGCCTTCAACTCTGCAGGTATCTTTCTCCAGCTCTTGTAGTTTTGAGGAAATTTGTCAATAAGGGTGCCAACCAGTGAACCAAAGGTTGCCAGATTGGCACCTACAGGTTTAAAGGTGTCATGCGTACCTTGCTCAAATTTAATTATGAGCAAATTTTCTTGGGGATTTCTCTTGCGCATACCCTGAAGTGTAGTCTTTGCACGCTTGCCTCGTCCTGCAAATTTAATGGAACAAAAAAAAACACAAGTAACTTACATTCAACAAATATAGCAACAAGTCTAAAATGCAGCATAAATTACTAACTTACATACTGAATTTTAGGTTCAATTTAAAATATAATAGTATAAAAAGAGGATTACCTCTCCCGCTACCACTGCGCTGCCGGAGTCATCACTGACTTCGCACTGTCGTGGCGGCTGCCACGATCGATCATCATCGGAGGACCACCACCAGGTGGACTACGACCATAGGTATTCAAATCGTGACCTCGTGCCATGTCTGTCATCTGTAAAAAAAAGATTATACAAATATACAAATATACCACAGATAGCATTAATATTTACTTACAATATTTTGACATAATTAGCTAAACACATAATTGGTAAAACAATTTCCATAAACATACACATATACATCCATACACAAATACATACATTCTCATATTTTATACATCCATTTTCATTTTAATTTAACATACATACACACATACATATATACATCCACACACAAATACATACATTCTCATGGTTTATACGTCCATTTTCATCTCAATTTAACATACATACACACATACACATATACATCCATACACAAATACATACATTCTCATGTTTCATACTCCCATACACAAATACACATATACATCCATACACATGCGCATATACATTCATTTTCATCTCAATTTAACATACCTACACACATACATATATACATACACATCCTTTAACCCTAATTTTAGATTTGCTAACAAAAACATCATCTTCTAGTTACTAGTGTTCAACAAATACATCATCTAACTCTAATTTTAGATGATAACCATAATTTAACACAAAATTTAAAAACAAGTTCTTACGGGTGGTTGCGGTGGTGGAATGGCTGCGGTGGTGACGGCAGATGACGGTGGAGGTGGTGGTGCTGGAGAGGCAGATTGCAGTGGTGGAGCAAGTGGAGGTGGTGGATAGCGGTGATGGAGCAGGTGGCGGTGGTGGAGCACCTGGCGGTGGATGAGCGGCCTAATTTGCAACCCTTGCTTACAACTAGTTTGCACCCCTTGCTTACAACCCTATTTTTATTCAAAACAAAAAAACAAAAAAACATGTTATATTGGCAAAAATCTCATGGATTCATATACCATGACAAAATAGGCCTAAACGCATAAACAATCAACATGAATCTCACTACTGCAACAATTATGATCAATTGCATACAAAATTAGCTTAAATCATTTATAACAACTAGTTAATATTATTTCTTAAGAAAGATAACTACAAGGGTATAGACTCTCTTGGTTTTATCATTTATAACAAGTAGTTAATATTATTTCACATCTTATACTTTAGATGCAAGATTGTCATACTTTATTCTCCAAATCTACTACCATCAATTGTGAAATTTAATGAAATCAACATCATTTAGTGATAACATTTCAAGCTAATGGAACTCCTAAGTGAAAATCCACAAAATGAAAGAAAATTGACCCCAAATGAAACAACTTTCCCAGATGATAAATGAAACTAATTAATAATAATGCATTTACCCTATGAACAGATACATAATTCGAAGCTAAAAAACTAGTAATTACTAATTAGGCCTCAAAAGCCAAAATGCATACACAATAGCAACACCATTATTACACAAAACCAAATCTACATATCCAGATTGATTCACATTTCATAAAACCCCAACTCAATCACACAAAACCCCCATAAATCAAAACCTCAAACTAACCTCCGCACACGAGATTCAGAAGGGGATAAACTCTCAACTCCTTGAGGCGTAACAGAGCATCGAACCCTTTTCAAGATAGGTGGAACAGGTGGTGGCCGGTGGAGCAGGTGGTGGCCGGTGGAGCAGGTGGTGGCCGGTGAAGCAGGTGGCGAGTTGCGGTCGGTCGGCTGTAGGGTGAGCGGCGGCCGGTGGAGAGAGCGGCGGTCGGTCGGCGGTCGGGTGGAGGTTTAAGTGGAGTTGGGTAAAATTGGGGGAAATGGGGACTGAGATCTGCGATCCCCTTTTTCTGAAATCCGCAACTCTTTTGCGGCGATACCGTCGCAGCAAAAAAGACAAAAATCGCCGCAAAAAAGATTAAACAAATAATTAAAAAAAGTTACAAATAACTAAAATAGATGTGAATTTTTGCGACGAACATGTCGCCGCAAATAACAAAGCGGGAAATTTTCCCCCCAAATGAGTTTTTGAAATTAAAAAAAAACTAAAAAATAAAATAATTTTAACTTTTTGCGAAGAAACTATCTCCGCAAAAAATATAATAAAAAACATATAATTAAATTAATCTAGAAAAATATAAAATAAATTAAAATAGACCTTTTGCGACGAAATATCGTCGCAAATAAGAAAATTGACTGAAAAAGTCAAAAAATAACTTTTTTGTCGTTTAGTGTCTTTTTTGCGACGATATGTTAATCGCCGCAGAAAACTTAGACACAAAAAACATATTTTCTTATAGTGCGTGTCATGGTTTTAGCTGTTATAAATGATATATATGGTTTTGTAAAATTACTAATTTTCATATTAAATGAAAATTAATATCTCATATAACAAAATAAGATACATATATAGCAAAACAATCTATTTCATATAATATTTAATAATATACTAACAATATTTTTTTATGAGATATAATTTTGGATGACATAAAATCAGTGTGTGCCATAATCCAAGTGTAGTACTAGTGTCTCTGATATATCTCCTTTTTAAATTATTATATGTTTTTGTCAGCTATATTTATGTTTCATTTTGTGAGCTTATGTTAGATTTTTAGTGTAATTGGATTGAATAATGATCAATATGATCATAATATCCATCGAACAAGTTAGGAGGTGGGGGAGTGCACGCTCGTTGAGTTTACTATAATCTTCGATATTAAAACCTTTTTAGGGGCGAAGCCCCTAAGCAACAGGGGCCCGGGGGCAACGCCCGTGGGAGCGGGGTCCAAAGGGCTGCAGCCTCTAGCGAGGTCCAAGGGGCAGAGTCCCTGGCTAGGGTCAAGCTGCCAGGTTAGCGTGGGAAAATTTTATTTTGGTAAACATTTTTATCAAAAATGCACTTGTATTTGTTTTTTCCCAAAATTTCATGTGTGAAATTAGAGGGTAAAAAGTATAAATTTGCATGAGAAAAAACTGCCGAATGCAGTTTCCCCATCCCTAAAATATTTTGAATTTATACAAGATTGGTCTCTCTTCTTCTTCTTCTTCTCTTCTGGTTCACGTTCTTGAAACACATACGAATTCATACTTCGATTTCTGAACTTGAGTTTTATCTGATTGAACATTTGGTGTAAACCCAAATAGTTTTAATCTGAAAGCAAACTTGCGACTCTCAAGCTTTCAAGTTATTGATCATTTTATTACAATTCCTCTACAGCTTATAGGTTTATGATAGAATGAGCTATAGTTGTTGAAAGTGTTGAATATGATCGAATTCCATAAAGAAAAAAGGAGAAAAAGAAAAACACACACTCAACTTTAATAAAAACTTGATATTTTACGAAAAAGAAAATATGTATCTTGAGTTCCTACTTAAAAGCCTGAATTATACAAAGATGAACAATTAGATACCTTGGTTTATATAAAAACCCATCGATCTAAGAATTGGTTGGTTATGTTATTATCCTTTTTATCACACTTCTTGAAATATCGCCCAAATTGGTTTCCAGGTTATATTAGCCCTTATGTCCGTAAAACATCGAAGCTGCAATTGCCCTTAGTCCTTCCTATAGCTTCTTTCTTGTGATATTTGAATGTTTTAATAAATTTAGCTGCTTAAAATTAAGTCCTTTAAATGATAAAAATGTGTAAAAATGAATTTAACCCCACAAAAATAACCGATAAAATTTATTGGATACCATGATAAAGAAATGATGGAGAAGGGGAATTGAAGGAGTAAATCTTAATTGTGTAAAACGAGATGGCAGATCGGAAGGCCGGGGCCACAATGTGGTTCGCATGGCTGCCGGCCATCCATGTATCACTCTTCATTTGGTAAATCAATTTCATTTGCTAATTTTTGTATTTTTTTATATTTATGATTAAGTTATATTATCTTCGATTTTTTTCTTATTTAAATGTGAGAATCTAATAGCATCGAACTATAAGTAGTTGGTTTACATGATGTATTTATATTTATTTGGGCCCTAAAAACATTCGGGTGGTAAGACATCTTTCGTCTATTTAAAAAATGAATGGTTTAAATACTGTAAATGTAAATATGATGGTTAATAAAGTTATATTAAGAGCCGTTCTAAAAGATATATATTTATTTAGATAAAATTAAAAATGGGTCAATTAATAAGTTGTAACATTTTTACGTTCTCAAATATTTTTCTCATCTGGGTTTCCCCTATGGAGGAGGCCCAGGTTTGAATTTGCAATTGGCGAATTTTGATTCGTTACTAGTCAGTAGTTTTACGAGTTAGTTTGTTTCCTCCTGAGTCGGTAGATGCTATCCTCGAGCGTCAAACTATCAATAGATTATTAGAATTCAATCGGAGGTATGGTCCATATATACTTGGATTATGAAAAGACATGCCACAGAGTCCATATGAAAAACAACGTTGTAAAATGCTGAGCGTTATGGATGGATTAATTTCATTGAGGTTGGATTTAAATATATTATTATTATATAGTTATGAAATATGTATGCTCTATACGTTTCGTCTAATTTAGTCATTCTTGTTAGGTATTAGGTGTGCTAAATTAGGTCAACTCAAATACCCTAAACTAATTCAGACAATCCAACTTCTGGTGAAACCAAATTCTAGTTCAATTAACCATTTTGATATTTCCAACTCGAAAAACCTAACTTATTAGATAGAATTTAAGTTACATGATTAAGCTAATTAGGTAACGTTGTATCATAGGCATACATGCATGGAGAAACCTTTACTACTACAAAAATACCAACATAATTACTGCAACATGTCAGCATACAAACTTGTTTGGGTCATACGAATGTAAGTATTAGGTCATTGTAACACGTTATTCTGTCACGAAGATGAAAACAAACCCTGATAATCTGAGTGAATCACACAATACTGCGAACTAGATCATCACTGTGAATCTGTGATGACCTTACTATGAACAAATACAACGAGATTACAAAACCAGAGTTCATCAACACGATGAAACCCTAATGAAGAACACAAGAACTCTCTAGAGAACTGTGTATATACTCTCTAGAGATCTGTGAATATGTGTGAAAGAGAAAGAGATAATGATGCAACTCTCCTGATCTCTAATGATGCAACATGTACATATACCGCTTACAGCTGAAGCCCATCAGGTCATATAAGCCCAGCATCATCTTCTAAGCCCACAGCACATCATCTTCTAAGCCCACAGCAGCAGCAGCATGAGCCCAGCTTCTAAGCCTTCTAAGCCCACAGCAGCAGCATCATCTCGTATACACAAAACATGAAATATACACAAAACATGAAATATATGAAACAAACATAATGTAATACAATTATATTTGGATATGAATTACAATTTTAACACCCCCCCATAATTCCATTATCCAAACGCATCAAAAAGTTTTAGTTTATCACACAAAATTTCATGTTGTCGAGGGAACAAACCTTTAGTAAAAATATCAGCCGGCTGATCGACAGACGACAACCCAACTGTGCGGATTACCCCAGCAGTAATTTTTTCACGAAGGAAAAATAAATCTATTTCGAAATGCTTCGTTCGTTCATGAAATACAGGATTAGCAGCTATTGAAACTGCAGTATTACTATCACAAAACAATTGAACTGGAAAGGAAACAAAGATCTGTAACTCTTTAAGTACATTAGACAACCACAAAACTTCACAAGTTGCCGCACACATCGCTCTATATTCTACCTCAGCAGAAGACCTAGAAACTGTGGACTGTTTCTTACTTTTCCAGGAGACTAAAGAATCTCCCAGAAAAACACAGTACCCAGTTACTGATCTGCGAGACTGCAGACACTTCCCCCAATCAGAGTCAGCATATGCAGTAATAGATAAACTACTACTCTTCTTAAAAAACAACCCTTTACCAGGATTATTGTTTAAGTAGCGTAATAACCGAAGGCCTAATTTAAAATGAGTCATTGTTGGGCTATGCATATATTGACTTAAAAACTGCATTGAATAAGATATGTCAGGTCGTGTGTGAGATAGGTAAATTAATTTACCTATCAATTTTTGATATTCAGACACATTCTCAAGAATGCGATCATCCTTACTACACAAATTAGTAACCACATGATGTTGTTCTAATGGGGTACTAACTGGTTTGCAAGCTGTCATACCAAATTCAGTAAGAAGTTCGACACAGTATTTTCTTTGAGAAAGACAAATACCATAATTTGTTTTAAGAACTTCTATGCCTAAAAAATATTTCAGTTCACCAAGATCTTTGATTAGAAACTTGGTGTGTAAGAGTTTTTTGATATAATGGATCTCATTTAGATTATTTCCGGTAACAATTATATCATAAACATAAACAAGTAAGATGACAACAGTAGAGTTTTTAGATCGTATGAACAAAGAGTAATCACTCTTACTTTGTTCAAAACCAAACTCAGTTAAAGCACTTACTAATTTTTCATTCCACATACGTGGAGCTTGTTTAAGTCCGTAAAGAGATTTGGTTAGTTTACACACACGAGTGTCATTTTTGAAAAATATCCTTCTGGTAGAGACATATACACATCCTCATGTAATGCACCATATAAAATGCATTGTTAATATCAAGTTGGAAAAGTGGCCAGTCATTTTGGACTGCCAAACACACCACACAACGAATAGTTACCATTTTGGCAACTGGTGCAAATGTTTCTTCAAAGTCGATTCCCTCTTTTTGATTGTACCCTTTTGCAACTAACCGGGCTTTAAATCGTTCAATTTCACCCGTAGATTTATATTTGATTTTATAGACCCATTTGCACCCTATGGGTTTTCTATCTTTAGGACACTCAACTAATTCCCAGGTATGATTTCTATTTAAAGCATCCATTTCGTCATTCATGGCAATTACCCAATTTTTATCTTTAGCAGCTTGAGTATATGTCTTAGGTTCGATACTTTTATTCAGGCTTGTGATAAAACAGTAGTTGTCTTGAGAAAGATTAGAATAGTTTAACACTTTTTCTAAACCATATTTTACTTTCCCCTCAATAACAAAATCATTTAAGCTGCTTGGCAACTTAGTATTTCTAGTGGATCTCCTTATATTATCAGGCATAGGTGGTGAAGTTATTCCCTCAGATGGGATGGTGTTATCATTTTGTTCTTCTACCAAGTCTGCCCTACTAGTTTCATCACCAAGAGAATGTGGTTGCTCATTAGCCTCCCTCACATTCTCGGCATTGGAACTAGTTTGCTGACCGAGATTAGAACTATCACCATATACCCCCTCTTCATCATCGGGATAGGTATCTGAACTGTTTGTGTCAAAAAAATTTGTATGATTTAAAGTTTGATCCACAATTAGGTTCGTGTCATCTAGAGATGAATCATTTTTAAACGGGAAAATATTTTCATAAAATTTAACATCTCTAGAGAACAGAACAGTTTTTTGATCAAGCGACCAAAGTTTATAACCCTTTTTTTGATTTGAGTATCCAATGAAAACACATTTTTGTGCATTACTTTCAAATTTATGTGTTTTATTTAAAACTGTACAGTAACACAAACAGCCAAATGATTTTAAATGCGACAGAGAGGGTTTAAAGCCAAACATAAGTTCATAAGGAGTCTTTCCACTAAGTACTGATGAAGGGGTCCTGTTAATTAAGTAAGCAGCTGTTAGAACACATTCAGACCAAAACTTAAGTGGTATTCCACTTTGGAATAACAAAGATCTAGATACATTTAAAAGGTGTCTATGTTTTCTTTCAACTATACCATTTTGTTGGGGTGTATAAGTACAGGAGGTTTGATGAATTATTCCATTGTGTTTAGTAAATGACATTATTTTTTGATTAACGAATTCAGATCCATTGTCACTTCTAATTATTTTAATGTTTTTGTTAAACTGATTTTTTAGAATTTGAAAATAACTTTCAAGATTTTCAAATACCTCTCCTTTATTATTCATTAGGTAAACCCAGACTGCTCGGGAATAATCATCAACTATGGTTAAGAAATATTTAAATCCTTCCTGACTTGGTACCTTATACGGGCCCCATACATCTAAATGAATCAGATTGCCAACTTCTTTTGACACATGATCACTTAAGGGAAAAGGTGCTCTATGTTGTTTTGCCTTATGGCAGGTGTCACAAGGTAGAGATTCAATTGGGGTCTGTATATTTAAATCATTTTTTATGACTTTTAAGACTTGGTCGGATGGATGCCCTAACCTTATGTGCCAAAGGTTATAGGACTCCAAACTATTAAAACAGATATTCTGAGGAGAATGAGTCTCACCACAGAAGTATAAGCCATCAAACTGACTACCAATCGCCAGGGTGCTCTTTGTGAGTGAATCCTGGATGAGACATTTGTGTTCATCAAATGTAACTAGAAGTTTGCTATCACGAGCCAGTTTATGAACTGAAATGAGATTGACATAGTATTCTGGGACAACAAACACATCTTGGAGGATGATGTGTTCAGTTAGTTTTATATTTCCTATTTTAGTGACAAATGCACTTGTACCATTAGGATGTTTTACACTTATATTTAAGCTGGTAACATTTATTGGATTAATGATGTCATTATCATTCATAACCATGTGTTGGTTAGCCCCAGAATCAACCACCCAACCAGGATGTCCCTTTGTGGGATGTCCTGATGAGAAGTTATATGCCCTTGTATTTAATAGGGGTGAGTAAATAGAATTGTTACCACTCAGGTTTGATGAGGGCTGCTCATTTTTTTCATTCAAGAGATCTAACAATTTTGATATTTGATCAGCTGTTAAAGCTGTCACTTAAGATTCAGATGCAGAGTTAGTTTTGCTAGAAGATACACAACTTTGATTTGAGTTTTTTGAACTTTGAGCAGGATAAGAATTGTTTCTTGGTTTATTGCCTTGTGGATATCCAACAAGTTCAAAGCATTTATCAACCGTATGACCTATTTTATTACAATGTGTACATTTCAGGTTAGGGTTAGGGGGCCTGCTGTTTCTTTTCTTGTCAAAATTTTGAGTTGATTTTGAGGTAAATCCCACATTTTGAGTTGAGTTTTTTGATGTTTGATTTGAATTTCTATGGGATTCCTCTCTAGAAACGATAGAGAAAGCAGCTTTAACAGAGGGTAATTCATCTTTTGTTAACAGATTTGTTCGAACAGGTTGATATATGTCATCCAGTCCCATAAGGAACTGCATGAGTTTAATAAGATGGTTAAAGTTGTTAAACTCTTTTGATGCTTTACAAGTGCATGATGGAAGCTGCAGTATGTTATCCATTTGTTTCCACATAGTATTTAGTTTGTGGTAATATTCAGAGACACTACTTCCATTTGAGATATAGAGTTTATTTTCTGGTAAAGGTTAAAGACAACTGAACCATCTATTTTATTATAAGTTTCTTTTAAATCATTCCATACCTCAGAGGCTAGTTTAGAGAATACTTGACCTACATATAATTCTTCTGATATGGAGTTTAGAATCCAAGTTAACACTATAGAATTACATCTTTCCCACTGCCCAGCCAATACATCATTTTCGGTTGATTTTTTGCATGTTCCATCCACAAATCCAGTTTTATTTTTAACTTGTAATGCTAATTTCATAGCATTTGCCCATATTCTGTAGTTTTCTGTTCCCTTAAGTTTTACGTTTACAATAGTGAGAACACACGAGTCACTAGAGTGAAGATACAGAGGATCACTAGCGTCTAGCTTACTTACTAGTGTAGTTGTTAGAGTTGTTGTAGGTGTTTGTGTGGGTGTTTCTTGTTCCATTTTGTTCTTTCACACGATAGAATGAGAGCAGACAAGCACACGCACAGAAATATCCAACTGTTTAGAAACAGTCGGAGTAATGCAATACACACAAAAGATGCAAATCACACGAGTGATGCACAAAATTCAAGCGATATATGCAACACAAAATACAGGGTGGTGGCTCTCCCTGTTAATCAGATTTCCGGTACTCCTAACCCGGACAAGAATGCCTAAAAAAATAGAACAAAGAACTGTAAAAGAGATAGGGTTAGAAAGATCTCACAGTGAGATTCCCTATTTCAGGGTTCTTCGGTATGCAGATCTTGACAACTATAACCTTCACTTAGGGTTACAGTGTCAAGATAGAAGAAAGAGGGTTCCGCTCTGTGTCGCCGGAGATCCGCAGTAGTTCTGTCCTTTTTAGGAGCAGAAAATAAGTTCCAGAGTGTCGTCCTCTCGCATGTGCAGAAAATATCCACACGACAATGATACGCCTTATTTTAAGGCGCCTTCGATGATACCAGAACTTAGGGTTTCAAGAATGCGAAACCCTAATGTACGAAATGGAGATTCAACTTTTGCAGCGGAAGATGATTACCAAGAATCAAGCGCAACAATAGATCTGAGCCTTCGGCTCTGATACCATGTCACGAAGATGAAAACAAACCCTGATAATCTGAGTGAATCACACAATACTGCGAACTAGATCATCACTGTGAATCTGTGATGACCTTACTATGAACAAATACAATGAGATTACAAAACCAGAGTTCATCAACACGATGAAACCCTAATGAAGATCACAAGAACTCTCTAGAGAACTGTGTATATACTCTCTAGAGATCTGTGAATATGTGTGAAAGAGAAAGAGATAATGATGCAACTCTCCTGATCTCTAATGATGCAACATGTACATATACCGCTTACAGCTGAAGCCCATCAGGTCATATAAGCCCAGCATCATCTTCTAAGCCCACAGCACATCATCTTCTAAGCCCACAGCAGCAGCAGCATGAGCCCAGCTTCTAAGCCTTCTAAGCCCACAGCAGCAGCATCATCTCGTATACACAAAACATGAAATATACACAAAACATGAAATATATGAAACAAACATAATGTAATACAATTCTATTTGGATAATGAATTACAATTTTAACATATTCTTATCAAACACATTCTTATGGTAACTAGCACATTATTTGGCCTTAATAGGCCTTGTAACATGTTAGTGATGCTTAGGCTACACAAGTAGATCATAAAAAGTAAACTACATTTTACGTGTCTAACGTCATACTAATTAATAAGGCACATTACATTTCACATCCTACAAGTAATTGACATCACATGTCATATCTTATGAAATGACCATCTTTAAATGTGCATCCATGGCTATGCAGAGTTGAGGAAGAATGAGTGCAGATGGCTAGACATGATCCATCCATTACCATGTACTTATTACATTATATCTATTGAAATTGTAACACCCCAACCCGGAGAGGCTGACGTGTCACTATTACAGATATCAAATCAAAAACCAAATCCATGATATTAAAGAGACGGTCAAACGAAATAAATTCAAACAAACCAATAATCCGAAAGAACCTAATTAAAGTGTTCACTACATCAATTAAAGTAAAATATAAACTTGATCTTCAAGCACTCTTCACTGATTTCCCGGATTACCCTGATTACCTACAGTAAAATAAGAAAACACCACAAAAGAAAATACGGCTGAGCCAAAAGTTGCTCAGTGATGGAAAGAGCACTTTAATTAGGTTCTTTCGGATTATTGGTTTGTTTGAATTTATTTCGTTTGACCGTCTCTTTAATATCATGAATTTGGTTTTTGATTTGATATCTGTAATAGTGACACGTCAGCCTCTCCGGGTTGGGGTGTTATAGTTCTGGTATCAGAGCAAAGGCTCTTTCCTATAGAAAACTTAAACATTAATAATAAACTTGTGAGGTAATGGGTAGACGTTGGGTTAGGATCTAACCTTTTTCCAATCTAAATTCTAGTGTTCACACGAATATCTTCATTTCAGATGGCTCCTAAGAGACGTGCGAACAACCGCAATAACTTGAATGGCCCCTCGACTGATGCAAACTTGGAAGCACTAGTTGCTAATGCTGTCAACACTGCTATTTCGGGAATGCTCCCTAACATGATGGCTCAGACTGCCCAAACTGTTTTCCAGCAAATGCAGCAGGCTAATATGGTTGCAAACCAAGGGACACCACCTACTGGCAGTGCCACTGGAATGCCACCAGTTGAAAATGTTACCGGAGCACCACCTGTCGGTAACGCCACTGGCGCACCACCTGGTGGAAATGCCACAGGGGCATCATCTAGTGGTAATGCCACAGGGGTGCCTCCTGGTGGAAACAATACAGGAGCACCTTCCGGTGGTAATACACCACCACCCCGTGATGGTATCCATGTCTGGTTGGAACGTTTTTAGAAGCAAAGGCCTAAGTCTTTCGGTACTTCCAATGATCCAGTCGAGGTGCAAATTGGATCAGTCATATTGGGAAATTGTTTGAGGTACTTGGTGTTGAGGACGTATAAAAAGTAAGATTGGCTACATACAAGTTAGAGGATGATGCTCATAGATGGTGGACGACTGTGAAACAAGCTAGAGGAGGAAATGAATATGCAGCTACACTTCCTTGGGATAAATTCCGAGGAATGTTTTATGAGGAGTACTTCACTGCTGCTGACCGCACTGAGTATCGTAGACAGTATGCTAATATTAGACAGAGGGATGATGAGCACATAACAGATTTCAAGACACGATTTACGCGGTTAGTAAGTTTCCTTGGTGCATCAGCAGGCTCACCGCATGAGCAGACAGAAAATTTTCAGTGGACCATATGTGAAAGAGATCGAAAGTTTATATTGAATCATCGGTTTAAAGATATTAATAAAGTGGTTGATGTGTAAAAACCTATATAATGATAAGAATAATGGAAAGAAGTCGTATGATGATAACCGCAAGCGGCCTAGAGAGAATGACCAGGATCAGTCTTTTCTCATACGAATAAAAATCAGTCTTCACCTCCACGAGACCGTCGAAACCGTTTTGATCGCAACAACAACAATAACTCCTGATCATGGAAGAATCGAAACCAGAACCAGAGATCAACTCATAATCAGACTCAGCAGGCTCCTACTCGTGCTCAACCACCAAATCAGCAGCACCCTAATCAGGATCGGAATGCTACCCCTCAGTGTAACACCTGCGGGAAACTTCATAAGGGAGCTTGTCGTCTGGCCGGAGGATTATGTTTTAGATGTGGGCGTGCAGGACACATGATTAGGGATTGCCCTCAGCGCGACCCTCGTAATAACGCTGGAGGGAATCAAGCTAAACCAGCAAATGGAGGACGAGTTTTTGCACTCACTGCAAATGAAGCAGCTAACGCACCAGGTATATTTCTGACCCCTTAGTTAGGGACGTATTATATACATATATATGTCTTATCCGATACTGATAGTAAACACCCTAGGTATGATCTCCGGTACCCTTTGCATAGGGAAGCGGGATATTTATGTCTTATTTGATACGGGCGCTACGCATTCTGTCGTATCTCTTTTGTTTGCTAAGTACTTAATGACTGCACCGACTGCTTTAGAGCACGCTTTGGCTATTACTACTCCATTAGGAGATTCGACCATCATCTCGCATGTCTATAGAGATTGTCCGATCAGAATTGAGTCTATTATTCGTAAAGCCGATTTGTTTCCTATGTAAATGAGTGACTTTGATGTCATACTTGGTATGGACTGGTTAACTCGACATCACGTTACTATTAAATGCCAGACTCGTCGTGTTTTATTTGGAAATCCTCAATGCCCGGAACTCGTTTATCAAGGGACTCAGCCTCGGAAATCATTGAAAATCATCTCTACGTTTAAGGCTCAGAAGTTCTTATCGCACGGTTGCGTGGGATTCCTAGCTTCAGCGAAAGCTACATCTTCTGATGAGTCAAACATATCTGATTATCCGATTGTATGTGATTTTCCTGACGTGTTTCCAGAGGAGTTACCCGGACTTCCACCAGATCGCGAGGTAGAATTCACTATTGATCTTATTCCAGGTGCTGAGCCGATTTCTAAGGCACCGTATCGTATGGCACCTATGGAGCTTAAGGAGTTAAAGGAGCAGTTACAGGAATTACTAGATTTGGGATTATAAGACCAAGCGTCTAGCCTTGGGGCGCACGGTGCTATTCGTGAAGAAGAAAGATGGTTCTATGAGACTCTGCATTGACTATAGAGAACTCAACAAGATCACTATCCGTAATCGTTACCCTCTGCCTCGTATTGATGATTTATTTGATCAGCTTCAGGGTGCAAAGTGTTTCTCTAAAATTGATCTGAGGTCTGGTTACCATCAGCTAAAGATCAAGGATTCTGACGTCCTAAATCTGCCTTCCGTACTCGGTATGGTCACTATGAGTTTCTGGTTATGTCGTTCGGGTTAACTAATGCCCTGGCCGTATTCATGGACCTAATGAACCGAGTCTTTTGCAAGTTCCTCGATAACTTCATCATTGTATTTATCGACGACATCTTAATTTATTTTAAAAGTAAGGAGGAGCATGAGAATCATCTTCATATCGTGCTCGAAACACTATATGAAAAGAAGCTTTATGCTAAATTTTCAAAGAGTGAATTTTGGCTGAGCAAGGTAGCCTTTTTGGGTCACGTCGTTTCTGCGGATGGTATTATGATGGACCCTGCTAAAATAGAGGGGATCACTAAGTGGCCTAGACCTACCTCAGCCACAGAAGTCCGTAGTTTCCTGGCCTTGCTGGTTACTACCGCAGATTTGTCGAAGGTTTTTCTGTTACAGCTTTACCCCTTACGCAACTGTTAAGGAAATGGGTTAAGTACTCTTGGAATGATGAACGAGAGAAAAGTTTTGAAGAGCTCAAGAAAAGATTAGTGTCTGCTCCTGTTCTCACACTTCCATCAGCCACGGGTGGATATCAGATTTACAGCGATGCCTCTAAAAAGGGACTTGGATGTGTGCTAATGCAGCATGGTAAGGTCATTGCTTATGCTTCACGGCATTTGAAACCTTACGAGGTTAATTATCCTACGCATGATCTTGAACTCGCTGCTGTTATTTTCGCGTTGAAAATATGGCATCACTATCTTTACGGAGAGACTTGTGATATTTTTACTGATCACAAGAGCTTGAAATATATCTTCACACAAAAGGAACTAAACATGAGGCAGAGAAGATGGTTAGAGTTATTAAAAGATTATGATGCCAATATTCAGTATCATCAGGGAAAGGCCAATGTGGTAGCTGATGCTCTTAGCAGGAAGAGCTCAGGAACAGTAGTCTCCCTACAGCTACAGCCTCAGAACATTACCGATCTTAATGGATTGGGTATTGGCCTACATATTGGCAAGATCGACGGATATCTCGCTAGACTTCAGATTGAGTCAGACTTAATATCCCAGATTAAGAACGCATAGAAAGAAGATGGTGAACTCTGGGCAATCTTACAACATGTGGATAATGGTAAACAATCAGAATTCAGAGTAGATGAGCATGGAGTTATTTGCTGTGGTAAGCGGTTGTGTGTGCCAAATGATTCGACTCTTTGAGAATCTTTATTAGCCGAAACACATAGTTTATCATTCTCTATTCATCCTGGATCTACTGAGATGTATCGGGATCTTCGTCAGAACTTTTGGTGGAATGGAATGAAAGAGGATGTGGCTAAGTATGTTAGCCATTGTCTTACTTGTCAACAGGTCAAGATTGAGCATCAGAGAGCTAGTGGTTTGCTTCAGCCACTACCTATTCCTGTATGGAAATGGGATGATATTTCCATGGATTTTGTGACATGGTTGCCAAGAACATACAAGAAGAATGATGCAATATGGGTTGTAGTCGACAGATTGTCAAAGTCGGCTCATTTTCTTCCAATTCAACAAGGATTTTCGGTTAGCAAACTATCTGAAGTATTTACACAAGAGATTATCAGACTTCATGGCACTCTGGTCTCTATCGTGTCTGATCGAGACCCGAGGTTCACTTCTCACTTTTGGAAGGGTTTGCAAGCTGCATGGGGTACTAAGTTGAGGTTTAGTACGGCGTTTCATCCTCAAACTGACGGTCATCGGAGCGTACTATTCAGACACTTGAGGACATGCTTCGAGCTTGTGCCTTAGAGTGGAATGAGAACTGGGATGAGTACTTGTGTTTGGTTGAGTTCGCTTACAACAATAGTTGGCAAGCTAGCATTGGCATGGCACCTTTCGAATTATTGTACGGTCGTAAATGTAGAGCACCTATTTGTTGGGAAGAGGTCGGTGAAAGAGTCATTGAAGGACCCGAGTTAGTTCAAATTATGAATGAGAAAGTTGCTATTGCTAGAGAAAAGTTAAAGGAAGCTCAAAGTGGACAGAAAAGTTATGCAGACCGACACCGTCGACTTTTGGAGTTTAAGGTCGGTGATAAAGTATTTTTAAGAGTTTCACCTTGCAGAGGCGTACGTCGTTTTGGCATCAAAGGAAAGCTCAGCCCTAGATTCATAGGGCCATTTGAGATTTTAGATAGGGTTGGTGAAGTCTCCTACCGTTTGGCTTTACCACCTCAACTATCACATGTGCATAATGTCTTCCATGTATCTCTTTTGAGGGGTACAATTATCATCCACTTCACGTGGTGAACTATCCGCTTCATTTGATTCGCGAAGACTTGTCGTTCGAGGAGGAACCCGAGGCCATCCTTGACCGACAAGAACGCATTATGCGTAAGAAAACTATTCCTTTTGTTAAGGTATTATGGAAGAACCATTCTGAACGCGAAGCTACATGGGAGATAGAAGATGAAATCCGTTCTCAATATCCGTATCTATTTACCTCTTAGTTATTATCTTTTATATGTTTCTGTTATCAGTTATGAAGTTATCGGTTATCTGTTTCTTGAACATCACATTAGTCATCTCTTATACAATTTCGTCTATCGAATCGATTCCGATTCAGCAATTGAATAATTATGAGTGATTTCGTTCACTTGTTGATTTTTACTACTCCGTGTACGTTATGTTATATCTTGTTCGATCTGTACCTAGCAATTTCGTGAACGAAAGTGTTTTAAGGGGGTGGAATTATAATACCCATAAAAAATTATAAACATAATAATAATAATAATAATAATAATAATAATAATAATAATAATAATAATAATACTATTAATAATTTATAAGAATTATTAAGCTTAAAAACTATTTAAAACTTAAATTAAGAAGGTTAAGGGTGTAATTTTGTAAATTTTGAAACCTGTTTTAGAAACTTTGAACATAAAATAATAAACATTACAAACTACAAGGACCAGAAGTGTAAATATTTTAAAACCCATTTCCCCCACCCACCGTCGACTTCTTCACCACCGGTCACTATTCCGGCCGTGCTCCAGCGAAGATCAAACACTCCAAATCACACGGTTTTGATCAAATCAACCATCCCGACACCTTCACATGGGAGAATCGAACCTGAGCCCACAACAATTTAAGAAATTGGACAGTTCAAGTGCGATCGGGAATCAAAACACCTTTCGGCCACTTTACAACCATTATCGAGCACTGAACGTTAATAATAATCAAAAGTAATGACGCACTAATGATCGTTTAAACATTTAGAACTTTCCATTGAGTTCCATTTGATCTGAAAACACACAAATACATCAATACGAACAAACCCTCATCGCGAACCTGCAAGCTAAGTGAGAACCACCTTCCGAGTGATTTAAACCGAAATTGACAAGGGGCTTTGCATCAAGGACATCACACGAAGCTTTCCACGAGTTCAATTTGATTTATATCATCATTTTCATATCAATCGAGCCTTGTTGTGGTCGCGGCTGCTTTCATCATTGGTTCATATCAAATTAACCTACAAAACAGGTAATTAAACACATGTTTAAACTCGATTTTAGTCGAGGAATGAAAGCCCCAACATTAATTAGGTTATTAACATTGATTTGATGTTCAATTGAATCGAAATCGTTTCTAGGGTTTATACGGATTTGAACACACTCCAAATCACACGGTTTTGATCAAATCAAACCATCCCGACACCTTCACATGGGAGAATTGAACCTGAGCCCACAACAATTTAAGAAATTGGATAGTTCAAGTGCGATCGGGAATCAAAACACCTTTCGGCCACTTTACAACCATTATCGAGCACTGAACGTTAATAATAATCAAAAGTAATGACGCACTAATGATCCTTTAAACATTTAGAACTTTCCATTGAGTTCCATTTGATCTGAAAACACAAAAATACATCAATACGAACAAACCCTCATCGCGAACCTGCAAGCTAAGTGAGAACCACCTTCCGAGTGATTTAAACCGAAATTGACAAGGGGCTTTGCATCAAGGACATCACACGAAGCTTTCCACGAGTTCAATTTGATTTATATCATCATTTGCATATCAATCGAGCCTCGTTGTGTTCGCGGCTGGTTTCATCATTGGTTCATATAAAATTAACCTACAAAACAGGTAATTAAACACATGTTTAAACTCGATTTTAGTCGAGGAATGAAAGCCCCAACATTAATTAGGTTATTAACATTGATTTGATGTTCAATTGAATCGAAATCGTTTCTAGGGTTTATACGGATTTGAACACACTCCAAATCACACGGTTTTGATCAAATCATACCATCCCGACACCTTCACATGGGAGAATTGAACCTGAGCCCACAACAATTTAAGAAATTGGATAGTTCAAGTGCGATCGGGAATCAAAACACCTTTCGGCCACTTTACAACCATTATCGAGCACTGAACGTTAATAATAATCAAAAGTAATGACGCACTAATGATCCTTTAAACATTTAGAACTTTCCATTGAGTTCCATTTGATCTGAAAACACACAAATACATCAATACGAACAAACCCTCATCGCGAACCTGCAAGCTAAGTGAGAACCACCTTCCGAGTGATTTAAACCGAAATTGACAAGGGGCTTTGCATCAAGGACATCACACGAAGCTTTCCACGAGTTCAATTTGATTTATATCATCATTTGCATATCAATCGAGCCTCGTTGTGGTCGCGGCTGGTTTCATCATTGGTTCATATAAAATTAACCTACAAAACAGGTAATTAAACACATGTTTAAACTCGATTTTAGTCGAGGAATGAAAGCCCCAACATTAATTTGGTTATTAACATCGATTTGATGTTCAATTGAATCGAAATCGTTTCTAGGGTTTATACGGATTTGAAATTGGGGTTTTGGGTGCGGATTGGTTAAAAGGAATTAAAATCAATTCAGGTTAGGCGCAGGCGCCCTAGCCTGCTGGTTAAAGCGTAAGAGGGATAGGCAAGGGGTCCCGGGTTCGAACCCGAGCCCCTGCCATATTTTTTTAAAGCCCTTTTAACCTTAAAAATTATGTAAAAATTCCTAAAAATTATAAAAATAACTTTTATAAACTCTGTTTATTTTTAAATCATCAACCTTATTTTCTGTAATTTTCTTTAAGTTTAAACCTTTATAAAACAATATAACAAAGACATTTAGTTTAATTATTTTTATGGATTCTTTTAAATAAATGATAAAAATCAGATTAAATATGAAACTCCTTTTATAAAAGTACCCAATTAATTTTCTATAAGTTAATTTATTAAAAACACTTAACAATTTTTATATATATTATTAACAAACGTTATAAATTGTTTATTTGTTTAAAATAAACTTTAAATAGCTGACTTAGGCCCGTATTTTACAGCCAACTTACTGAGGCCATAACTTTTTCATAACAGATTCAAATCAGTTAAACCTTATGTCCATGACGAAGTTCGTCGAAACACGAATCCGTTGATATATAACATCGACAAACTCATTCGTTTAGATCTCCAAACAGTCGTTTTCGTAACAGCTAGCAGTTCTGTGCATCTGTAAAGATCCATGTTTTTCTCATATTTCGATAATCCAAATCAGAAAATTTTCTAAATGAAAGTTGTTCAAAAATACTAATCTAGTAAACTGGAGATTTTCAGAATTTTAAACGTCGTTTAGTATTTTTAACGAGTGCGAACAGACAGGGGCAGAACGGAAATTTTTCCAATCTGAAATAGGAAAATCCAAACTATAATTTGATTTACAATATCGTAGGTTCTCGCGGCGTTAACCGAGCCTAGGCCTTGTCTCTGATTGTTGTCATTCGTGTATAAGGTACGGATTCTTGGTCCTTTTTATTATAGTATAAATTCTATTCTTCCATTACTTGTAGTACGGATATCTGATACCTCTAGTATGTCGTCTTCGCTTCCGTAATATGACTTGTTAGCCTTCAGCATTTTACTAGCCGTCTATCATTATTTATTTAGTTATGCTCTGACTCGTTTGATTTATTAGTTTTACTTATTGAGACTTGTAGCATGCAATATATATTTTATAATTGTGCTCATTATTGCATGTTCCTGTGTGTCATGATTTGAACGTGAACATGAGCTTGGATCTTAGGATTCATATTGATGATAACAAGAAAACAATGAATAGTTGCTAAAATATATAATCATGATGATGATGAACGTGAAGAACACATACAATGATGATGAATGCTTGATGTTTATTGATATATTGTTGAAATCATCATTCAAAAGAATGATGATATAATGTTGAATTCATCATCCATGAGGGATGATGATTTATTGTTGTTGGTGAGAAACCCTAATTCACCCTAACATGTGATGAATTAGTCACCCATTACAAAGATGACATAGGTTAATATATATACTAGTCTAGTAATTAAAATAATTACAAAATAAACCCTAGACTAATATTTATTGATTTCTTGCTTCAAGTCTTCAACTTTAATAATATTGAAATCTTCAATTTCTTCCAAGGTAGAATACCCAACAATACTCCCCCTAAATTGTAGATTTCCAATGTGAATTGAAGCTTGATCTTGTTTTTGTTGAATAGTTATCCAAAGTCGAGAAATATGTCGTTGATGCGGAAGCGTGGTCTTCAAAACTTTGGTACAACTATATTATGTAACTCAATGTCACTTGTTTTTATTGTTGAGAGCCCAAATACGAGGCTCAAATTTGTTTTGTTGATCATAAGCCCAATCTTCAACACTTGAGCCCAATCCAACTAACGTTTTTGTTTAATAATGGAGCCCAAGAAACAAACCCAATTGTGTTCTCGAGCCCATTTACAACACTAGGTTGCAAACCCTTGTTTATGCAAGAAGCCCTAATTAGGGCAGCCCTAATTAGGTTTGGCAGCCTTCACGTTGGCTCTCTGAACAGCTTGAGCTGAGCAATTCAATCACAGGTGTGTAATGCTTCAGCAAGAAGAACTTCCTTCTTTATGTTGGGGGATGAGTGGACAAGATTCCCGATCACACCAACTGCTTCATAGTGTATTGCTGCATCTTTGCATCAGTGAATTCAAGCAATTCAACAAGAGGAGGGATTCCGCCTTCAACCCTAACACGGGTCTTGATGCTGCTGTTCTCGTGAGCAAGATTTGTGATTGCATCTGCTGCTCTTCTTATTACTCCGTTGACGGCTCGAGAGTTCTGGCCATCTCTGTGCCGCTTAAGCAGAGCAACAAGATGAGGTAGAGCTCCAGCATCACAATGAGTTGTTGATGCTCAGGCTTTATAGCAAGAAGCCCAAGAGTAAAAGCACTCCCCTTCTCCGCTTCATGCTCATACGCGGTGGCTCGGCAACTTCTTTCGACTCGGCGCCTGAAGATGCCGTACAAGTGCCGGAACAGCCCCTGATTCAACAATCAAATTCACAATATCCTCGTTTTGGCGAGTCGGAGAGGATGTGAATAGAGCGTTAGACAATCGCACGATCTGCTTCAAGCGACGAAAAGGTGGAGTGAAGGATTTCGACCTGAGCGCGAACTTCGGAAAGTAGATCTTGTTGAGCGTTGTCATCGGAGGATGCGATGGTCCGATCTGCGGTGAATTCGTTCTCGAACTCCTCTTCGAGCTTCTTCTCACGGAGTTTGTTGGTTGTTCATGGCGTTTTTATCCATGAGAGACAGATGAGAGAGGGCGAGCCACAGAGAGAGAAAAAGTGAGATGATGATGATTTAGCAACCGAATCATGAGAACTCATCACAATCAATATGAATCCACAACTCTAGCTCTGATACCAATTGTGTGTTCATGATTTGAACGTGAACATGAGCTTGGATCTTAGGATTCATTGATGATAACAAGAAAACAATGAATAGTTGCTAAAATATATAAATCATGATGATGATGAACGTGAAGAACACATACAATGATGATGAATGCTTGATGTTTATTGATATATTGTTGAAATCATCATTCAAAAGAATGATGATATAATGTTGAATTCATCATCCATGAGGGATGATGATTTATTGTTGATGGTGAGAACCCTAATTCACCCTAACATGTGATGAATTAGTCACCCATTACAAAGATGACATAGGTTAATATATATACTAGTCTAGTAATTAAAATAATTACAAAATAAACCCTAGACTCTATATTTATTGATTTCTGCTTCAAGTCTTCAACTTAATAATATTGAAATCTTCAATTTCTTCCAAGGTAGAATACCCAACAGTTCCCATAAATAATTTTATTGATATGTCATATGTTGGTAGCTGTACTACCATTTAATTTAGCACTCTGTTACCCGAGCTTGTCCGACATGTCATTGTGGCGTCAATGACATGACACTTTTCGTGACGGTTGTTCATAAATAGTTCACGGCATCTCCGTTAACACGTTAGTACTCAAGTAGTACTTTGGCCATAATATTTGGGAGGCGGATGGATCGATCCTAGTTCAGTTCAGATCAGTTTAGTTCCGGGGGATGGAATCATGTGTGTACGCCCACACACCATCTCATTTGTGCATAGTCTAGCTAGCTATGTACTTCAGCTCTGGATACTTCTTATATTACACGACTTATTTTGTTTGTATATACGCGTCGTGTAGATCAGTTCAGTTTTAAAAGTACATGTTTAGTTCAGTATCCGTATTATATGTTTAGAATCAGATTTCCATTTTCAACATCATATGATCAGTTCAGTATTCAGATATAAATATTTTATGCTTCGTATCATTACTATTGTTATTTCCGTCAATGAGTAACTTTTGGCTCAGCCGTATTTCTTTTGTGGTGTTTTCTTATTTTACTGTAGGTAATCAGGGTAATCCGGGAAATCAGTGAAGAGTGCTTGAAGATCAAGTTTATATTTACTTTATTGATGTAATGAACACTTTAATTAGGTTCTTTCGGATTATTGGTTTGTTTGAATTTATTTCGTTTGACCGTCTCTTTAATATCATGGATTTGGTTTTTGATTTGATATCTGTAATAGTGACACGTCAGCCTCTCCGGGTTGAGGTGTTACAGAAATCAAGATGACTTGATGGAAACATTACCACGTTTTCACAGATTATAATCGAAGATCATCAATTCCAATATAATCTAACACAAATTTTGCAAAATTGGCAAACACGTGAAAACAAAAGGGCCTCAGGGAGATGATTCCAGGGCGACCCAAAAGGGTATAGTGAACCCAAGCAAGGCTTTAGGCCCCACTTCTCTAAGGGCCCCAAAAATTTGAATGTTATTTATGTGTGTGTAATTTGGGCCAGATCCGTATGATGATTATAGATCATCTTAAGAGTAGCGATGAGAATATGGGATTGGGGAGAATCGAGAGACTGTAATGAAAACTTTTACAGAATATGTTGGATATCTAAAACGCAACACTTTGAAATGAATCGTCGCCTCTGTTCTCATCAAATCGCCTTCATTGTTCTTGTTGAATTTTGAAGAAAGGGTCATCGAATGGAAAGTTTTATTTTCATTTGTTCTTCTGTTGAAGGAATGAAGGGCGAAGGTACGGTACTTCATACGATAAATCTTGATATTGATAAGTATTGATAATATGTCGGCAAGGTACTTATTTAATCTAATATTATGTTGAATCTTAAATATGATATTCTTAAAACTGTTTTATTGTTTAGTGTGCAACAAAGAGGGGATATCCACAATGCAGACACAATCTATTCTTTCAAGTGCTTATTCAAAGCTTATCCGCTGTATCACTTTTTGTTATTATGCAATTTTTTAGTGAAATCAATTCAAACTTGCTCTTGTGAGAAACCAGGTTCATGTGCAGATTATTCTGTTATATGTATAAAAATCATTTAGAATTTTGGGTTTGATTCTTGGATATCATTCAAGATTTCATCTTCTTTAGCATTGTGTACATATACTTTGTTAAGGAAATTAAAAATTATTTTATTGTTTTCCATTCAACATTCTCTTAACAAGTTATATGTAATTGAAATTGTATGTTTTATGCTTTCTATTTTAAGCATTTTGATAACATAATAGAAATTTTTGTGTAACTGATTTTTGTTGTTTTACCATTTCAGCTTATGTTCAATGTAGGCATCTTGTAAGTTAAATGGAAAAGCCTTTTGAATCTAGAAAAAACCATTTAAGTAATACGGATGGATTTATGCATCTTTTATAATTTAAATGAAAAAGCTTTTTAAATCTAGATTAAAACCGTAACTTCTCGTTAGCTAATTTAATGATATTCCAATTCCTTAGGATCGTAGCTAAAAAATTATATCATAGAAAAGGGCCCCAAAATTTAGTTCGCTTTAGGCCTCCGAAATGATTGAGCCGCCCCTGGATGATTCACCCAATTTTGATCCAGGTAGCATGGGGTTTGTAGTTACATAAACCATTATCGACAAAATTTACAAGCTATTATCCATAGTAAACCGACCTCAGTGATTTAGGCTGTCGGTAATTTCCTACGGGTTGTTTAAAATTTATTTTTTTTTGTTTACATATTACAAGTTACTTTAGACATAATATTAATCACAAAAAAAATTACCTGGTACAATGTATTATTTAACTCATCACACAAGTATTCCCCCCCCCTAACATTATTTTGTTTAAATTTTAAGTCATCTATACTACCTTAATATACATTTGAGAGGGGCAGGAAGGTAATTTCACCAAAATCTCTTATTTTAAGAGATGTACAAGTATTAAAACTTGATGTACAACCCCAAAGCAAACAATGCAATACAGTTTGAAAGTATGCGCGGATCCTATCACGGGTCGGGTCAATGCCCATGAACACCACATATCTCTTCATTTGGATTAGGGTTACACCACATATCACAGAGGTGGTGAGAAAAGAGGCGTCGGTGAGAGACGGGAGATGCCAACAGAGTTGCTTCTCTCGGTGTAATCTCGATGTCGACACCACGCTTTGGAGAGATCAGAGATCAGAGATCAGAGATCAGGCAACAAGTCGTCGACACCACGATTTTGGCAACAAGTCAGAGTTGCTTTTGGAGATCAGTCTCAGACTTGCGCAAAAACGGCATATTTGCTTTCGGATGAAGGTAACATCACCGATTCTAATTCAAATTTCTCAAAACCCCCTAGATAAAGTCACAACATCCGGATTTGTAGTTGTTCACGTCGAGTTTTAGAGTTCTTCACATCTGCTCTTTCGAAGGTAACATCATGTATGTTAGGGTTTTTGTTTATGTTGCAAATTTGGGGTTTTGTTTATGTTAGGATTTCAAGCTTTGTCTTAAGTTTATTTTTCTTGTTGATTTGTTTGTTGATGTGGCTATTTTACAGGTTCTTTGTGTTTGGATCTCTTTAACCTCTGTGTTCGGATCTATTTTACAGGTTAGTCTTTTTTAGGTCTTGTTGTTGTGGCTATTTGGTTGAAGGTTGTTTCTTGCTCCTCCTGAACAGTTGCATCCGATTATGGATTTTGGCAATTAGAGTTGTGGTTATATGTACTAATAACACATACTTACTTGATTCATTTGTGTTCTTTGAGGTTGTTTCTTGTGTTCTTTGAGGTTGTTTCTTGCTAACTGCGTACATTTGCACGCTTCTACATGGCTTATTAATCTGATAGCTACATGGCTTATTAATGTGATATCCTTGATTGTCTCAATAACTTGAAAACATAAGTAGTAAGGCTGCTAATGAAAGCCCATGGACCACTTTCCCATACACAGGTCTATCAAATTGCATAAGTTTTGTTCTATCATTAGATCGAATGGTGATTCATATGGTTACAAGTGTACTTTGATAATCTTAGGTGATGAGGTTTTTTAATCAGAGATGTGGTTTAATGAATTGAACAATAAGTAGAGAAGTTTAAAGATCTCTTTTGGATTACTAATCAGAACCTTTCTTAAAAAGTTTCTTATCTCTTACACCATCATACAACAGTTCTTAAAAAGTTTAAAGATCTCTTTTGGATCATGTTTCTCAAGTACTGTTCGGCCTCCACAACCTCGAGTTCTTGCATAAACCATATATAGTGTATTAAAGGTCACCACATCAGGTGTTAAATTTCTCTATCAGCACAATCCAACATCCTTGCAGCCTCTGCAATCTTTTTACTTCACTTTTGACATGTACTTTGATGGATATGTTATTAAGAATTTGAAGTTGTTGCTTTAATTACTTGAGTTTTGAATTGCAAGTTGTTGCTTTAATTACTTGAGTTTTGAATTGCTAGATTTTGGTTTAAGTGATAAAAAACTACATTATTCCGTTGGGTGTTGTAAAGTTTGAATATGATAAAATCAAGGTTCCTGTGCAGCAGTATAATTTTGTTGTATGTTGTGAAATTATCATTATTGTTGTCTGCATAGAGAATTTTGTAGTTTGTTGGTTTAGAACAGTTCTTAGATTTCAGGTCAATTAGTTTGCTGGTTACAACAGTTTTGAGATTTCTGGTCAAAACAATTTGCTGGTTTACAATAGTTTGAGATTTCTTTTATTGGTTTGGTTTAGTTATTGGAAGTTTGTGTTATATGGTATTAGTTCTTACCTTTGTAAGATTATGTCTATCCAAATATGATTAATGGTGATTTAATTTAGAGATTTGTACATACAAACAAATTGTTATCTAAGAATTTAGGTGTGGCGTCCCGGTATGTGTAACATCATAAAATGTGGCTGCAAAGATGGTAAATGATTTTTTATTAATCTGCATATTATGAACAGTAAATGGATGGTGAATTTTAAGTTTTTCTTTCTTCCTTTGAACCGTGGAGGATCAATTGATTGTGTTCAGTTCTTGTAATTAATCTGCACATTTTGACTTGCAAACTTTATTGTAATTAATCATTTGAATACTAGAGTTACAATATATATCAATATAAACGTCTATGTGCCTTCAAATCTTTGCGTCCTTTTTCACATGTCGCCTTTTTATAAGCCTTTAATCTGACCCGTCTGCCTTAACCGGTACTTCGGTCGAACGCTAAAGTATTCATACCCACAATACATTTACTCCCCGCTTATTACGATCAAACCACATTATACACTTCATGGTTAAATCACAGGATGTTGTGTAATCTCTGAGATCTTTTTGGTTTTTGGGTTATGAAATAACATTTGCAGGTAATATTTTCCGAGCCCGTTGTTGTCATTGCTTGTGAGTTTCTTGAGCAGAGCTCATCGTCATCATCACCTGCAGTAACACTTCTAGGGTATGTACTCTACATATAGGACCTACCTTTTCATTGCTCTCAGATTTTAGTGGTGGTGTTATGCAAGCTAACATGATATATTTTTCTGGACTAATAACATGACTACAACTCTTAGATCACTTTATTTAAAATGGAGGATCTTATAATGATATCATTTTGAAAACATATTAGAAATTATTAAGTTATTATGTTATAAAAAGAACAGAAGGCAAAAGAAGTGTTAGGATCAACCTGACCCGATCCAAAGCCAAACCCATTTTGACCTGACTACGAAAGTACCCATTTTTTCCACCTCTACATGCTAGCACTAGCAGCTAATGAATTTGCCATATAAAGATTTACAAAGGTCAGATAACTAAATTACAACTCTAGCTATGGTGGGTTAGGTACAGAATGCATCACAATTGTGGTTTCTAGCTAAGGTCTCTTTTCTAAATATTGTTCAACTTATCAACGCGTTTAAGCTCTGGTAGGGCGTAGTGCATTAAATGAATTTGCTGACTAAAACTAACTTTGTCGGTTACTCACCAACCGTTATGACAAATCTATATTTAAGTGATCCTTTGTAATCCCCATCAATTCAAGTTTTAGCTTAAAAGGTTAAACACTAAAACATAACTCTCATTGGTTTCCATTTCATATGTTTTTCTTGTTTTAATATGTTAAGCTGTTTATTTATGAGGAATATGACATCTAGAGTTAAAAACCACAGAGCCCCAATTTTATTATTTAGAGTTAAAAACCAACATAACATACCTGCATAATAAATTTCATTTGTTAACTACAATATGATGTTGCCTTTATTTGTAAACATCTTAAGCACACATACAAACTCCACTATACAATTGACAATACTATCCCACTTACACTTTACAAATATGTATGTACCTGTTTTGTTGGTGTTCTACCTTTTGGCAAAAGGTTGAGTGACAAAAATGAGAAGTAGATAAGAAACATTTTTCTAATTTCAAAATTATTTAGATGAGATTGAATTTATAATTCTATTCTTATTTGTATTGACAGTGCAAGGTCATTGCTATTGTATTTAGAAGAGCTTGTGCAGGTAAATAATTAGTATA
>CM044001.1:99748015-100055515 GCA_024085815.1 Flaveria linearis
GACTCTGTAGGCGTATTCGTAGCCAACCTATCACAATACACCATAACTACACATGTTTGTGACAACGGAGTACATGAAATGCTTCTTCAAGTGTGGGTCCTCAGAGGAGAAGAATGGATTAACGGCTTCTCAAACTGTATACACCTCCTATCCCAGTAACCATTTGGTCCCACAGCATACACTACATGTCGAACGGGGCGTGCTTCCTCATGAGTAAGTCCATAAAGGTTTTAGAAGTAGGGTCACATAGGGACCCCGTTACTTGCTTCCACTGCGTCTCCTGCAGTTATGAAAATGTCTCCACATTGTTCCTGCAAAGTCTTGTGTTGCCAAGTTTATAAAGACGAGTTCAAAACTGTCCCACTACCCATCTTACGACAAAGCATGAGCTACCTACAGCATCAAGTCTAAACTATACAACGTCACTATGTGACGTCTCAAAATAATCTAAATAACAAAAACTACTTTATATGTTTCCTTTTAAAACCTTGCACGGTAACCTTAACTCTTCCACTGAGATATTTCATTTTTGGTTATGCGATAAAATAATGTTATATGTTAAGTAACTAGAACGTCCTTACACATGTACGTAACAAACCGTCAACTTTCTCAACCCTGCAACTACAACATCGACATTTACATGTACCAACGCAACCCAATACTACAACACCCCTTATTAATTTAACATAACGAGTGCGCCGCAACGCGCGCGGGTAACTACTAGTATGTTTTATGAGGCAAAGTATGATTGTTACATAAAACATTTGTGCTATATGCTTAATATCTTATGCTAAATGTTTTAAAATGTAAATAAAAAGATTTTTATCTTTTTCATCCATATATAGAGTATAGACATAGTAATAACTTATTCATTATAGTTTTAGGTAGCATATGTGTAGTACTAGAGGTGTTCAAAGATGTTATTTTAAATTGTTTATATAGTTGCAATCCATATCAAATCAAACTTTGAAGTTGTGTCTTTAAAATATTTAGTGGTGAAATTGCGCTTCGCAAAGAGGTATGATCTTTACAATTTCATATTGTATATGTAACTTTTTTTATGAGTTTCGGTTAAGTTTTTCTAATCGATCTCTTTTTTTATAAAACTTTTGTCGTTTAAAATAAAATGCTATATTGTACAGTATAGAACACGTTTTGATATTGAGATAATTTTTTAATCTTTGGCCATGTTTACTTGAACATTTTTAACATTATATGTTTTAATCTTACATGACATATAATAGTTTTCAAACACATCATTACCAAAATATACAACACAATACATAAAGATTTGCTGTGTCATGGTCATATCTTATGTTTGTACTGATTTCAAATCATGTGCAACATTGTGTTTCAATATAAAAGTATGAGTGTCTATATATGTGTAATTAATTAATTTTATATGCAATTTATTATATTAATAACTTATATGAAAATAAAAAGATATAGTTTTATATAAAATTATATTAAACATGCATTTATTTAACAGTTTATTTATTTTATATTTAATATGTGAATCATATTAAATAACATGTTATTAAATAATATTTATTCAAAAAATACTAAAATTATTAAATACCAAAATTGCTCCTAAAAATATCTTAAATTAAGTTAAAGATCAAGTTGAGCCTATATATGCATTATAAGGTAGTAGTCAAACTATTTTATTAAACAATCTTAAAACTAAAGGGTAAATTGAATGAAAGTCAAAATTTCAGTTAGAAATGGGTCAAGAATTTTTTAATATTTTGACAACTGTAATTCTAAGGGCAGATTAGGAGATTTCGTAGTCTTCTATAACTTATCTACGTTAGTATGTGTGGAAGTGTTGGAAGTGTTGGAAGTGTTGGAAGTGTTGGAAGTGTTGGAAGTGTTGGAAGTGTTGGAAGTGTTGAAGTGTGGAAGTGTTGGAAGTGTTGGAAGTGTGGAAGTGTTGGAAGTGTTGGAAGTGTTGGAAGTGTTGGAAGTGTGAAGTGTTGGAAGTGTGGAAGTGTTGGAAGTGTTGGAAGTGTTGGAAGTGTTGGAAGTGTTGAAGTGTTGGAAGTGTTGGAAGTGTTGGAAGTGTTGGAAGTGTTGGAAGTGTTGGAAGTGTTGGAAGTGTTGGAAGTGTTGGAAGTGTTGGAAGTGTGGAAGTGTTGGAAGTGTTGGAAGTGTTGGAAGTGTTGGAAGTGTTGGAAGTGTTGGAAGTGTTGGAAGTGTTGGAAGTGTTGGAAGTGTTGGAAGTGTTGGAAGTGTTGAAGTGTTGGAAGTGTTGGAAGTGTTGGAAGTGTTGGAAGTGTTGGAAGTGTGGAAGTGTGGAAGTGTTGGAAGTGTGGAAGGTAGAAGTATGAATCATAGTACAATTTGTTTTGCTTAGTTAAGGTACTAGTGGAAATGTTCGCTTGTTGCAGCGGTACGGCTGTTATGTGATTTTGAGAATTCGATTTTAGTCAGTATCAGCTTAGTGCATTATGACGTAAATTAAAAATCAAGATATAACTATTAAAATATTGAATGAAAGAAAACCTACATATATACAAAAGTCTTTAAAATAACTATATTATCCCAACGATATTAGTAAAACCATGGTGTTATTTGTGATTAGAAATCACTTATTACCTAGATTTAGGGGGGTCGTTTTATAAATATAGATTAAAGTTTTATGAATTTAGTTTACAGTTTTATGATCATCGGATGCAGATTTCGGTGGTGATTTGCATAGACCGAAAAAGTTAATAGAGAAATTGTCACCACAAATTACCATCTTGATTATTATTGAGCTATTGACAACCGGCAAGGGAAGGGGAATAGAGATTAGTGCTCACACAATTAATGAACGACACTGAAAGTAAATGGTGGTTTGTTTGGCTACGTGTATATGCTTTGACATTTGTATTATAAGCATTATATGTTATATTTTATTGTAAGGACATAAATGAATAAAATGGTTAATTTTTTTAAGCATGATTTTTATATGGGTGTTTTTAATCCATACGTGAAATTATCATTCTATCATCTTTTCACTTTTGTTATAAAATATATAAATAAATATTAAAATTATTAAACTCATGATATACTCCTAGAAAAATATTAGTATTATAGTTATTATAAATATAAATATGTATATATGTAAGTTATATGCTTAAATATTTAAATAAAATAATACTTGATTAAATTGTATTTAGTTGTAAAGATATAATCAGTATATGTTAATTTATAGTAGATACAAGGGTAAAAATGTCAAGGTATATATTTTTTAATAGATAAATTTACCGTATTGCCCATAAAGTGTCTAAAATGTTAATCAATACCATATTATACCTCTATTAAACGTCTTGCACTTCTTTGCACATGTTGCTTCAAACTTGTATGCTTGGTAAAATTGCATCTCTATAAAAAAGATGTATTATATAGTAGTATAGATATAAGTATTTAAATAAAATAATACTTCATTAAATAAAATTTAGTTATAAAAATATGATTAGTAACAACAATTTAAATATCAATAATATTATTATAAATAAAATAAAATTTAATGAAGTGAATTGAATAATATCACATTGTTAAATAATGTATTAATAAGTTGTATTAAATAAGACAATAATTAGAAGAAGTTAATTAAATGAGGATAAAACTCGAACTATTACATAAAGAACTTGCACTCTATTATTAAAATGTTGTATAGATGTCTTATAGTTTGAATGAGATTATCATCTTATCACTCTAATATGTATTATATAGTAGTATAGATAAGCGTTTGATTGATGTTTTTAGAGATTTAGATTATTGATTTATATTATTAAAAGATTCGATCATCAGTTGTTCAAAACTCTTTCATCTTCTGATTAATCTTCTTTTTGTGAGTGATTTAGTCCAATATTAGTATCAAAGCCTAGGAGGTTCTTGATTGGGTTAAAAGGAAGCAACAACAACTTAAACGTAACATAATCGAACAACATGAGTTCTAGTGGTTGTTATTGTTTTTCTGGATAAAAAGATAGAGTAAATCTGTTTTTGTATGTGAGTAGTAAGGGAATGATTCAAGTTTGAAAAGCTTATTAAGAGCATTCACAAGTCGTTCTCTAAAATTACGTGAGTGTATTCCCTATATTATATGGTATGATTATAAGTGCGTGTGAATGAAGGATGTGAAAATTTTACTGTTTAATCTGTATTTTGAAAAATCTTGTTCAAAACCTTATAATATCTCTAATATATTAAGTGGTTGTGAGTGGAGAATAGAGAAAAAATAATGATAAAGATATAAAAGTATTATTTAATTAAAAATAGAGAGAAAAAGTAATAATTTTAGTATAATTATATGGATAAGGAGAGAGAATAATTTGTGAATGCTCTAAAATAAATAGACGAGCAAGCAAGTATCATGGTAATCACAATAACAACAAAAGCAAGTCATGTTCAAGTATTTATATCCATATAAAAGAGCAAGATAGAAGAGATAAAAAAATATAAGATAACAAAATCAAGCAAGTAAGCAAGAAGAAGAAAGTAAGTAAGAAGAAAGAAAGAGCAGGATCCAAGAATGATCATGACCTATGTGGTTCAATCGTGGAAAAGAACAAGAGAAACGTAATCGGTTACAAGATTAAGAAGGAATGTTGAATTCAATTCTAGAACGAGTATATAAAAAGATAAAGGGGTATGTTGAAAGAAAGCCGAAGATTCAATTTGAATTGGGTTATATTTTTGCCACCATAATTATAAAGGTATTTAGAATATAACTAGTCTTAAGTGTCACACCCTCAGATTCGGGTCTGGAATCTATCACGGAGAGGGGTGAACAAACAGGATCGAACACAGTAGTTACACAGAGATGCAAATATCTATATGATAAGTTTTAGATAAACATTTTATTAATAATCAGAGCAGCGGAAATAAAAGATAGACTGTTTTCTTGACAACATGTCTTAATCATAATTCAGATAATAATCAATAGGTATCTTGAGCTCTTATATGATCCTACGTGCATATCCATAAGCTCCTAGTAGATACCTGAGAATACATGTAAATCAAGTGTCAACACAGGGTTGGTGAGTTCACAGGTAAGTAAAACATAGTGATAAATCATCAGTTATCATCAAATAGGATTTATAGAAAAAGTGTGAGTTTAATTTACTCACCGGTATATGAATAGCCTGTCGGAACCCTTTTTAATAAGGTGAACCCGCTATCCCACATACCTACTAAGTACAAGCCCAACAAACCCTTCACATTGAATTTGTCCATGTCACTTAGTTTATTATCCTTTTATGTGTATATTATATTTCATAATAATTTCAAATCAGAGGGAGCAAATCCTCCTTTACATTTATCCTCATATGGGTTGTAAGTGGAACTATAATGCAAACTATATAAAGTGCACATCTGCCTTCTCACTACAGAAACAGTCATCCCGAATGACATCAAGATCTTTGTGCATCTGATATGGATCACATGTCCATACCTTTGTGGGGGTAAGTCACTCCCCGATAGTACTATCCAAAAGATCCCTGCTTATTTATAGTCCAGTTTACAGAGAAGGATTTTCATAATAACCATATGTAATCATAAATGTGATCAAATTATTATTTAACATAATACACAAAAAAATTTGTAATTTCAATTACAACATGTATTCCAGCCCCAAAATATTTAAATGTTTAAAAAGGGGAATAGTTATGAACTCACCTCAGTTCCTGTGTGGTGTTGACAACCTAGTAAATTCCTGTTAAGGAATTATAATTTCACGTAAGCAAACAGATACAAATCCAAAAACCTAAATAAGTTAGATCTTGAACCTGGTGTTCAATTGATCTAGGTTTTGGTTTTCTAGGATTTGTTATAAACATTAAATCATTTAATTATTTTTGTTAATAATTAATGATTTATAAAATTTAATAGTTTAATAATGATTTTGACATTTCATTATACTCTAATTTAGTCGTTATTTAATCATATAATTTATATTTAATTTTATAAGATTATATAAATGTTTAAGTTTATAAAAATCTAATTTATATTTATATCATCAAGATTAATTCAATAAATAAGATAACATCCATAAATAATTTTGATGATTTAGTTATTATTAAAAATCCATTTCTTTTTTTTTTTTTATGGATAATAATTTATAACACCTAAATAACTATTTACATAAATAATTAAAGTTTCTAAATAATTATTTTTATACAATTATTAGGATTTATCATTAATTAAAAATAATATGGTGTCCAATTAATGAATTAATACCTTAAATCATTAATTAAAGTCTATTTTTATAAAAATATTCAATTATAATATTTTTAAATAACATTTTATAAATTCTATTTGAGGTATTTTTTAATTAGATAATTTATAGAAAATTAATTAAAAATACAGAAGTCCTTAAAAATTAGTTTTATAATTTTTGGTGTTTTATGTATTTTTATTTATTTTTAAATGTTATTAAAAAGGGTTTTAAAAAAATTGGGAGGTGCACGGGTTCGAACCCGTGACCTCCCCCTCTCCACCCCGCGCACAAACCAGTGAGCCAAAGGCTCCTCATCGTTTAAAACTCTGCCCCGATTAAGTTTAAACACAACCCGTATGCTAATCCCCCAAATCAAGAACCCTAGAATCAATTTGATTCAAATTGACCAGGCAATCGTTTATGATAATGGATGAATCATGGGGCTTTTGTTCCCCATGATGAATCGAGTCTGTGGGTATAGTTAATTACCTGTTTTGTTGTTTGGATGATAAGATCAGTTACAGAGAAGCTTCGGGTGTGCCTTGAATTAGTTCGATGTGAATTCGTTGTTGTTATTCCAATTAATCTTGAGGGCAGCTTCGGGTGATGGTTAGAAGTAATAACCCTCTATCAATTTGTGAATTGATGATCATATGGCAGAGGTCGATCGAGTTGCAGGTCTTGAAGAAGAAAGAGATTGAATCGAGGCTTCTGTGTGTGTTAGGGTGCAATTGAGAGCGTAGTCCGATTGTTAATACTTATAGAATTTTGTACAAGTGGTAATTCAATTATGTTGAGTTCTTAGTGCGATTCGAAGTTGTAAAAGCGGCCGAAAGTTTTCACGTGGTGTAGATCGATCGCACTCAGCTTATTCCCTGATTAATGTGGGTCATTGTGTTCGAAACACTCACGGGGATGTGTCGGTACCATTTGATTGAATTAAAACCGTGAATTTTGGCGTTTTGGGGTCTCGCCGGAGCCGCCGGAGGTCGGCCGGAGAGGGCGCCGGAAAACCGAGGGGTCGACGGCGGTGTTTTTGAAGTAATTACAGAATAGTCCCTCGAGTTTCAAATGTTAACATTTTATGTTTTAAAGTTTTAAAACAAGTTTTGATATTTACAGTTTAGTCCCTGGACTTTATTAAATCAATTAAATAAATTTTATAAATTATTACTATAATATTATTTTCATTATTATCATTATTATTATTATTAATAGTATCATTTTTTTTAATAATAAATTATATTATTATTTTTGTCATTATTTTTGATAATAATATCATTATTATTATAATTATTATTATCATTATTTGTAATAATAATATCGTTATTATTATTATTATTATTATTTTTCATTATTTGTAGTAATAATAATAATATCATTATTATTATTATATTATTATTATTTTCCTTATTATAATATTATTTTAACTAATAATAAAAATAAAGAAATAAAGTCATAAATTCACATAAAAATTCGTATTAAATCACGGAAAATTTCGGGTTGTCACATCATCCCCCTGTTAGAGGAATTTTCGTCCCGAAAATTAGGATGTACTAGTAAATTTTTTGAACAGGCTAGGATATTTGCGCATCATTTCATCCTCTCGTTCCCAAGTGAACTCAGGACCACGTCGGGAGTTCCACCGAACTCTGACAATCGGAATCTTGCTATGCTTAAGTTGTTTAACTTCTTTATCCATGATTTCAACTGGTTCCTCGATAAACCTGAGTTTCTCATCTACTTGTAGTTCTTCTAAAGGCACAACAAGTGATTCATCGGATAAACACTTCCTTAGATTGGATACGTGAAAAACATTATGCACACCACCAAGTTCAGCAGGTAGATTTAATTCATAGGCTACTGGGCCGATCCTTCTGACAATTTCAAAAGGTCCCACGTAGCGAGGGTTCAATTTCCCTCGTTTTCCAAAGCGTATAACTCCCTTCCAGGGAGATACCTTTAGCAAAACTTTATCTCCTTCCTGAAATTCCAGTGGCTTGCGGCGTTTATCAGCATAGCTTTTCTGGCGATCCCTGGCAGCAGCCATGCGTTCTCTTATCTGGACAATTTTCTCATGAGTTTCAAAGATAAACTCTGGGCCAGTAAGTTGACTATCTCCAACTTCTGCCCAGCAAAGCGGTGATCTTTACGTCCATATAAGGCCTCGAATGGTGCCGCCTTGATGCTTGAATGATAGCTGTTGTTATATGAGAACTCTACCAAAGGTAAATGACCTTCCCAGTTCTTTCCAAAGTCAATAACACAAGCCCTAAGCATATCCTCAAGAGTCTGTATGGTTCTTTCACTTTGACCATCAGTTTGAGGGTGATAGGCTGTGCTCATATCTAGGCGAGTGCCTAGAGCTTTCTGAAGCTTACCCCAGAAGATTGATGTAAACCGTGCATCACGATCAGAGATAATAGACACTGGCACTCCGTGTCTAGAGATAATTTCTTTGATGTACACCCTTGCAAGTTTCTCCATCTTGTCTTTCTCACGGATGGGTATGAAATGAGCGGATTTGGTGAGACGGTCAACGATAACCCAAATGGTGTCATTGCCCGTTTGAGACTTGGGTAAACCAGTGACGAAATCCATGGTTATCATTTCCCACTTCCACACGGGAATTTCTGGTTGGGTCAACATTCCTGAAGGCTTTTGGTATTCGACCTTGACTTTAGAACAAGTCAAGCACTTTGAGACATAGGTTGCAATATCTGCCTTCATTCTTGGCCACCAGTAAACAAGCTTCAAGTCGTAATACATCTTATCTGCACCTGGGTGGATAGAGTATCTAGACTTGTGGGCTTCATCCATGATCAAGCTTCGCAGATTCCCGTACAGGGGTACCCAAATCCTTCCTGCTATAAAGCGTATTCCATCCGAATGAACTTCAAACTGTTGGTCTAGCCCTCAAAGGTTTTCATCTTTAATGTTCTCTTCTTTCAGGGCTTCAGTCTGAGCATTCAAGATTTGTGCCGGCAGGTTGCTTTGAATGGTAAGTTGTAGAGCTCGCACTCTACGAGGTTTCACATGTTCTTTCCTACTCAAAGCATCAGCCACAATATTTGCTTTACTAGGATGGTACTTGATGGCACAATCATAATCGTTTAGTAGTTCAAGCCATCTCCTCTGCCTCATGTTCAGCTCCTTTTGATTATATAGGTGTTGAAGACTCTTGTGGTCGGTATAAATAGTGCACTTAGTACCGTACAAGTAATGTCTCCATAATTTAAGAGCAAACACAACAGCTCCCAGTTCTAGGTCATGAGTTGCATAGTTCTTCTCATGAGCCTTTAACTGTCTTGAGGCATAGGCTATGACTTTGTCTCGCTGCATCAAAACACATCCCAGACCTGAACAGAAGCATCACAGTAGACTACAAAGTCTTCAATACCGTCGGGTAGGGACAATATAGGTGCACTGCACAACTTCTGTTTCAGTGTTTGAAAAGCAGCCTCTTGCTTGAATCCCCAATGATATGCTACCCCCTTTTGGGTAAGCATAGTCAATGGTTGAGCTATCTTGGAGAATCCCTCGATGAATCTCCTGTAATAGCCGGCTAGTCCCAGAAATTGTCTAATTTCCGTTGGATTAGAAGGTGTAGGCCAACTTTTGATAGATTCAATTTTAGCTGGGTCTACATGAATTCCATTAGCATCAATTACATGGCCGAGGAATTGAACTTCTTTAAGCCAGAAATCACATTTCGAGAACTTAGCATAGAGCTCCTCCCTCTTTAGTAGTTCAAGGATCAATCTCAGATGTTCTTCATGCTCCTGCTCATTTTTGGAATAGATCAAGATGTCATCAATGAAGACAATGACAAACTTGTCTAGATAAGGCTTGCATACACGATTCCTGAGATCCATGAATACAGCAGGTGCATTTGTTAGCCCAAATGGCATGACTGTGAACTCAAAGTGACCGTATCGAGTTCTGAAAGCCGTCTTCATAATATCTTCGTCTCTGACTCTCAGCTGATGATAGCCGCTTCTAAGATCTATCTTGGAGTAAATGCTCGAACCTTGCAGTTGGTCAAATAAGTCGTCAATACGTGGCAAGGGATAACGGTTCTTGATCGTCACTTTGTTCAGTTCTCGATAGTCGATGCACATCCGGAAGGTCCCGTCTTTCTTCTTCACAAATAACACTGGTGCTCCCCATGGTGACGAGCTAGGTCGGATGAATCCTTTATCAAGGAGTTCCCTAAGCTGGTCAGATAGTTCTTTTAATTCAGAAGGTGCGAGACGGTATGGTGCCCGAGCTATAGGTGTAGCTCCAGGTACTAACTCGATTGAAAACTCGACCTCTCTTTTAGGGGGCAATCCAGGCAGTTCATCAGGAAACACTTCAGGAAATTCCCTGACGACGGGTACATCTTCAATCTTCCTTTCCTTCTTATCTTTGTCAGTGACTAGGGCTAGGATAGCAGTATGTCCTTTTCGAAGACACTTTTGAGCCTTCAAATAAGAAATAACTCCCATCACGACACCAGTCTTATCTCTCTCCACACACAGGACTTCATCATTTGGTAGGGGGATACGAATCATTTTGTCTTTACAGATAATTTCTGCAGAGTTTTTGGATAGCCAATCCATACCAACTACCACATCGAAGCTCCCCAAAGTAATGGGCATGAGGTCTATTGGTAGGATATGACCTGATAAATCTAGTGTACAGTTTTTCAGGATTTGTGATGCGGTCAAGGATTTACCATTTGCTACTTCTACAACATATGGCTCATCTAGGGGTACAGGGTTTACATTCAAGTGCTTATAGAAAGTATCAGATACGAAGCTTCTATCAGCTCCCGTGTCAAATAATACTATGGCATAAACATTATTCACCAAAAATTTTCCCATAATAACGTTAGGGTCTTTGAGAGCCTCACCTTTGCCAATAACGAAAGCTCTGCCCTTGGCTGTATCTTTCTTTTCCCCAGTGCAGTCTTTAGCAATATGGCCCTTTTCTCCACATCTGAAACAAATAACTTCCTTCCTTCCACCATTCTGCTGATTACCATCCTTCTTTCCTTGGTCTTGAGTCTTGGTTCTACATTCAGGAGCAGTGTGCCCCCTCTTGTTGCATTTGTAGCAGATGATTGCGGTACACTTGCCATGATGACGCTTGCCACACCTCTGACATCTAGGCGGAATGCCCTGATTGTCTTGGTGCTTTTTCTGATCTTGCTTCTTGCTTGTACCTTGACTCTCACCATCTTTAGCATCTTCAAACTTTCTCTTCCCCGAGCTTTCAGCAGCAACACCTTTACCCTTGTTTCTTGGTGGTAACTTCCCCTGAGCCACAGCCTCATTAGTCAGCTTGTGAGCTATCCTAATGGCCTGTTGGATTGAAGTTGGGTTGGAGGAAGTGACCATAGATTGAATGACCGGAGACAGCCCACGGATGTAGCCTTCAATTCTTCTGTGAGCAGGCTCCATCATATGAGGACACAAGGTTGCGTACTCATGATTTTCAGTGGTATACTTTTCAATTTCAGATCCCACCATTTTATGGTTCCAGCACTCGGTTTCAAACCTTTGTACTTCTTCTCTTGGGCAGAATTCTTCCATCATCAGCTGTTTGAATTCCTCCCAATCCATAGCATTGGCTAGGGAGAGAGTAAGTCTTGAAACTTCTGTCTTCCAGAACGAGAGTGCAGCTCCACTCAAGGCTCCGGATGCATACTTGGTCCTACTCTCATCGGGACATTCAGATATAGCGAAGATGGATTCACATTTCTCGAACCACCTTATGAGCCCAATGGCCCTTCTGCACCAGTGAAGGTATCTGGTTTGCAGTCTAGGAACTTTTTATATGAATAGTGATGACCATTCTGAGCAGCCTGAGTGGCTAGGGCTGCAGCAACACCTTGATTGACCAAGGCTTGTATTTCTTCAGGAGTCATCCCTATTGGGACAGTTCTTCTGGCGCGTCCTCTACCTCTGCCTCTGCCCGCTGGTGCGTCCATCTATCATGACATTGTTTGGTGAGAATTCACACTTTGACATATTCAATAGATGCATTTTATATCAAATATTCAAAGTATGGACAATTACTGTAGGACAGATGGGAATTTAAGAAAACTGGATTTTTCGATTAAATTCGGCAAGGCACGAGTACTAAGGAAACAAGTCTCGCTTTAGGTTAGGACAAGCGTAGCTTAGATTACCAAATGGAACATATCAAGGTAATTGACCTATTTGCCTTAAAGAATTGTATATGACTGTAGTAACTTCACGTGTTACAATAGCGGAAATCTTACGGCCAGAGTTTCTAAATCGTGAACGGATTTGACGAGAAGACATGCTGAATAATATGGAAAGAAGAAACCTTTATGAAAAACGGGTAATTGGTTTCTAAAACTTTTCAAAATAATAAAATCATTAATGAGATTGTTTAGAATAACAATAAGAGGTTAGGAGTGTAAACGTTCGGTTCGCAAACCAAAGCGAATACGTTGACTTATCAAAGTATTTGTGTCCACCACAACCTTAACGAGGACATGCGTACCTATAAGCGAATACTCATCTCGAGGGTTCCCAGGTGAGGTAATCAAGTTGTATGAAATACCTTGCCTAGACAGAACACCTTAAGATACAGGTATCCCACTCTTCCAGCATTGCATGTTCTCGGTCATGTGACACGGACTTTGACGAGATTTGAAAACCATTTGATTTAGGCACGATGATAAATGTAGATCCCACATGTCGTTGAGAATAAGTTTAGGAATTATCGAAAAGAGTCAAAGAGTCAAAGTCATGTTTAGGAAAACAACTATCTAAGTTTAAGCATATAACTTCTTAATCTTAGTCAATCTCTAACTAAGGCAATTTACTTTGTGCAACTATTGTGTGTGGCTATAGGCTAGATGCAATTCCTAACTCAGTATAACCAATGGCTCTGATACCAATCTGTCACACCCTCAGATTCCGGGTCTGGAATCTATCACGGAGGGGTGAACAAACAGGATCGAACACAGTAGTTACACAGAGATGCAAATATCTATATGATAAGTTTTAGATAAACATTTTATTAATAATCAGAGCAGCGGAAATAAAAGATAGACTGTTTTCTTGACAACATGTCTTAATCATAATTCAGATAATAATCAATAGGTATCTTGAGCTCTTATATGATCCTACGTGCATATCCATAAGCTCCTAGTAGATACCTGAGAATACATGTAAATCAAGTGTCAACACAGGGTTGGTGAGTTCACAGGTAAGTAAAACATAGTGATAAATCATCAGTTATCATCAAATAGGATTTATAGAAAAAGTGTGAGTTTAATTTACTCACCGGTATATGAATAGCCTGTCGGAACCCTTTTTAATAAGGTGAACCCGCTATCCCACATACCTACTAAGTACAAGCCCAACAAACCCTTCACATTGAATTTGTCCATGTCACTTAGTTTATTATCCTTTTATGTGTATATTATATTTTCATAATAATTTCAAATCAGAGGGAGCAAATCCTCCTTTACATTTATCCTCATATGGGTTGTAAGTGGAACTATAATGCAAACTATATAAAGTGCACATCTGCCTTCTCACTACAGAAACAGTCATCCCGAATGACATCAAGATCTTTGTGCATCTGATATGGATCACATGTCCATACCTTTGTGGGGGTAAGTCACTCCCCGATAGTACTATCCAAAAGATCCCTGCTTATTTATAGTCCAGTTTACAGAGAAGGATTTTCATAATAACCATATGTAATCATAAATGTGATCAAATTATTATTTAACATAATACACAAAAATAATTTGTAATTTCAATTACAACATGTATTCCAGCCCCAAAATATTTAAATGTATAAAAAGGGGAATAGTTATGAACTCACCTCAGTTCCTGTGTGGTGTTGACAACCTAGTAAATTCCTGTTAAGGAATTATAATTTCACGTAAGCAAACAGATACAAATCCAAAAACCTAAATAAGTTAGATCTTGAACCTGGTGTTCAATTGATCTAGGTTTTGGTTTTCTAGGATTTGTTATAAACATTAAATCATTTAATTATTTTTGTTAATAATTAATGATTTATATAAAATTTAATTAGTTTAATAATGATTTTGACATTTCATTATACTCTAATTTAGTCGTTATTTAATCATATAAATTTATATTTAATTTTATAAGATTATATAAATGTTTAAGTTTATAAAAATCTAATTTATATTTATATCATCAAGATTAATTCAATAAATAAGATAACATCCATAAATAATTTTGATGATTTAGTTATTATTAAAAATCCATTTCTTTTTTTTTTTTATATGGATAATAATTTATAACACCTAAATAACTATTTACATAAATAATTAAAGTTTCTAAATAATTATTTTTATACAATTATTAGGATTTATCATTAATTAAAAATAATATGGTGTCCAATTAATGAATTAATACCTTAAATCATTAATTAAAGTCTATTTTTATAAAAATATTCAATTATAATATTTTTAAATAACATTTTATAAATTCTATTTGAGGTATTTTTAATTAGATAATTTATAGAAAATTAATTAAAAATACAGAAGTCCTTAAAATTAGTTTTATAATTTTGGTGATTTTATGTATTTTTATTTATTTTTAAATGTTTATTAAAAAGGGTTTAAAAAAATTGGGAGGTGCACGGGTTCGAACCCGTGACCTCCCCCTCTCCACCCCGCGCACAAACCAGTGAGCCAAAGGCTCCTCATCGTTTAAAACTCTGCCCCGATTAAGTTTAAACACAACCCGTATGCTAATCCCCCAAATCAAGAACCCTAGAATCAATTTGATTCAAATTGACCAGGCAATCGTTTATGATAATGGATGGAATCATGGGCTTTTGTTCCCCATGATGAATCGAGTCTGTGGGTATAGTTAATTACCTGTTTTGTTGTTTGGATGATAAGATCAGTTACAGAGAAGCTTCGGGTGTGCCTTGAATTAGTTCGATGTGAATTCGTTGTTGTTATTCCAATTAATCTTGAGGGCAGCTTCGGGTGATGGTTAGAAGTAATAACCCTCTATCAATTTTGTGAATTGATGATCATATGGCAGAGGTCGATCGAGTTGCAGGTCTTGAAGAAGAAAGAGATTGAATCGAGGCTTCTGTGGTGTTAGGGTGCAATTGAGAGCGTAGTCCGATTGTTAATACTTATAGAATTTTGTACAAGTGGTTAATTCAATTATGGTTGAGTTCTTAGTGCGATTCGAAGTTGTAAAAGCGGCCGAAAGTTTTCACGTGGTGTAGATCGATCGCACTCAGCTTATTCCCTGATTAATGTGGGTCATTGTGTTCGAAACACTCACGGGGATGTGTCGGTACCATTTGATTGAATTAAAACCGTGAATTTTGGCGTTTTGGGGTCTCGCCGGAGCCGCCGGAGGTCGGCCGGAGAGGGCGCCGGAAAACCGAGGGGTCGACGGCGGTGTTTTTGAAGTAATTACAGAATAGTCCCTCGAGTTTCAAATGTTAACATTTTATGTTTTAAAGTTTTAAAACAAGTTTTGATATTTACAGTTTAGTCCCTGGACTTTATTAAATCAATTAAATAAATTTTATAAATTATTACTATTAATATTATTTTCATTATTATCATTATTATTATTATTAATAGTATCATTTTTTTTTAATAATAACATTATTATTATTATTTTGTCATTATTTTTGATAATAATATCATTATTATTATAATTATTATTATTATCATTATTTGTAATAATAATATCGTTATTATTATTATTATTATTATTTTTCATTATTTGTAGTAATAATAATAATATCATTATTATTATTATTATTATTATTATTTTCCTTATTATTAATATTATTTTAACTAATAATAAAAATAAAGAAATAAAGTCATAAATTCACATAAAAATTCGTATTAAATCACGGAAAATTTCGGGTTGTCACATTAAGCTCCATACGTTATCAAGTAGCATCAATGACACAACACCACCACTGACCACTAACATCCAAAAACCTCGTAGTAAAAATAAAAATAAAAACAAATGAAAAGTAGGTATAAAAATGTTAAGGCGCGTAGGCAGAACATAAAAGCATATAAAACAATATGTCGATCTATAACTAGCGCATTGTGAGAGGTCGTTAAACGAGAAAGATATAAGGGTAAACATGTTAAACCACACACGCATGCTGTGGTGAGTTAACTCGCAAAATCTAAACTGAATCATAAATAAAAAATTACATAAAGTATGAATAGCATAGGAGACCAAATTAAGTTGAAAGTAAAGAAATATAAGAGTAAAAACGTTGAACCAAAAAAATACGTAGGGCAGAACGTAAAGCATATAAAACAATAGGTCGATCTAGAACCAGCGCATTGCGACGAGGTCGTTAAACGAGAATAATATAAGTGTAAAAACGTTGAATCACACACGCACACTATGATTAGTTAACTCATAAAATTTAAACTAAATCGTAAAACAAAAATTTTATAAGTCATGAAAAGTATAGGAGGCCAAATTAAGTTAAAAAGTAAAAAAAATTATTGTGGCCAAATTGTAAAATTATAAAAGTATTGGATTAAGATAAGAAAAAAGTTAAGGAATACAAAAAATACAAATTTGGATACAATCTATTAAGCATATTGTACAACTCACTAATCGTAGCAAAATTATTAGTAATATATAAATTCTAAATATTCTATTAGTTGTTTAAGTTAAGTGTGTTTATTTTTATTGTGATTACAATTTAAGTTAGTCTTTGGTTAGGATTAGGAGTTTTATTTTCCAAGTTTAATTACTTCAGTAAGTCTTAAAAGGTAAGAGTATAAGTCAATCTATGATTAGCTTTTGTTTGTTTAAATGGGGATGTTTTGTTGATGTTTTAACTTTTAAGATATGTAAATTTCTTATTGATATTAATCAACGAGTGTTTGTTTCTTGCTCATCTTCTTGGTATTTTTATTTTGTTGAGCTAACATATATATCGTCTTTTTGGATTTAAAGTACATTTAAAAGTAAACAACACATAAAAATACAACTGCACAAAACACAAAAGTTAAAAGTTTTACAAAATAAAACTCTCTCTACATAGATAAAAAATCATTATATTTTAACTTTAAAATTTAAAATTTAAAATGAATAAAAACTCTTCGTCAACACGTTTGAGGAACGCATTCTTCCGGAAGCACGGCGGGAATATCAACCTTACGTACCCTCAACTTGAATAATCTCATCAATCAATCGTAACCGTCGATCTAAAATTTGAATCTAATCTAAGGGTTGCAGAACATTCTAGAACTTCTTCACAAATCTCCCAAAATCCTATATATACCATTCCTCTCAGCCACGCATTCTCACTCATAAAATCCCTCTTTCTCAAACCCTAAAATCACATTTTCACATCAAACCCTAGATAACAACATCTAGATTGTAGAAGATAATGGCTGGCAAAGGTGAAGGTCCGGCGATCGGAATCGATCTCGGTACTACTTACTCGTGTGTCGGCGTTTGGCAGCATGATCGTGTTGAGATCATCGCCAACGATCAAGGTAACAGGACGACGCCGTCGTATGTTGCATTCACCGATTCGGAGAGGTTGATTGGTGATGCCGCCAAGAATCAGGTCGCAATGAACCCCACCAACACTGTTTTTGGTGAGTTTTGCTGTTTTGACTTTAGTTTTTGCTAGATCTGTAAATTGTTATTGATTATATTTTGCATCAGGGTATTGGTGGTTAGCTATTACTTGGTGGTTGTTAAGATCTGTGATATTCGAATGTGTAGTTTGTTTATGCTAGTCATAGTTTACCTTATTCAAAGTAATAGATCTGGATTGTGGGGTTTTTCTTACTGATTCATCTGTGAACCTTTGATTTAAGTTTTATATTTTACACCCATGATTAGTGAATACTAGACCTCTAGGGTTTATCAACACTATAGAATCGTTTACTTCTGAAGCATGAGATATTTGTTAGGTAGATTTAGGTTAATGAGGCCAAAAGTTTTCATGAAAAGAAATTAAATTTCATATTTTGAACCTCGGATAGTTAATTTGCGGAATCTTTTTTTAATTGTAAGAATATACCTAAAGCTGTTAACTTTTGAATTGTTTATGATGTTTTTATGTATGTTTTACTTTGTGTTGCATATTAATTTGTTCCACGTAGTGAGTGAAGCATATGCTTACTATATTTTCATTGAACAGATGCAAAACGTCTTATTGGTAGAAGATTTAGCGATGCTTCTGTACAGAGTGACATCAAGCTATGGCCTTTCAAGGTCATTGCTGGTCCAGCTGAGAAGCCAATGATTGTTGTCAATTACAAAGGCGAAGAAAAGCAATTTGCCGCAGAGGAAATCTCCTCTATGGTTCTCATTAAAATGAAAGAAATCGCTGAAGCTTTCCTTGGAACAACAGTGAAGAATGCTGTTGTCACTGTTCCTGCTTACTTTAACGACTCACAAAGGCAAGCTACCAAGGATGCTGGTGTTATTTCTGGTCTCAATGTCATGCGTATCATCAATGAGCCAACTGCTGCTGCCATTGCTTATGGTCTTGACAAGAAGGCTAGCAGTGTTGGTGAGAAGAACGTGTTGATCTTTGATCTTGGTGGTGGTACTTTTGATGTGTCCCTTTTGACAATTGAAGAGGGTATCTTTGAGGTCAAAGCAACTGCTGGAGACACTCATCTTGGTGGAGAAGACTTTGATAACAGAATGGTGAACCATTTTGTTCAAGAATTCAAGAGAAAGCATAAGAAGGATATTACTGGCAACCCAAGGGCGTTGAGAAGATTGAGAACTGCATGTGAGAGGGCAAAGAGAACTCTTTCATCCACAGCCCAAACTACCATTGAGATTGATTCTTTGTACGAGGGTGTTGACTTCTACTCCACCATTACTCGTGCTAGATTTGAGGAGCTGAACATGGATTTGTTCAGAAAGTGCATGGAACCGGTTGAGAAGTGTTTAAGAGATGCAAAGATGGATAAAAGCAGCGTCCATGATGTTGTTCTTGTTGGTGGATCTACAAGAATTCCTAAGGTTCAACAGTTGTTGCAAGATTTCTTCAATGGAAAGGAGCTCTGCAAGAGCATTAACCCTGATGAAGCTGTGGCATATGGTGCTGCAGTTCAAGCAGCAATCTTGAGTGGTGAGGGTAATGAGAAGGTTCAAGATTTGCTTCTGTTGGATGTCACCCCACTTTCCCTTGGACTTGAAACTGCCGGTGGTGTTATGACTGTTCTTATCCCAAGAAACACCACCATCCCAACAAAGAAAGAGCAAGTGTTTTCAACTTACTCTGACAACCAACCAGGTGTTTTGATTCAAGTCTATGAAGGTGAAAGAACAAGAACCCGTGACAATAACTTGCTAGGCAAGTTCGAGCTTTCTGGAATCCCACCAGCTCCCAGAGGAGTCCCACAAATTACCGTCTGCTTTGACATTGATGCCAATGGCATTCTAAATGTCTCAGCAGAAGACAAAACCACAGGTCAAAAGAACAAGATCACCATTACCAATGACAAGGGAAGGCTTTCTAAGGAAGAAATCGAGAAGATGGTTCAAGAGGCAGAGAAGTACAAGGCAGAGGATGAGGAACACAAGAAGAAAATCGACGCCAAGAATGCATTGGAGAATTATGCATACAACATGAGGAACACTGTGAAGGATGAAAAGATTGGTGAGAAGTTGAACCCAGCAGACAAGAAGAAGATTGAGGATGCCATTGATGAAGCTGTCTCATGGTTGGATAGCAACCAGCTCGCTGAAGCAGATGAATTTGAAGATAAGATGAAGGAGCTTGAGAATGTGTGCAACCCGATCATTGCCAAAATGTATCAGGGTGGAGCTGGGGATGCTGCAGGTGGTTCCATGGATGATGATGTTCCTGTTGGTGGAAGTGGTGCTGGCCCTAAGATTGAGGAGGTTGACTAAGTTTCTTTATATTGTTATGTTTGCATTGCCATTTAAGACTTCTATGCTTGTTCGGAATTCCCTGGTTTTTGGGAATGATTTTGTTTGGCTGATAAGCCCCTTGGATATCCTTTAATATAATTTGTCTATTAATGTTAAGTTGCTGCATCTTTAATCATTTAGTGGCGGTTTGTTTGGGTCTTAATGATCCCAGTCAGACCCAAACATCTGACCGAATCAGACCATGTTGTTTGGTTTGACAACCCCTTAATGAAAATGAGCTCTTATTGACCTCTTATTAGGCCAGACAAACTTTCAGATCTGATTCCCACCTCTCTTGTCTTCGGCTACCATCATCTAGCGGATACCATCATCGACAACTACCATCATCGACGGGCAACCATCACCGACAGGCGACTCCTTTGTCCCCTTCACAGGTACGTTCTCTTTTGCCATCTTCGCCCCTTCTCTCGGCCTCTTCGCCCCTTCTCCGGCATCTTGTCGCCCCTTCGATCGGCCATCTTCTTGCCCCCTTGACTCGGCCCACTTCTGTGACTGTCGATTGGGGGTCGACCATGGCCTGATTTGTGCATTTTCGGGTCGGCCATGGCAGGTTATGGATGGTGGTCGACCATGGCAGGCCCCTTCTCTCGGCCATCTTCTCGCCCCCTTCTATCGGCCTTCTTCGGTGACTGTCGATTGGGGGCCGACCATGGCCAGCTTTTTGCAATTTGGGGTCGGCCATGGCAGGTTATCGGTGGTGGGTGACCATGGCAGGTATTCTAGGGGGAATTTTGGGTGAATTTTGGGTGTTTTGGGGTTGGCCATGGCTGCAAGTTTTGTTGGATTTTGATGCATGTGTTAAGTGTTTGGTTATAACAAAGTGAACATTCTGATACATGTGTTAAGTGTTTGGTTATAGCATAGTGAACATTGATGATTGTTGGTGAAAAGTGCAACATTTTTGAACGAGAGTTGACTTGAGAAGTTCATTTCCATGAATATGTTATGCTTATGAAGTTTAACTTCACATTGATGGATTTGGTATGTTTTCAAGAAGGAATGATGTGTAATTTGGATTTTTTAATATGATTTTTATTTTATTTCTTTAATAATTATTTATTATTAGGAGTAATAACCAAACAGATAAATTATATTTATCAAGAATTAATTCAAATGGGTAAAATAGTCATTTTATACAGTCATTCAGATATTCATTCAAACAGACTTAATCTGGTTCAGCACTTATTGGTTCAGACCTTTTACCGGTTCAGACCTCTTATTCGTTTAGCACTTATCTATTCAGAAGTTGTCAAACAGCTCCTTAGACTGGTTTTATACTATTTTTTTATTTAAATTGTGCATTTTGACCTACTCACGAAAGCCATGCTGATGACTTGAGACGTGTGAAAAACGACAGTCAATTTTGGTATGACCTGTTGGCTGACTCAGTCCAGTCTTGTTTTCATGGTGCCTGCAGTTTACAAAAATGATTTTTGAAATGTCTCTTAACTTTATGAACACCAACTCTTCAATGATTTGCAGGTGGGGCTTTAGCATTTAGGTAACATGGTTTTTAAGGTATTCTTTGCTTGGATAATGGAGCTGAACCAAACAGTTTCGATCAGGAGGGTTGTTTGATGTAGGATGGTGTGTCTAGTTACACATTAGCAAGGCAACATAAGCATCTCATGTGAATCTTTCTGAAACAGTGCAAAAATTCAGTAAAATTTTAGAATATAACAATAGTAAAAATAGATTAAGTTTTAAGATGTGAAGTATTGTGAGGGGATTGATCAAGAAATTAGAGCTAAATTGTTAAATTAGTTATAGTTGTGAGTTCAAATGTTTTTAACATGATAGGTTCAGTTGATAGCTTAATTTACAAATTTATGTGTAACATCAAGCAAGTTGTAAAAAAACTCTATTTTAGGGTCTAATTATACCCATCATTTTTCACTATAGTTGTTTTTTTCTTTAGATTTTAGATTAAAGCATTTAATTGGATTTTTCTAAAAAGGGATTTTTATATATTTTGCATTTTCAAGATCATCAATTACATATTTTTTCAAACTAAAAAATCAATTATATATTTTTTCAAACTAAAAATTGATTACATATTTTTTCTTTCTTAAACATGTATGTTTAAAAAATGTTCTAATCTAATTCGAGTAGTCTGCTAGTTTTTTTGTTTTTTATTAATCAACTTCATGTTTCAACTGAGGCTCGAATCCAACAACTTCTAAGCTTTCAAGTTCTCTCTATTGTATTGTTATTGCTTTTTCTTAGTGTTTACTAGCTCATAATGTCTGTTTGATTCTCATTGTCTTTATGTTTCGTATTATGTCTATACTGTTTGTTATTGTGTTTTTCTGAATACCATTGTGTTTTTTTAAAATAATGAGTTTTGAAAATTATTATGGTGAAATAATATATTTTTGTACTTGCAATATGTAAAACATAAAGATAAAATAAAAAAGAATTTATCTAAAATACAAACAATAACGAATTTATCTAAAACGTAAAACATAATAACGAATATATCATTTGTTTTTCGTGCTTGTCATTGTATTTTTGTAAGTTTATGAGTTCTAAATATCACATTGATGAATAATATACTTGTGTACTTCTAATATTTAAAATATAATGATATATATTAACAAATTTATCTAATACATAAAATAATGACATAAATAACACGAAATTATTTAAAAATAGTGAAAAGTAACACGCATTGATAAAATACTTGACACAATAACCGATATATTTGATACAATTACTAAAATATCATCTTTTTAGAAATAATAAAAAATACATGTAAAGCCCAAGATGTTTTCTAGATTGTTTAAACTTAGAAGCATTTTTGTTTGAACCTAACAACTTTACATTTCAATAATAATACTATACTGTACTTAATAATCAAACGAAAGGAAGAATAATGTACTGTTTTTTATTGGGTAAGTTGTACAAGTGCACAATGCAAGGGGTGTTCTTATTTGCTAATCTTCGTAATAATACTATACTATAAAAAATAGGGAAAACTTCGCAAAATAGTAAGCAAGTTTTAGGAGTGTTCTAATTAGGTCATTTATATTTTTATATGTTTCAATCAGATCACTGATAGTTTTATTTGTTCTAAACAGGTCACTAAAGTTGTACACGTGTTTCAATTAACTCACACATATTTTATCAAATATTTTAAATAATTCACAAAATTTTAAATTAATTTAGTTCGTTATCAATATTATTAATTTTTTATAAATCTCAATTTATAAAAAATATTTTTACAACTAATGAGTGAATTATTTAGAATAATCTTGAAACTTTAATGACCTGGTTGGGATAAAAAAAAATTATGAGTGACATGATTGATACAAAAAAATTTTATGAATGACCTGATTGAGACACATAAATACAAAAAAAATTTATGAATGACCTGATTGAGACACATAAATTTATAAGTGATCTGATTAGAACAATCTTAAAACTTAATTACTATTTTATAAAGTTATCCCATAAAAATAATGTACTGGTTTTTATTGGGTAAGTTGTACAGCTGCACAATGCAAGGGGTGTTCTTTTTATAGAGAGAAAAAGAGAGAGAATGAGGGTCTGCGTTTTTGCTTGTCGTGGTTGTCACTGTTGCTGACTAACGACAGTAGGAGTGTTGACCCCAAGCTATGTACAGTTTGGGGGCGTTTGACTTGTGGAATTTATTGAAATTAGAATCGTAACTGAAATTGAAATTGGAATTTTAAGGATTCCTTTAAAAATCAAAAATGTGTTTGGTTGTTAAATTTGTTATGGATTTTGAATGTAAATTTATATAAAAAGATCAAATTACCCTTTAAATCATCAAATATAAAAAAAAAATTATACTCAAGTATTTTTATATTTATTCTAGTGACCCCTCCCTCCCGCCCCGCCCCGCCCCGCATCTCTTGGTTACAAATGGAGATTCAATTGTATCACGATTACAAATTAACCAAATGAATTTAATGAAACTAAAAATAAGTAAACATATCAACCGGAATACAAATTAAAACATATTATACTAACATAATGGTCCAAACATACTATTATAAAATGTTCCACATACGAATAAAAGTTGGTTCAAATACTATTAGAAATTTTAAACACGACTACAAACGCTTCAACCAAATTTTCATTCAAACTTATCCCGACAATAAGAACCTCACCCAGGCCTCCCTTTCTTATTCATCCAGGCTCCAAAAGGTAATCACTCTGTTCTGATCGTCTTTTATTTTTTCAATTGCTTTAAATCTCTCCAATTGAGTCAAAGATCTTAATTTTGAAGCTCCGAAGGGATCATCAAAGCTTTCTTTTTTATGTCAAGTTTAAACTTTATATCTTTACTTAGTTTAGCAGAAGTTTCTTTAAGACGATCACCAAACAAAACAACCGCATCACTGTAACTTTGAAATAAAGAATTTACTTGCCTTGTGTGTTTCCTCTTCTTACTATGAACGTTTGAAGTTTTTGAAAGCTTGAATTGATACCTTCATTATGGCTAAACTCATGAAAATCATCATCGGTCTTCTTGTTCTTCCAAGTTCACATCTTGTTCCATGTCCACCACAGTTTTAGCTTTCTTACTTTGTGCTCGATCTTTTCCAAAAATAATACACATTTCTTCATAATGAGGAAGCCTTTTGTTTTTCCATTTCGCCACGTGTTTATGATTCTATTTCACATGAAAAGAGAGAAATTAAAAAATTACTACCTTTTATGATTCACAAAATATAAAAACATTAATAATATGAAAGTGCCTAAGGTAAGATTCCTATACTCCGGGAGCACTAGTAGTCACACAGTTTAGTTCTTTATCGTAACCAAATCCACTAGAATTTAGCACATCATAAACCACTTGCCAATCTCTCTTCATTGTTTTAAATATGAGGTTTACCCAAAATACCAGATCCTGAAAGTGATTCTTTCAAACATGATTCAAGATGTAAGTATCCCGATCTAAACCCATTATCAAATTTAAATCCGCCGACATTAACCATGTTTACTAAAGCCTTAATAAGCTTTTCATCTTCAAGATTGCTCCATCCACGATAGTTTCTATTATTTGTTGTTATTTCTATAAAAAATATATATGAACAAGTTCAATTAATTAATTGTCTAACAAATTCTTCAAAAAATTAATGTAGCAATATTATCTTTTTACTATTAAAGCTATTTAAAAACAAGAAAAATAAATTAAAATAACTATATAATAAATGATGATACAATAAAACATTAACTATACTACAAGTATTTAAAGACTTAAGAACTTTAAATCTAATACCACTTTAACCACATCACTAGAATTATAGAAACATTTTAAATTATATCAAGTAGAACAAGAATTCAAAAACAAGAAGTATTGTTAATATTAAACTAGCATACATGCATTTTCAACTATTCTTGATCAATTGTTAGCACTCCAAGAGTCGAACATATTTTGGGCTAAATTATTTCTAAATGTTGTCTACTCGTTTGAAGTTTTAATATAAGTTATATTATCCTCAGCTTCATCTCCATCCCCATCTTCATCTTCATCTTCAAGGTTAATCGCTCCTTCATCTATTAGGTTTTTGATCTCAAATGGATGTATTGGCATTTCTTTTCTTATAAAAATATGAAGAAGACACCATGCCAGTATAATCCTATTTTTAATATCAATAGGATAGTATGAATGGTCTCTTAAAACTCCCCACCTTGCCTTCAGAATACCAAAACATCTTTCGATAACATTTCTTGCAGATGAATGTCTCATGTTAAATAATTATGTTGGGGTAGAGGGTTGGTGTCCATCACGCCAATCATTTAAATGATATCTTTGATCTCTATAAGGGGCAAGAATACCCTCTCCGTTTGTGTATCAACGTCTACCAAATAATAACCTAGAAATAGATATTAGTTAATAAACCATACTTCAATTACTAAATCTTTATATACACCTAAATAATGATTTTATATTGAATTCTCATACCCAGCCTTGAAACTTTCAATCCATGTGGCCTATCAAGAGCATCTCGAAGACCTCTACCATCGACTGCAGACCCTTCCCTACCAGGTAACACAAATACAAATTACATATCTATGGAACACACACCTAAAACATTTGTAGCAACCTCTTCCTTTCTTGTTTTGTATTTAGGCTTCTCTTTATTGGCACTAAACACTTTATGTGTGTTCCATCTAAAGCTCCTAAACAGTTCTACAACCAAAAAGTAAAAGCAATAAGTATTATCATAATTTTCTAATTCCCAACTTAATTGTTCTATAAATAATAATGATTACATAAACCTTAAACTATTTCCACTTCTGATCAATAGAATTCTCGAAAACAGATTCGGATTTCTTAAGCAAACGCAAATGCAACCTAATCACCGCGTTGCGAACTTGGGAAACACATCTACTAATTGTTTCTCCGGAACGATGAACATGACATATGATGACCCTAGTCTTCACATTATGAGCTATAATGTGAAGGAAGATTGCTACTTGTTCATTAATTGTCACACCCCCGCTAAAGCGGAAATACGGGGAATGCGAGCTAGACGGGATCGTCATAACACATGGTATATGATAGAGTAGCAATAAAAAGATGATGACAAGCGTGTCATGACGACACCCGAACACAAATGGAGACTTGTGTCGTGTATAAACAATGTTCACGACAGCATAGTCATAAGCACAACACAAATGATCACAAAAACATTGATTACAGCTTGTAATGTAATATTCCCACGACATGGGAATAAGTGTACAAAAGATCATATTCATGTTCAAGCTTTACAAAAGAATAAACACAAATGCATCCTAGGGTCTCCTCTACAAGGCAGCACTCCTAGATCTTCAGTTCTCATTGTTACCTGAAAAATATGCTCAAAATGGTCAACAATAATGTTGGTGAGCTCCGCAGGTTTAAATTGTAAACTTGTAATTGATGCTGTATATTGTTTGTAGTGGAATACCGTGCATACAGTTATAAATAAGCAAAATCACATACCATGAGTTTTATACAACCAAACCTAATGACGTACACAAAGAAACTTGTCAGAATATATTCACCCCAGGCCCGTTCCTGGCAGTGTGATGGTACTCACAAGTAACCATCTGTGAAGGGTGGGGGTGTCAACCCAGTAGTACTACTAATACCTATCTGTTGGTTCCAACACCGGAATTAATGGTTGTAAGACAGTCCACTCAGTAACATCATGTATGTATCAGATAAGTACTCACAAAATAGTATCACGTTGATTCCAAGTATGAAAATTGTATGTATGTTGTACAGCATTGAAAACGTGTGAGCATACTTTTCCCCCCATGTTTGTAAAAGATTGAAACAATTGTATAAGCGTAAAAAAGGGGCCACGAAACTCACTTGTTAAGTGGTAAGTATGTCTGATGAACTTCCCAAACTTGTATGTATGTATGAACAGTCAATCACCTATTGACAGTTATGTTAAGAATTAATCTTGTGGACTATTGTTAATAATATTGTTTAATTGAGTCGGGTCGTTTCGGTTCGGTCGTGAGTAGTACACACAAGCAGTCACACACATCTTAGACTAGATTGTTTTAAATAGTACGTGCCTGTTAATGACGTTGATTTTAATCTTTGTGATCAAGCTATGACACTTAATTATATTTTATTATCGTCGTGAGATCTCCGAAGAGGGGATCCACACACACACCATTAAGTCATACAGTGGGACCGGACGCACGACTGACACCCCATTCACGCGAGTGGACTTTCAGTCGTACGAATTAGCTACTTTCGTACAATTGATCCTCCATTCGTGTGACTAAGCCTTCAGTCGTACCACGCAATACCAGTCGCACGACCCAACAGCCAACCACGCGACTTGAAGTCCCTCCGCGCGAATCAGCTTCATTCGCGCGAGAGGACCCCCTTTCGCGCGACAGGCATCTGACCGTGCGATTTCACACACTCGCACACATTCCACATTCGCATAGCCCAGTCACGCGACAACCCCTGTCGCGTGACATCTCCAATCGCGTGACATTACTAATCGCGTGACAACCTCTATTTCGCGTGACAACCTCTGTTTCGCACCCACCGACAGTCACGCGACACCACCGCGCGACTAACCTATTCGCTTATGTCTCAAGTCGCACACACATGCAGTCGCACGCTCCTTTCGCGCGCGACAACCCCATTCGCGCCATCGGGAGTCGCGACGGCAGTGAGTTTCAGGTCGGCCTTCGGCTGCCCGATCGCGAGTGTTACCCAACCAGAACCTCCAGAACTCATATTCCAACCTATCTAGGCAAGAAACACACTCAGAAACAAGACATGCAAGTCCACACGACCTCTTGTGCTCGGATGAACCCGAGCACCCGAAAACCCTCGACTGCAGCTGTAAAATCGAGTTAAGAACGAGGTAGTGAGGTTATCTACCTGCTAGGAACTAGTATTCACGATGGTGCTCGAGATTTGAAGATGTAAGGCTAGAAACGGGTCGGTTTTAGTGTCGGTTTCTAGAGAGAGAGAGTGTAGAGAGAAAGATGAAGTGGTGAGAGGGTGAAAAGTGTGAAAAGTGGCTGGGAAGGGGTATTTATACCCAGCCTAGTTTCTCAAAGTTTCAAGTTTAGTCCCCGCACTTTGCCCCGAGTTCCTAAATTTTGTTTCGGTTAAAAACGTTATAATTTTTGTGTTGCTTTATTGGCGATAAAATGTTATTAATGTTATTTATAATTTAAGAATGATTCTATTTGTGAAAATTATTTTATTATAAAAATGACGTGTTTAGTGTTAACGTGGCAAATCTTGGAGAATGTCTTAAGATACTACACATATAAGGGCAATTAAGTAAAGCAAATATGGTATTCACGTAATTGGTTCGTCAAAGTAAGGAATGTCTGTAGATAAAGGCTAAGTAAAACACGTTAAATGACGGACCTTTGGTGACGGATGTCACAGTATCCCCCAGTTGAGGGAATTTCGTCCCGAAATTCAACTGGTGCTAGGCCTAGAATGTCATCCGCGAATAAGTGTGGATATTTGAGTCTCATCTGATCTTCACGTTCCCATGTAAACTCTGGCCCTCATTTGGAATTCCATCTCACACGGACGATAGGTATCTTGCTGCGCCTTAGCTTTTTGACTTTTCGGTCCATGACCTCAATAGGTTCCTCAATAAAATGAAGCTTTTCGTCAATCTTGATTTCCTCAATCGGTACGTGTAAGGACTCGTCTGCCAAACACTTTTTGAGGTTCGACACGTGAAAAGTATCATGCACACCGCTAAGTTCTTGTGGCAACCTCAATCGGTAAGCCACCGGACCGATTCTTTCTGTAATCTCGAATGGTCCTACGTATCGAGGGGCTAACTTCCCTTTCTTACCAAATCGTACGATCCCTTTCCAAGGGGAGACCTTGAGTAAGACATGATCTCCAACATTGAATTCTAGAGGCTTCCGACGGTTGTCGGCATAGCTCTTTTGGCGATCTCTAGCTGCTTTAAGTCGGTCTTTGATTTGGAAGATCTTATCAGTGGTTTCTTGAATGATCTCTGGGCCCGTAAGCTGGCTTTCACCAACTTCAGCCCAACAAACTGGTGATCTACATTTCCGTCCATACAACGCTTCGAATGGTGCGCATCCAATGCTTGTGTGATAGCTGTTGTTGTAGGAGAACTCAATCAGCGGTAGATGAGTATCCCAACTACCACCAAAATCAATGACGCATGCCCTCAGCATGTCTTCAAGCGTCTGTATTGTTCGCTCGCTTTGGCGGTCTGTCTGGGGGTGATAGGCTGTACTCATGTCTAGCCGAGTGCCCATCGCTTTCTGTAACGTCTGCCAAAAGCGTGAAGTGAATCGACTGTCTCGGTCGGATATGATTGACACCGGCACCCTGTGCCGTGTCACGACCTCCTTGATGTACAATCTTGCCAGCTTATCCATCTTGTAGTCTTCTCGGATAGGCAAGAAGTGAGCGGATTTTGTCATTCGATCCACCACGACCCATATCGAGTCGTGCCCACTTGGCGTCCTCGGGAGTTTGGTGATGAAATCCATAGTGATGTTCTCCCATTTCCACTCGGGAATTTCAGGTTGTTGCAGTAGTCCCGATGGTTTCTGGTGTTCAGCCTTGACCTTTGAACAAGTCAAGCATTTGCTCACGTATACAGCAACATCTTTCTTCATACCTGGCCACCAGTATAGTTCTTTCAGATCGTGGTACATCTTGTCTGCACCAGGATGAATAGAGTATCGGGTCTTGTGTGCTTCATCCAAGACTAGTGTGCGTACACCTCCCCATTTGGGGACCCATATACGATCTATGAAGTAATGAACGCCGTCATCCTTGCGGGTCATTTGTTTATCCAACCTTCGGAATTCTTCTCCCGCAAGGTTCTCTTCTTTCAAAGCCTCATTTTGTGCAATCTGAATCTGAGCCTTTAAATTGGTTTGAATAGTCAAACCTAGCGCTCGAGCACGTAATGGTTTCACACGTTCTTTGCGGCTTAATGCATCAGCCACCACGTTAGCTTTCCCCGGATGATACCGGATTTCACAATCGTAGTCGCTAAGCAATTCTACCCAGCGTCGCTGCCGCATGTTAAGTTCTTTCTGGTTCATGATGTGTTGAAGGCTCTTATGGTCTGTGTAGATGATGCATTTGGTTCCGTATAGATAATGCCTCCATATCTTGAGTGCAAATACTACGGCACCCAACTCCAAATCGTGAGTTGTGTAGTTCTTTTCATGCACTTTGAGTTGTCGCGAAGCGTAAGCAATTACCTTATCTTTTTGCATCAGTACACAGCCCAAACCTTGATGTGAAGCATCACAGTACACCACAAAATCATCAGTTCCGTCTGGAAGGGATAATATCGGTGCGTTGCACAACTTCTCCTTCAATGTTTGGAACGCCTGTTCTTGTGCTTTCCCCCAATCGAACTTCTTGTCTTTCTGAGTCAACAAAGTTAACGGTTGGGCAATCTTGGAGAAATTGGCAATGAAGCGACGATAGTATCCGGCCAATCCCAAGAATTGCCGTATTTCTGAGGGTGTTTGGGGAGTATCCCACTTCTTCACAGCTTCAATCTTACCGGGGTCCACATGAATTCCATTTTCGTTGACTACATGACCCAAGAACTTCACTTCCCGAAGCCAGAATTCACACTTCGAGAACTTGGCGAAAAGTTTCTCTTCCTTTAACAGTTCTAGAATTGCTTGGAGGTGTTTTTCGTGATCCTCCTTTGAACGAGAATAGATGAGTATGTCGTCTATGAACACGATCACGAACTTATCAAGATAAGGCTTACACACCCGATTCATCAGATCCATAAAGACAGCTGGAGCGTTGGTCAATCCAAATGGCATGACCAAGAACTCATAGTGCCCGTAACGAGTTCTAAACGCTGTTTTTGGAATATCGTCCTCGAATACTCTTAATTGATGATAACCAGAGCGAAGGTCGATCTTAGAGAAATACGAGGCTCCTTGCAATTGATCGAACAGGTCGTCGATTCTGGGAAGAGGATACCGATTCTTCACGGTCAATTTGTTCAGTTCCCTGTAATCGATACACATACGGAACGACCCATCCTTCTTCTTGACAAATAACACCGGTGCTCCCCACGGTGATTGGCTCGGTCGGATGAAACCCTTCTCCAGTAGTTCCTGTAGTTGGCTGGATAACTCTTGCATCTCTGAGGGTGCTAACCGATACGGTGTCTTTGCTACCGGTGTAGCTCCAGGAACCAGCTCTATATGGAATTCCACCTGTCGTGGAGGAGGCAATCCAGACAAATCATCAGGGAACACCTCCGGATAGTCCCGTACAATTGGAATGTCTGCCAAGTTTGTCTCTTCTTCTTTCTTTTCTACGATGTGAGCCAGAAAAGTGTAACACTGCTTCCGTAAACTTCGGCGGGCTTTCATGCAAGAAATGAGCTTTAGTGTTCTTCCCGATCGTTCTCCTTGAATCTTGAGTACCTCCCCGTTTGGCATGGGGATTCGTACTACTTTCTCCCGACAAACAATCTCGGCTCCATGATTTGACAACCAATCCATACCCACTATCACATCGAAGCTGCCTAACTCGAATGGTATCAAGTCTATGCTAAAGGCCTGGTCTTCTAACATTAGGGTGCAATTCTTAATAATCTCGTCTGCTTGTTCAACCCTACCATTGGCCATTTCTACAGAGTAACTAGTTTCTAGCCTACTAGCACTTAAATCAAGCATATGCACAAACTCAGAAGATATAAAGCTATTGTCTGCTCCAGTATCAAATAGTATGGATGCAAAATGGTGATTGAGCAGATACGTACCCGTAACAACGTTCGGGTCCTGACGGGCATCATTAGCTCCAATGACGAAGGCGCGTCCCCGTGCAGCATTTCCTTGGTTTCCATGACCTTGAGCGCCCGCTATGGCCATCACTTGCTGTTGATTATCCCCCTGTTGACCCGGTGCCCTGTTCAGTCGGGGGCACATGTTTCTGAAGTGACCCGGATTTCCACATTCGTAGCAGACTCTGGCATTCCCGGCGGGGTTAACCGCGTTGACGGGTGCAACCAGATTCGGTGCCACTCTACAATCTCTTGCTAGGTGCCCCGGGCGCCTACAGTTTGCGCACACCCGGCACTGCGTCTCTGGGGGATGATGATAGCTGCATCTGTCACATTTGGGGTATGGCCCAACATATTCCCTCTTCCCTTGAGTCACGACCGCAAAGTTTCTGGTGACCTTGGCCCTTTTATCAGATTTACCGGCACTCGATCGGCTTGTTTCCCCAGCATCCTTTCGCTTCTCTGTTCCCTTGCCCAATACCCCTGTTCGTACCATCTCATCGGTCAAAGCGCCAGCCTTCAGAATTGCGCTCTGAATCGTAGGAGGAGCAGCTGCAGTTACCATTGCCCGTATTTGAGGCGCAAGTCCCCAAATGTACCTCTTAATCCTCTTAGATTCCGGAGTGACTAAATGTGGAACTAGTCTAGCCAACTCGTGGAATCGGTCAGTGTAAGCTGCATGCCCCGCCCCCACCATGGCATGATTCCAGAACTCATGCTCAAGCTTTTGCATCTCGTTGTGAGGGCAGTACTCCTCGGTAATCAAAGCTTTAAACTCATCCCATGTCATCTGCATCGCAGATTCCCTTCCTCTCGCTTGAACCTGGGTGTTCCACCAGGTTAGTGCTCGGCCCTGCAGTGAGCACGTAACATATTTGATGCGTTGGCTGTCGAGGCATTCGCTGATATCGATCACAGCCTCCATTTTCTCGAGCCATCTGATCAGGGCTATCGCCCCACCTTTGCCATCAAAATCCCGGGGCTTACAGGCCACAAACTCCTTGTAAGAACAGCCCCGTTTGGCGTTAGCAACCCCAGTTTCGTTGCCGGCTGTACCACCATTTCCGGTCTCCTGGTTGCTTTCATTCCCAGTCGGGTTCCCATTACCCGCGTTCTCGTTACCACCATCCCCGTGGGAGTGGTTTTGCTATTGCAAAGCATCGCTCACTTGAGCTACAATAGTGGGAATCAAGGCAGTCAGTTGTTGAGCAATCAGGGTTGCCATATCAGGACTTCCAGTCCCTTGAGTATTGCCAATGGGACCCTCATTTGCTCCTGAAGATCTGCCTCTGCCTCTGCCTCTGCCCCTCGGGGCTTCACTTCCGCTACTACTTCTGCGGTTAGATCTTCGAGGCGGCATGTTCTATTCATATAAGAGGTAACATATAAACTTTAGTCACCTTATGATAATCAAGTACTCCACTTATCAAGTTCCAACGTCCGATGCTCCGGTCGGTCAAGACCACCATGCAGCCCATTTCAAGCATATTCTCGGTATACCGGTGATGCTTATATATAGGGTTCCCCGCAGCGTTCCCACCACACCCACGATGTACCAAGAATGATGCCTAATCCGGTTACATGACATCCGACCTTCCTTCATATCATATCCATAATAATCCATCAAATCGACTGAGAACCAAACATGTAATCACGTATAGTCTTGCGGAGGTTGTCTATCTCGCGTCCTTAAAAGGACTCAGACATAGCCTCCTCGGGTCGGTCTCTCAGGGTACGAGGTCAGGCGTAATGTAAGATCTGTGACGATCTGCTCGGGTCTCGATTCCCGAATTTGGTTATGATAACTTGGCGCAGAGGGAACGGAAGATCCAATAGGAAGCACCTCATCAGTGACGAGCACAAGGCTCAAGCACAAGGTGAAGGATAACATAACAGAAGGATAATCAATCATGTAAGGAGGAACACATACACGAGATATATAAATGCACACAAGCTTAAGCATGCAAATCTACATGAAGGTTCCTAGGTTATAGTCTAGGTCAAGTGTAATTGCCTAATTCTCTATAACCAATGGCCCTGATACCAGTCTGTCACACCCCCGCTAAAGCGGAAACACGGGGAATGCGAGCTAGACGGGATCGTCATAACACATGGTATATGATAGAGTAGCAATAAAAAGATGATGACAAGCGTGTCATGACGACACCCGAACACAAATGGAGACTTGTGTCGTGTATAAACAATGTTCACGACAGCATAGTCATAAGCACAACACAAATGATCACAAAAACATTGATTACAGCTTGTAATGTAATATTCCCACGACATGGGAATAAGTGTACAAAAGATCATATTCATGTTCAAGCTTTACAAAAGAATAAACACAAATGCATCCTAGGGTCTCCTCTACAAGGCAGCACTCCTAGATCTTCAGTTCTCATTGTTACCTGAAAATATGCTCAAAATGGTCAACAATAATGTTGGTGAGCTCCGCAGGTTTAAATTGTAAACTTGTAATTGATGCTGTATATTGTTTGTAGTGGAATACCGTGCATACAGTTATAAGTAAGCAAAATCACATACCATGAGTTTTATACAACCAAACCTAATGACGTACACAAAGAAACTTGTCAGAATATATTCACCCCAGGCCCGTTCCTGGCAGTGTGATGGTACTCACAAGTAACCATCTGTCAAGGGTGGGGGTGTCAACCCAGTAGTACTACTAATACCTATCTGTTGGTTCCAACACCGGAATTAATGGTTGTAAGACAGTCCACTCAGTAACATCATGTATGTATCAGATCAGTACTCACAAAATAGTATCACGTTGATTCCAAGTATGAAAATTGTATGTATGTTGTACAGCATTGAAAACGTGTGAGCATACTTTTCCCCCATGTTTGTAAAAGATTGAAACAATTGTATAAGCGTAAAAAAGGGGCCACGAAACTCACTTGTTAAGTGGTAAGTATGTCTGATGAACTTCCCAAACTTGTATGTATGTATGAACAGTCAATCACCTATTGACAGTTATGTTAAGAATTAATCTTGTGGACTATTGTTAATAATATTGTTTAATTGAGTCGGGTCGTTTCGGTTCGGTCGTGAGTAGTACACACAAGCAGTCACACACATCTTAGACTAGATTGTTTTAAATAGTACGTGCCTGTTAATGGCGTTGATTTTAATCTTTGTGATCAAGCTATGACACTTAATTATATTTTATTATCGTCGTGAGATCTCCGAAGAGGGGATCCACACACACACCATTAAGTCATACAGTGGGACCGGACGCACGACTGACACCCCATTCACGCGAGTGGACTTTCAGTCGTACGAATTAGCTACTTTCGTACAATTGATCCTCCATTCGTGTGACTAAGCCTTCAGTCGTACCACGCAATACCAGTCGCACGACCCAACAGCCAACCACGCGACTTGAAGTCCCTTCGCGCGAATCAGCTTCATTCGCGCGAGAGGACCCCCTTTCGCGCGACAGGCATCTGACCGTGCGATTTCACACACTCGCACACATTCCACATTCGCATAGCCCAGTCACGCGACAACCCCTGTCGCGTGACATCTCCAATCGCGTGACATTACTAATCGCGTGACAACCTCTATTTCGCGTGACAACCTCTGTTTCGCACCCACCGACAGTCACGCGACACCACCGCGCGACTAACCTATTCGCTTATGTCTCAAGTCGCACACACATGCAGTCGCACGCTCCTTTCGCGCGCGACAACCCCATTCGCGCCATCGGGAGTCGCGACGGCAGTGAGTTTCAGGTCGGCCTTCGGCTGCCCGATCGCGAGTGTTACCCAACCAGAACCTCCAGAACTCATATTCCAACCTATCTAGGCAAGAAACACACTCAGAAACAAGACATGCAAGTCCACACGACCTCTTGTGCTCGGATGAACCCGAGCACCCGAAAACCCTCGACTGCAGCTGTAAAATCGAGTTAAGAACGAGGTAGTGAGGTTATCTACTGTAACGCCCGGAAAATTTTCTGATCGGGTCGGATGATAGCGATGGGCTCGGATGAAAACCATTTAATGAATATAGAGTGGTTGCGGGTATTACACCAAGTTAACCCTCCGGGTCACGAGTTTAACGAGTTTGGGGTCCCGGGGACGCCTGGCATATAAATAGATGGATCAGCCGAGCAACTCTCATTTTCACTCAAACGCCATTCTAGAGAGAGAAAGTGTAGAGAGAGAAAGTGCCGGATCGAAGCTCGGGTGGTCAAGAATCGAAGGCTAGTGTTTGTGGACTCCAAAACTACAAGAATCAAGGTAAGAAACGCATCTAAATTACCACATTTGGTGAAAAACCCGAGTTTGGGGTTTTTGGGGTTTTTTGTGACAACCCGAAATTTTCCGTGATTTAATACGAATTTTTATGTGAATTTATGACTTTATTTCTTTATTTTATTATTAGTTAAAATAATATTAATAATAAGGAAAATAATAATAATAATAATAATAATAATGATATTATTATTATTACTACAAATAATGAAAAATAATAATAATAATAATAATAACGATATTATTATTACAAATAATGATAATAATAATAATTATAATAATAATGATATTATTATCAAAAATAATGACAAAAATAATAATAATAATGTTATTATTAAAAAAAAATGATACTATTAATAATAATAATAATGATAATAATGAAAATAATATTAATAGTAATAATTTATAAAATTTATTTAATTGATTTAATAAAGTCCAGGGACTAAACTGTAAATATCAAAACTTGTTTTAAAACTTTAAAACATAAAATGTTAACATTTGAAACTCGAGGGACTATTCTGTAATTATTTCAAAAACACCGCCGTCGACCCCGCTCCTCCGGCCGGCCACCGGCGACGCTCCGGCGACTCCTAAACCTCGAATCTACCCGGTTTTTCATCAATCAAATGGTACCAACACAATCCCGTGAGTATTTCGGACACAATGCCCCACAATAATTCGAAAACCAACTGAGTGCGATCGATCCCAACCCACGTGAACCTTTCGGCCACTTTACAACTCCGAATCGCACAAAAACATCAACAATAATCGAATTAAAGTGTACCTAAACAATTGTATAAGTATAACCAATCGGTATACATTTCCAATTACACCAACAAACACACAGAAACCTCAAACCGATTCTCTCTTTCCCCGCGACCTGCAGCTCAGTCGAATACTACCCTACGAGTTCCAAATCACAAAATTAAGATAGGGCTTTTAATCATCTGAGGATTTAGAAGCTTCCTGTGAAAGGAATTTCATTATCATCAACAATTGCCCTGAAATTGATCCGTGCATAACCGCGACTTGTCTTCGAGGTGTTCATCATCGATCAACCACCTTTCTGGTAAATTGAGAACACCCATTTGTTCGATTTATCATGGGGAACAAAAGCCCCATGAATATGATTGTTAACAGGAACGAATCATGGATCAATTTGGTCGATCCATGAATCTAGGGTTCTTGATTTGGGGGAAACATTTGGGATGGTTGTTAAAAGAAATGGGGATGGAGTTCTGTTCGATATGGAGCCTTTGGCTCACTGGTTTGTGCGCAGGGTTGTGGGGGGGGGAGGTCACGGGTTCGAGCCGTGCACCTCCCAAATATTTTTTTAAAACCCTTTTTAGGCTATTTAAAGATATAGAAAAATTATTAAAAATTATAAAAATAATTTTTAAAAGCTTCTGTTATTTTTAACACCATTGAATATTTTCTGTAAATTATTTAATTAAAAATACTTTAAATAAAATTTATAAAATATTATTTAAAAATATTATAAATAACTATTTTTATAAAAATAGACTTTAAATTATGATTTAAAGTATTAATTCATTAATTGAACACCATATCATTTTTAATTAATGATAAATCATAAAAATTGTAGAAATTTAATTATTTAAAAACCCTAATTATTTATGTAAATAATTATTACATGCATTATAAATTATTACATGTATTATAAATTGTTATCCATACAAAAATGGGTTTTTAAATATAACAATCAAATTATTAATGGATGTTATAATATTTTATGGACTTGTTTCGATAATATAAATACAAGGTAAATTTTATAAATTTAAATATTTATAAAATCCTTCAAAAATTAAATATAAACTTATATGTTTATATAACGTCTATAATTTAATTAGAATGTAATGATATGTCACAATCATTATTAAACTAATTAAAATTTATATAAATCATTAATTATTAACAAAAATAATTAAATGATTTAATTATATGTTTATAACAAATCCTAGAAAACCAAAACCTAGATCAATTGAACACCAGGTTCAAGATCTAACTTATTTAGGTTTTTGGATTTGTATCTGTTTGCTTACGTGAAATTATAATTCCTTAACAGGAATTTACTAGGTTGTCAACACCACACAGGAACTGAGGTGAGTTCATAACTATTCCCCTTTTAATCATTTAAATATTTTGGGGCTGGAATACATGTTGTAATTGAAATTACAAATTATTTTTGTGTATTATGTTAAATAATGATTTGATCACATTTATGATTACATATGGTTATTATGAAAATCCTTCTCTGTAAACTGGACTATAAATAAGCAGGGATCTTTTGGATAGTACTATCGGGGAGTGACTTACCCCCACAAAGGTATGGACATGTGATCCATATCAGATGCACAAAGATCTTGATGTCATTCGGGATGACTGTTTCTGTAGTGAGAAGGCAGATGTGCACTTTATATAGTTTGCATTATAGTTTCATTTACAACCCATATGAGGATAAATGTAAAGGAGGATTTGCTCCCTCTGATTTGAAATTATTATGAAAATATAATATACACATAAAAGGATAATAAACTAAGTGACATGGACAAATTCAATGTGAAGGATTTGTTGGGCTTGTACTTAGTAGGTATGTGGGATAGCGGGTTCACCTTATTAAAAAGGGTTCCGACAGGCTATTCATATACCGGTGAGTAAATTAAACTCACACTTTTTCAGTAAATCCTATTTGATGATAACTGATGGTTTATCACTATGCTTTATTTACCTGTGGACTCACCAACCCTGTGTTGACACTTGATTTACATGTATTCTCAGGTATCTACTAGGAGCTTATGGACGTGCACGTAGGATCATATAAGAGCTCAAGATACCTATTGAATTATTAATTGAATTATGATTAAGACATGTTATCAAGAAAACAGTCTATCTTTTATTTCCGCTGCTCTGATTATTAATAAAATGTTTATCTAAAACTTATCATATAGATAACTGCATCTCATGTGTGACTACTGTGTTCGATCCTGTTTGTTCACCCCTCCGTGATAGATTCCAGACCCGGAATTTGAGGGTGTGACAGATTGGTATCAGAGCCACTGGTTATACTGAGTTAGGGATTGCATCTAGCCTATAGCCACACACAATAGTTGCACAAAGTAAATTGCCTTAGTTAGAGATTGACTAAGATTAAGAAGTTATATGCTTAAACTTAGATAGTTGTTTTCCTAAACATAACTTTGACTCTTTGACTCATTCCTAAACTTATTCTCAACGACACGTGGGATCTACACTTATCATCGTGCCTAAATCAAATGGTTTTCAAATCTCGTCAAAGTCCGTGTCACATGACCGAGAACATGCAATGCTGGAAGAGTGGGATACCTGTATCTTAAGGTGTTCTGTCTAGGCAAGGTATTTCATACAACTTGATTACCTCACCTGGGAACCCTCGAGATGAGTATTCGCTTATAGGTACGCATGTCCTCGTTAAGGTTGTGGTGAACACAAATACTTTGATAAGTCAACGTATTCGCTTTGGTTTGCGAACCGAACGTTTACACTCCTAACCTCTCATTGTTATTCTAAACAATCTCATTAATGATTCTATTATTTTGAAAAGTTTTAGAAACCAATTACCCGTTTTTCATAAAGGTTTCTTCATTCCATATTATACAGCATGTCTTCTCGTCAAATCCGTTCACGATTTAGAAACTCTGGCCGTAAGATTTCCGTTATTGTAACACGTGAAGTTACTACAGTCATATACAAGTCCTTAAGGCAAATGGCTTCTCGTGATTACCTTGATATGTTCCATTTGGTAATCTAAGCCACGCTTGTCCTAACCTAAAGCGAGACTTGTTTCCTTAGTACTCGCGCCTTGCCGAATTTAATCGAAAAACCCAGTTTTCTTAAATTCCCATCTGTCCTACAGTAATTGTCCATACTTTGAATATTTGATATAAAATGCATCTATTGAATATGTCAAAGTGTGAATTCTCACCAAACAATTTCATGATAGATGGACGCACCAGCGGGCAGAGGCAGAGGTAGAGGACGCGCCAGAGGAACTGGCCCAATAGGGATGACTCCTGAAGAAATACAAGCCTTGGTCAATCAAGGTGTTGCTGCAGCCCTAGCCACTCAGGCTGCTCAGAATGGTCATCACTATTCATATAAAAAGTTCCTAGACTGCAAACCAGATACCTTCACTGGTGCAGAAGGGGCCATTGGGCTCATAAGGTGGTTCGAGAAATGTGAATCCATCTTCGCTATATCTGAATGTCCCGATGAGAGTAGGACCAAGTATGCATCCGGAGCCTTGAGTGGAGCTGCACTCTCGTTCTGGAAGACAGAAGTTTCAAGACTTACTCTCTCCCTAGCCAATGCTATGGATTGGGAGGAATTCAAACAGCTGATGATGGAGGAATTCTGTCCTAGAGAAGAAGTACAAAGATATGAAACCGAGTGCTGGAACCATAAAATGGTGGGATCTGAAATTGAAAAGTATACCACCGAAAATCATGAGTACGCAACCTTGTGTCCTCATATGATGGAGCCTGCTCACAGAAGAATTGAAGGCTACATCCGTGGACTGTCTCCGGTCATTCAATCTATGGTCACTTCCTCCAACCCAACCTCAATCCAACAGGCCATTAGGATAGCTCACAAGCTGACTAATGAGGCTGTGGCTCAGGGGAAGTTACCACCAAGAAACAAGGGTAAGGGTGTTGCTGCTGAAAGCTCGGGGAAGAGAAAGTTTGAAGATGCTAAAGATGGTGAGAGTCAAGGTACAAGCAAGAAGCAAGATCAGAAAAAGCACCAAGACAATCAGGGCATTCCGCCTAGATGTCAGAGGTGTGGCAAGCGTCATCATGGCAAGTGTACCGCAATCATCTGCTACAAATGCAACAAGAGAGGGCACACTGCTCCTGAATGTAGAACCAAGACTCAAGACCAAGGAAAGAAGGATGGTAATCAGCAGAATGGTGGAAAGAAGGAAGTTATTTGTTTCAGATGTGGAGAAAAGGGCCATATTGCTAAAGACTGCACTGGGGAAAAGAAAGATACAGCCAAGGGCAGAGCCTTCGTTATTGGCAAAGGTGAGGCTCTCAAAGACCCTAACGTTATTATGAGAAAATTTTTGGTGAATAATGTTTATGCCATAGTATTATTTGACACGGGAGCTGATAGAAGCTTCGTATCTGATACTTTCTATAAGCACTTGAATGTAAACCCTGTACCCCTAGATGAGCCATATGTTGTAGAAGTAGCAAATGGTAAATCCTTGACCGCATCACAAATCCTGAAAAACTGTACACTAGATTTATCAGGTCATATCCTACCAATAGACCTCATGCCCATTTCTTTGGGAAGCTTCGATGTGGTAGTTGGTATGGATTGGCTATCCAAAAACTCTGCAGAAATTATCTGTAAAGACAAAATGATTCGTATCCCCCTACCAAATGATGAAGTCCTGTGCGTGGAGGGAGATAAGACTGGTGTCGTGATGGGAGTTATTTCTTATTTAAAGGCTCAAAAGTGTCTTCGAAAAGGACATACTGCTATCCTAGCCTTAGTCACTGACAAAGAGAAGAAGGAAAGAAAGATTGAAGATGTACCCGTCGTCAGGGAATTTCCTGAAGTGTTTCCTGATGAACTGCCTGGATTGCCCCCTAAAAGAGAGGTCGAGTTTTCAATCGAGTTAGTACCTGGAGCTACACCTATAGCTCGGGCACCATACCGTCTCGCACCTTCTGAATTAAAAGAACTATCTGACCAGCTTAGGGAACTCCTTGATAAAGGATTCATCCGACCTAGCTCGTCACCATGGGGAGCACCAGTGTTATTTGTGAAGAAGAAAGACGGGACCTTCCGGATGTGCATCGACTATCGGGAACTGAACAAAGTGACTATCAAGAACCGTTATCCCTTGCCACGTATTGACGACTTATTCGACCAACTGCAAGGTTCGAGCATTTACTCCAAGATAGATCTTAGAAGCGGCTATCATCAGCTGAGAGTCAGAGATGAAGATATTATGAAGACGGCTTTCAGAACTCGATACGGTCACTTTGAGTTCACAGTCATGCCATTTGGGCTAACAAATGCACCTGCTGTATTCATGGATCTCATGAATCGTGTATGCAAGCCTTATCTAGACAAGTTTGTCATTGTCTTCATTGATGACATCTTGATCTATTCCAAAAATGAGCAGGAGCATGAAGAACATCTGAGATTGATCCTTGAACTACTAAAGAGAGAGGAGCTTTATGCTAAGTTCTCGAAATGTGATTTCTGGCTTAAAGAAGTTCAATTCCTTGGTCATGTGATTGATGCTAATGGAATTCATGTAGACCCAGCTAAAATTGAATCCATCAAAAGTTGGCCTACACCTTCTAATCCAACGGAAATTAGACAATTTCTGGGACTAGCCGGCTATTACAGGAGATTTATCGAGGGATTCTCCAAGATAGCTCAACCATTGACCATGCTTACCCAAAAGGGGGTAGCATATCATTGGGGGTTCAAGCAAGAGGCTGCTTTTCAAACACTGAAACAGAAGTTGTGCAGTGCACCTATATTGTCCCTACCCGACGGTATTGAAGACTTTGTAGTCTACTGTGATGCTTCTGTTCAGGGACTGGGATGTGTTTTGATGCAGCGAGACAAAGTCATAGCCTATGCCTCAAGACAGTTAAAGGCTCATGAGAAGAACTATGCAACTCATGACCTAGAACTGGGAGCTGTTGTGTTTGCTCTTAAATTATGGAGACATTACTTGTACGGTACTAAGTGCACTATTTATACCGATCACAAGAGTCTTCAACACCTGTATAATCAAAAGGAGCTGAACATGAGGCAGAGGAGGTGGCTTGAACTACTAAACGATTATGATTGTGCCATCAAGTACCATCCTGGTAAAGCAAATATTGTGGCTGATGCTTTGAGTAGGAAAGAACATATGAAGCCTCGTAGAGTGCGAGCTCTACAACTCACCATTCAAAGCAACCTGCCGGCACAAATCTTGAATGCTCAGACTGAAGCCCTGAAAGAAGAGAACATTAAAGATGAAAACCTTCGAGGGCTAGACCAACAGTTTGAAGTTCATTCGGATGGGATACGCGTTATAGCAGGAAGGATTTGGGTACCCCTGAACGGGAATCTGCGAAGCTTGATCATGGATGAAGCCCACAAGTCTAGATACTCTATCCACCCAGGTGCAGATAAGATGTATTACGACTTGAAGCTTGTTTACTGGTGGCCAAGAATGAAGGCAGACATTGCAACTTATGTCTCAAAGTGCTTGACTTGTTCTAAAGTCAAGGTCGAATACCAAAAGCCTTCAGGAATGTTGACCCAACCAGAAATTCCCGTGTGGAAGTGGGAAATGATAACCATGGATTTCGTCACTGGTTTACCCAAGTCTCAAACGGGCAATGACACTATTTGGGTTATCGTTGACCGTCTCACCAAATCCGCTCATTTCATACCCATCCGTGAGAAAGACAAGATGGAGAAGCTTGCAAGGGTGTACATCAAAGAAATTATCTCTAGACACGGAGTGCCAGTGTCTATTATCTCTGATCGTGATGCACGATTTACATCAATCTTCTGGGGTAAGCTTCAGAAAGCTCTAGGCACTCGCCTAGATATGAGCACAGCCTATCACCCTCAAACTGATGGTCAAAGTGAAAGAACCATACAGACTCTTGAGGATATGCTTAGGGCTTGTGTTATTGACTTTGGAAAGAACTGGGAAGGTCATTTACCTTTGGTAGAGTTCTCATATAACAACAGCTATCATTCAAGCATCAAGGCGGCACCATTCGAGGCCTTATATGGACGTAAATGTAGATCACCGCTTTGCTGGGCAGAAGTTGGAGATAGTCAACTTACTGGTCCAGAGTTGATCTTTGAAACTCATGAGAAAATTGTCCAGATAAGAGAACGCATGGCTGCTGCCAGGGATCGTCAGAAAAGCTATGCTGATAAACGCCGCAAACCACTGGAATTTCAGGAAGGGGATAAAGTTTTGCTAAAGGTATCTCCCTGGAAGGGAGTTATACGCTTTGGGAAACGAGGGAAATTGAACCCTCGCTACGTGGGACCTTTTGAAATTGTCAGAAGGATCGGCCCAGTAGCCTATGAATTAAATCTACCTGCTGAACTTAGTGGTGTGCACAATGTTTTTCACGTATCCAATCTAAGGAAGTGTTTATCCGATGAATCACTGGTTGTGCCTTTAGAGGAACTACAAGTAGATGAGAAACTCAGGTTTATCGAGGAACCAGTTGAAATCATGGATAAAGAAGTTAAACAACTTAAGCATAGCAAGATTCCGATTGTCAGAGTTCGGTGGAACTCCCGACGTGGTCCTGAGTTCACTTGGGAACGAGAGGATGAAATGATGCGCAAATATCCTAGCCTGTTCAAAAATATTACTAGTACATCCTAATTTTCGGGACGAAAATTCCTCTAACAGGGGGATGATGTGACAACCCGAAATTTTCCGTGATTTAATACGAATTTTTATGTGAATTTATGACTTTATTTCTTTATTTTATTATTAGTTAAAATAATATTAATAATAAGGAAAATAATAATAATAATAATAATAATAATGATATTATTATTATTACTACAAATAATGAAAAATAATAATAATAATAATAATAACGATATTATTATTACAAATAATGATAATAATAATAATTATAATAATAATGATATTATTATCAAAAATAATGACAAAAATAATAATAATAATGTTATTATTAAAAAAATGATACTATTAATAATAATAATAATGATAATAATGAAAATAATATTAATAGTAATAATTTATAAAATTTATTTAATTGATTTAATAAAGTCCAGGGACTAAACTGTAAATATCAAAACTTGTTTTAAAACTTTAAAACATAAAATGTTAACATTTGAAACTCGAGGGACTATTCTGTAATTATTTCAAAAACACCGCCGTCGACCCCGCTCCTCCGGCCGGCCACCGGCGACGCTCCGGCGACTCCTAAACCTCGAATCTACCCGGTTTTTCATCAATCAAATGGTACCAACACAATCCCGTGAGTATTTCGGACACAATGCCCCACAATAATTCGAAAACCAACTGAGTGCGATCGATCCCAACCCACGTGAACCTTTCGGCCACTTTACAACTCCGAATCGCACAAAAACATCAACAATAATCGAATTAAAGTGTACCTAAACAATTGTATAAGTATAACCAATCGGTATACATTTCCAATTACACCAACAAACACACAGAAACCTCAAACCGATTCTCTCTTTCCCCGCGACCTGCAGCTCAGTCGAATACTACCCTACGAGTTCCAAATCACAAAATTAAGATAGGGCTTTTAATCATCTGAGGATTTAAAGCTTCCTGTGAAAGGAATTTCATTATCATCAACAATTGCCCTGAAATTGATCCGTGCATAACCGCGACTTGTCTTCGAGGTGTTCATCATCGATCAACCACCTTTCTGGTAAATTGAGAACACCCATTTGTTCGATTTATCATGGGGAACAAAAGCCCCATGAATATGATTGTTAACAGGAACGAATCATGGATCAATTTGGTCGATCCATGAATCTAGGGTTCTTGATTTGGGGGAAACATTTGGGATGGTTGTTAAAAGAAATGGGGATGGAGTTCTGTTCGATATGGAGCCTTTGGCTCACTGGTTTGTGCGCAGGGTTGTGGGGGGGGGGGGAGGTCACGGGTTCGAGCCGTGCACCTCCCAAATATTTTTTTAAAACCCTTTTTAGGCTATTTAAAGATATAGAAAAATTATTAAAAATTATAAAAATAATTTTTAAAAGCTTCTGTTATTTTTAACACCATTGAATATTTTCTGTAAATTATTTAATTAAAAATACTTTAAATAAAATTTATAAAATATTATTTAAAAATATTATAAATAACTATTTTTATAAAAATAGACTTTAAATTATGATTTAAAGTATTAATTCATTAATTGAACACCATATCATTTTTAATTAATGATAAATCATAAAAATTGTAGAAATTTAATTATTTAAAAACCCTAATTATTTATGTAAATAATTATTACATGCATTATAAATTATTACATGTATTATAAATTGTTATCCATACAAAAATGGGTTTTTAAATATAACAATCAAATTATTAATGGATGTTATAATATTTTATGGACTTGTTTCGATAATATAAATACAAGGTAAATTTTATAAATTTAAATATTTATAAAATCCTTCAAAAATTAAATATAAACTTATATGTTTATATAACGTCTATAATTTAATTAGAATGTAATGATATGTCACAATCATTATTAAACTAATTAAAATTTATATAAATCATTAATTATTAACAAAAATAATTAAATGATTTAATTATATGTTTATAACAAATCCTAGAAAACCAAAACCTAGATCAATTGAACACCAGGTTCAAGATCTAACTTATTTAGGTTTTTGGATTTGTATCTGTTTGCTTACGTGAAATTATAATTCCTTAACAGGAATTTACTAGGTTGTCAACACCACACAGGAACTGAGGTGAGTTCATAACTATTCCCCTTTTAATCATTTAAATATTTTGGGGCTGGAATACATGTTGTAATTGAAATTACAAATTATTTTTGTGTATTATGTTAAATAATGATTTGATCACATTTATGATTACATATGGTTATTATGAAAATCCTTCTCTGTAAACTGGACTATAAATAAGCAGGGATCTTTTGGATAGTACTATCGGGGAGTGACTTACCCCCACAAAGGTATGGACATGTGATCCATATCAGATGCACAAAGATCTTGATGTCATTCGGGATGACTGTTTCTATAGTGAGAAGGCAGATGTGCACTTTATATAGTTTGCATTATAGTTTCATTTACAACCCATATGAGGATAAATGTAAAGGAGGATTTGCTCCCTCTGATTTGAAATTATTATGAAAATATAATATACACATAAAAGGATAATAAACTAAGTGACATGGACAAATTCAATATGAAGGATTTGTTGGGCTTGTACTTAGTAGGTATGTGGGATAGCGGGTTCACCTTATTAAAAAGGGTTCCGACAGGCTATTCATATACCGGTGAGTAAATTAAACTCACACTTTTTCAGTAAATCCTATTTGATGATAACTAATGGTTTATCACTATGCTTTATTTACCTGTGAACTCACCAACCCTGTGTTGACACTTGATTTACATGTATTCTCAGGTATCTACTAGGAGCTTATGGACGTGCACGTAGGATCATATAAGAGCTCAAGATACCTATTGAATTATTAATTGAATTATGATTAAGACATGTTGTCAAGAAAACAGTCTATCTTTTATTTCCGCTGCTCTGATTATTAATAAAATGTTTATCTAAAACTTATCATATAGATAACTGCATCTCATGTGTGACTACTGTGTTCGATCCTGTTTGTTCACCCCTCCGTGATAGATTCCAGACCCGGAATTTGAGGGTGTGACATTTTTAGTGGCAAAAATCGCCCAAAACACACGTTTTAGGATAATACAACGTGTAAGAAGCTTAGAAATAGCTTCCTGGATGATAATGCAAGGGTTTGGGTGGAAAGGATTGGATTTTTGGGCTAAAACGAGCTGATTCGTAAATTTCAGCTCGTTCTGCGAAATTAAGGTCTCGTCCAGCGAAACTGTAAGTTCGTCCAGCGAAACTGGAGGAACCTACAGCGAAGTTACAGTTTCGCTTTAGCGAAACTATATATTCGCCTGAGCGAAACTATGGTTTCGCTTATGACTATGCCAATGTCCAAGTTGACCTTAGATATTGCGAAACTAGGGAATTCCAACGAAAGTTGGGCGCTCGAAGTAGCGAATCTGTCCAGCGAAACTGGCGGATTGCTGCCCAGCGAAATTAGCAGCGAAACTGCTAATTCGCCCGGCGAAATTACCGGCGAAACTACCTGCGAAATTAGTGGCGAAATTAGGCAGAAATTAACTCTTTCGAGTGTTAACTTATCTGCAGGCAGTGTAGTGTTACCCGCGTCTTAAAGGCTTGATTGAGAGGCTGCTTGTCAAGCACAGGTGAGTTCTAGGACCCCTCATTTACTGTTTTTAAATGATTTTTGGGGCTGGAACACATATAAACTTGTTTACTGACGTATGTATGTATGACCCATTTGGGTATAATGTTGTGTTATACGTCTAAGGTATGATTGTGGACTCGACATGTCATGTAAGGTCCTAGTATGAGTCCTCACGGTCTTGGAGGGACAGTTAGTGCTACTGCACCAGGATGACGCATAGTAAGTGCCTAGTGATGATTGATGATGTAGGCTATGTATGTACGAGGTTATGTATGATGACGACGATGATGCACGTATGACGTTAGGTATGACGATGTATGTATGATGACGACGATGATGCACGTATGACGTTAGGTATGACGATGTATGTATGATGACGATGACGATGTAGGTATGATGATGATGCACGTATGATGTTATGTATGACGATGTATGTACGATGAATGTATGACGATGTATGTATGGTGTGTGTGTGTTCCTATAATAATGATGTATGAATATCTTTCCATGACTTTACGTATTAACGAACGAACGAAGTATTATGTAACGTAAAGTGAAAGATAACGGAAGAGGAACACGATGATGAATGCATGTATTAACGAATGAACGAATGAACGAATGATGATGAATACATGCATTAATGAACGAACGAATTATGTCTTGCAAGCATTGAATAACGCGATTGGTCCTTCTATGTGATTGACCATGGTCATGGTACCTCTACCGCTTACCTCTAGTACCGGGCATACGCTCCCGTCATATGTTGATTACGGCCCGGTAGCTAAGACTGATTGGGGTGTAGCATATGGTATTGGTACAATTCACCTTTCAATGTGCGCAAGTAAGTATGAACGGGATTCTTGTCATTCGACCACCGTAATCATAGCCGAGTGCTATGAAGTGGGTAAAGCCTGACAGAATCCATACGAGAAGTTAAAGATAACGAATGATGAAGATAATAACGAATATTATCTCTGTGTACGTATAATGTATGAATGCATGCACGAAAGGATACTTTTAAATAAGTAAAAGTATGTTTTATTCTAAAACTAGAACTCACTCAGCAACGCTGACTTTTTTATGTGTTTCCAGTTGGCAGGTAGCGTTGCTGGGGAAGGCACGAGGCGGCTACTCAGCTCTTTTGGGATGGCATTCTCCATTTAATAATGATGCAACGTCATGCGTTGTGGGTCTATAACGCACGCAACTCATCACGTTGCATGCCATTATGAGATTTCTTGAGTATTCCCCCGGAAGGGATTATTTAAGAAATCTTCTTTAGATTTTGATAAGTTCGCCACGCATAGATGCGTGCGCGTAGCACATGCAACGAAACATGTTGCATGTGTGTGTCAAGAGTATTCCGTCAGAGTTCCGATGTACGGAACTATTTAAGGAATATTCTTTAGTATAAAAATTATAAACTTTAAATGTTTGCACTTGATACCCCTTTAGAGGTCGCTGTATGATCTTAGGAGGAGGGACAAAGTAGAGAAAGCTTCATTTTGTAATCGAGTCAATGATGTAATGACTATTATTAATGAATGAGAATGTATATATATTTTATCATTTCCGCTGCGTTATTTTATGATTATATACATTATGTATGTTTTATGTGCGATGAACCACCAACAGTAGGGCGCCCGGGAGCGGGGCCTTACAAGTTGGTATCAGAGCCAAAGTTTAAGTAAAATGGGTAAAATTTTCATAATAAACCTAAACTTAAACTGAGAATGGGACAGGGAGAATGAGAATGCCCTCTGAGTAGCTGCGTGCCATCAGGTATTTTCTTAAAGTTAATTAAAGTATGTGCATGTGAAACGTGGTTATGTGTGCTGTTAGATTTAGATACCGGTGTAGTCAGGAAAGGTAATGCTTGGGGTACGAAAAGTGGAGTAAGTGACTAATCACAACTGGCCACTGTAATTAGTAACTTACTGTACTTAACATAAACTGAGCTATTTCCTTGAATGACCGTGTTGGTATTTGAACCTTTCAGTGTGTGATAGAAGATGGTCGGTGGTAGATCATCTAAAGCCCCACTTGGTGGAGGCAGTGGCGGAAGTGGTGTGGAACCACGAGCCACAAGTGGAAGACCTAGACAAGAGAAAAAGGTTCCCGAAGGACCTAATACTACTCCCTCGGGGGGGACGAATGAGAGTGATGATTTTAGGGCCTCGGTGAAAGAGGCAGTTGTCGAGGAGGTGCACCAAGTTATGCAGACGATCTTACCGTCTGTAATGACAGAAGTGTTAAAGGCAGTACGTGAGGATGAGAGACGGGGGAGAAATCAGTCCTCCGGTGGGCAACAACAGGCAGGGGCAGAGACGGTATTGTCCGATGATGAGGAGGAAGAACAGGTACGGGAGACAGCCCGGGGCTGTGATTACGGGAAATTCATGAGGTGCAAGCCCCCAACTTTCGATGGGTCTGGTACTGCTACTGATGCTCACCAATGGGTGATGGAAATGGAAGCTGTCCTCGATATTAGTGATTGCCAGGAGGACAAGAAGGTGAAGTTTGCCACCCACTCTTTTACAGGGTCGGCTCTATGCTGGTGGAAAAATATAGTCCAAGCTGAGGGTAGCAGGGCTATAGGGAAGATGAAGTGGGCTGAGTTGAAAAGGTTGGTGATCGAGGAATTCAGTCCTCGTCGGGAAATGGATAGAATAGAGAGAGAGTTCCTGCAGTTGGAGGCGGGGACGATGACCCACCAACAATATACCACTAAGTTTAACGAGTTGGCGCTGTTGGTGCCAGAGCAGGTGACGCCGGTGTCCCGAAAGATCAACCGGTATATTCAAGGGTTGCCAGCCGAAATTCGTTGGCATCTGATTTCCGCTCGACCGAGTACTTTTAGGTCGGCGGTGGATTTGGCGGGAAGGTTGTACGATGAGAGAGCTGCGTTGGTGAAAGCTGAGGGTGGAAAGAAGGCAGGTGGAGAGAAGGGTTGGCAGGGAAAGAGGTTTGGTCGAGGTGATACCTCGACAAGTAACAAGAAGGCAAGGGTAGATGACCGTCGAGTGGTCGTGTCTGGAGCCGGGGTGAGGAAGTGTGGTAAGTGTGGAAAAGAGCACTCGGGGGAGTGTAAGTGGGGATCCAACCTCTGCTTTAAGTGTGGGAAGACGGGACATATATCAAGGGATTGCCGGATGGGCAAGTGTTTTAACTGTGGGGAAAGTGGTCATATGAGCAGAGATTGTAAGAAGCCGAGGGCTGAGGGCTCTGGGGAGAAGAAGACAGGAGGAGAAGCACCGAGGGCAAAGGCTAGGGCGTTCACCATGACGCAGGAGGAGGCTAGAACGGACCCCGATGTTGTGTCCGGTACGTTCCTAATAGACCAAATTTTAGCCTCTGTGTTATTTGATTCGGGTGCCAGTAGAAGTTTTATTTCTACTACCTTCTGTGCTAAACTACCTGTTAGGAGGAAATGCCTTGATAAGTCCTTTGACGTAGAAACCGCTATTGGTAAGTCCACTAGGGTTACGGATGTGATAGAGGGCTGTACTATAGAATTAGAGGGCCATAGGTTTGCTGCCATGTTACATGTGATGCCTCTAGGAGGATTCGATGTAGTATTAGGAATGGACTGGTTAGCAACCTACGAAGCGAATATCGTGTGCCGAAGAAAGATGATTAGACTGACGGCGACCGACGGAAGTCCGGTGACGATTTATGGCGATCGAGTTACGACAATTCCGAAGGTGATCTCAATGGCGGTGGCGGGAAAGTGCATGAGGCGCGGATGTAGCGCCTACTTATGTTATGTAAAGAATGTAGAGACGCCAACACCACAGTTATGCGATGTGCCAGTGGTGTGTGACTTTCCAGATGTGTTTCCCGAAGACTTATCGGGTTTGCCACCAGACCGAGAGATCGAGTTCCAGATCGACCTAATACCGGGTGCCCAACCTGTCGCAAAAGCACCGTATCGCTTGGCTCCGACGGAAATGAAAGAGTTGATGGAGCAGTTGCAGGAGCTGCTGGATAAGGGGTTTATCAGACCGAGTATCTCACCTTGGGGTGCTCCGGTCCTGTTCGTAAAGAAGAAGGATGGTAGTATGAGAATGTGCATTGACTACCGCGAGCTGAATAAGCTGACGGTGAAGAACAGATACCCCTTACCAAGGATCGATGACTTGTTTGATCAACTTCAGGGTGCCAGTTGGTTTTCCAGGATAGATCTTCGATCAGGCTACCATCAACTGAAGGTGAGGGAGCAGGATATCCCTAAAACAGCCTTTCGTACGCGCTACGGTCACTATGAGTTTCTTGTCATGTCTTTTGGGTTGACCAATGCGCCGGCTGCTTTTATGGATTTGATGAACCGAGTGTGCCGGCCAATGTTAGATAAATCAGTGATTGTGTTCATCGATGATATCCTGATTTATTCGAAAAGCGAGACAGAGCATGCCGACCACATTCGGGAAGTATTGGAAACGTTGAGAAGGGAGAAATTGTATGCCAAGTTCTCCAAGTGCGCCTTTTGGCTACGCGAGGTGCAATTTCTGGGTCACGTAGTGAATGCAGAAGGAATAATGGTGGACCCAGCAAAGGTTGAGGCCGTGATGCAATGGAAGTCACCGAAGACGCCAACCGAGATTCGCAGCTTCTTGGGGCTGGCGGGCTACTATAGGAGATTTATTCAAGACTTCTCCAAGATAGCCTCACCTTTGACAAAATTGACTCGCAAGGACGTAAAGTTCGTGTGGGGCCGGGAACAGGAGAATGCGTTTGAGGAATTGAAGATGAGACTGACCCAAGCTCCTGTCTTGACATTGCCCGAGGGGAATGAAGACTTGGTGGTCTATTCGGATGCATCCTATTCTGGGCTAGGTTGCGTATTGATGCAACGCGGAAGGGTTATAGCCTATGCATCTCGACAACTGAAGACTCACGAAGTCAATTATCCCACACACGATCTAGAACTAGCTGCGGTGGTTTTCGCGTTGAAGATTTGGCGACACTATCTATACGGGACAAAGTGCACCATCTTCACGGACCACAAGAGCTTGAAGTACTTCTTCGAGCAGAAGGATCTAAACATGAGGCAGAGGCGGTGGTTGGAGCTGATAAAGGATTATGATTGTGAGATCCATTACCACCCGGGTAAGGCCAACGTGGTGGCTGATGCCCTTAGCCGGAAGGAAAGGCCCGAACCGATTCGGGTGAAGGCTTGCCAGCTGATTATGACCTCAGACGTGATGACGCAGGTTAAGGAGTTCCAAGACGAGGCTTTGAAGGAAGATCGTCTAAACTCCGAAAGGATGAGAGGTCTAGTTACAGAACTGGGTGAGAACACTCTAGGTGTTAAGACCCGATTTGGGCGAGTGTGGATTCCTCGGTACGGGGATCTACGTGGAAAGATTATGGATGAGGCCCATAAGACTCGATATTCCATTCACCCCGGTGCTACCAAGATGTATCAAGACATGAAGAAAGACTATTGGTGGCCAGGCATGAAGCGTGATGTGGTGGAATATGTGAGTAAGTGCTTGACTTGTTCACAGGTAAAGGCCGAGCACCAGAAACCGTACGGGAAGATCCAACCATTGGATATACCCGAGTGGAAGTGGGAGCACATCACCATGGACTTTATTACGAAGCTACCACGTACCCCAAAAGGGTATGATGCTATATGGGTGATAGTTGACCAATTGACGAAGAGTGCCCACTTTCTACCGATCCGCGAGACGTATTCATCTGAACGATTGGCGGATCTATTCATCAAAGAGATTGTAGCTCGTCATGGCGTACCGGTGTCTATTGTGTCTGACCGTGACACCCGGTTTACCTCCAAGTTTTGGAAGAGATTCCATGATGCGATGGGAACGAGGCTACATATTAGCACGGCATATCATCCTCAGACAGACGGTCAGTCTGAGAGGACGATCCAAACACTCGAAGACATACTTCGGGCGTGCGTGATCGATTTTGGAGGAAGTTGGGACGATCACCTGCCGTTGGCAGAATTCTCGTACAATAACAGTTACCATGCCAGTATTGGCATGCCACCCTACGAGATGTTGTACGGTAGGAAATGTAGGACGCCTGTATGTTGGGGAGATATTGGGCAGAAGGAACTGGGAGGCGTCGAGGTAGTGGAAGCAACGACTGAAAAGTTAGAAAAGATCAAAGCCTTCATGAAGGCGGCGAAAGACAGACAAAAGTCGTATGCTGACAAGAGGCGAAGACCGATAGAGTTCAAGGTCGGTGATCGGGTCATGTTGAAGGTCTCGCCTTGGAAAGGAATTATTAGATTCCGAAAGCGGGGTAAACTGAGCCCGCGGTATATAGGCCCTTTCCGAATTATCGCCCGTGTAGGAGAGGTGGCCTATAGGTTGGAGCTACCAGATGAGCTGAGTGGAATTCACCCGACCTTCCACGTATCTCATCTGAGGAAATGTTTAGCCGATGAAGGTATGGTCGTTCCGCTGGAGGATATCGAAGTAGACGAACGGCTCAACTATGTGGAGCAACCAGTGGCGATCATTGATAGAAAAGAGAAACGGCTAAGAAACAAAGTGGTTCCTCTTGTGCGCGTACAGTGGAAGCACAGGAAGGGATCGGAGTCTACGTGGGAGACTGAAGAAGAGATGAGACAGCATTACCCACATCTGTTCGAAGAGTGACAGGTTTCGGGGACGAAACCTAAATAAGGGGGGTGGACTTGTAACGCCCGGAAAATTTTCTGATCGGGTCGGATGATAGCGATGGGCTCGGATGAAAACCATTTAATGAATATAGAGTGGTTGCGGGTATTACACCAAGTTAACCCTCCGGGTCACGAGTTTAACGAGTTTGGGGTCCCGGGGACGCCTGGCATATAAATAGATGGATCAGCCGAGCAACTCTCATTTTCACTCAAACGCCATTCTAGAGAGAGAAAGTGTAGAGAGAGAAAGTGCCGGATCGAAGCTCGGGTGGTCAAGAATCGAAGGCTAGTGTTTGTGGACTCCAAAACTACAAGAATCAAGGTAAGAAACGCATCTAAATTACCACATTTGGTGAAAAACCCGAGTTTGGGGTTTTTGGGGTTTTTAGTGGCAAAAATCGCCCAAAACACACGTTTTAGGATAATACAACGTGTAAGAAGCTTAGAAATAGCTTCCTGGATGATAATGCAAGGGTTTGGGTGGAAAGGATTGGATTTTTGGGCTAAAACGAGCTGATTCGTAAATTTCAGCTCGTTCTGCGAAATTAAGGTCTCGTCCAGCGAAACTGTAAGTTCGTCCAGCGAAACTGGAGGAACCTACAGCGAAGTTACAGTTTCGCTTTAGCGAAACTATATATTCGCCTGAGCGAAACTATGGTTTCGCTTATGACTATGCCAATGTCCAAGTTGACCTTAGATATTGCGAAACTAGGGAATTCCAACGAAAGTTGGGCGCTCGAAGTAGCGAATCTGTCCAGCGAAACTGGCGGATTGCTGCCCAGCGAAATTAGCAGCGAAACTGCTAATTCGCCCGGCGAAATTACCGGCGAAACTACCTGCGAAATTAGTGGCGAAATTAGGCAGAAATTAACTCTTTCGAGTGTTAACTTATCTGCAGGCAGTGTAGTGTTACCCGCGTCTTAAAGGCTTGATTGAGAGGCTGCTTGTCAAGCACAGGTGAGTTCTAGGACCCCTCATTTACTGTTTTTAAATGATTTTTGGGGCTGGAACACATATAAACTTGTTTACTGACGTATGTATGTATGACCCATTTGGGTATAATGTTGTGTTATACGTCTAAGGTATGATTGTGGACTCGACATGTCATGTAAGGTCCTAGTATGAGTCCTCACGGTCTTGGAGGGACAGTTAGTGCTACTGCACCAGGATGACGCATAGTAAGTGCCTAGTGATGATTGATGATGTAGGCTATGTATGTACGAGGTTATGTATGATGACGACGATGATGCACGTATGACGTTAGGTATGACGATGTATGTATGATGACGACGATGATGCACGTATGACGTTAGGTATGACGATGTATGTATGATGACGATGACGATGTAGGTATGATGATGATGCACGTATGATGTTATGTATGACGATGTATGTACGATGAATGTATGACGATGTATGTATGGTGTGTGTGTGTTCCTATAATAATGATGTATGAATATCTTTCCATGACTTTACGTATTAACGAACGAACGAAGTATTATGTAACGTAAAGTGAAAGATAACGGAAGAGGAACACGATGATGAATGCATGTATTAACGAATGAACGAATGAACGAATGATGATGAATACATGCATTAATGAACGAACGAATTATGTCTTGCAAGCATTGAATAACGCGATTGGTCCTTCTATGTGATTGACCATGGTCATGGTACCTCTACCGCTTACCTCTAGTACCGGGCATACGCTCCCGTCATATGTTGATTACGGCCCGGTAGCTAAGACTGATTGGGGTGTAGCATATGGTATTGGTACAATTCACCTTTCAATGTGCGCAAGTAAGTATGAACGGGATTCTTGTCATTCGACCACCGTAATCATAGCCGAGTGCTATGAAGTGGGTAAAGCCTGACAGAATCCATACGAGAAGTTAAAGATAACGAATGATGAAGATAATAACGAATATTATCTCTGTGTACGTATAATGTATGAATGCATGCACGAAAGGATACTTTTAAATAAGTAAAAGTATGTTTTATTCTAAAACTAGAACTCACTCAGCAACGCTGACTTTTTATGTGTTTCCAGTTGGCAGGTAGCGTTGCTGGGGATGGCACGAGGCGGCTACTCAGCTCTTTTGGGATGGCATTCTCCATTTAATAATGATGCAACGTCATGCGTTGTGGGTCTATAACGCACGCAACTCATCACGTTGCATGCCATTATGAGATTTCTTGAGTATTCCCCCGGAAGGGATTATTTAAGAAATCTTCTTTAGATTTTGATAAGTTCGCCACGCATAGATGCGTGCGCGTAGCACATGCAACGAAACATGTTGCATGTGTGTGTCAAGAGTATTCCGTCAGAGTTCCGATGTACGGAACTATTTAAGGAATATTCTTTAGTATAAAAATTATAAACTTTAAATGTTTGCACTTGATACCCCTTCTAGAGGTCGCTGTATGATCTTAGGAGGAGGGACAAAGTAGAGAAAGCTTCATTTTGTAATCGAGTCAATGATGTAATGACTATTATTAATGAATGAGAATGTATATATATTTTATCATTTCCGCTGCGTTATTTTATGATTATATACATTATGTATGTTTTATGTGCGATGAACCACCAACAGTAGGGCGCCCGGGAGCGGGGCCTTACATCTACCTGCTAGGAACTAGTATTCACGATGGTGCTCGAGATTTGAAGATGTAAAGGCTAGAAACGGGTCGGTTTTAGTGTCGGTTTCTAGAGAGAGAGAGTGTAGAGAGAAAGATGAAGTGGTGAGAGGGTGAAAAGTGTGAAAAGTGGCTGGGAAGGGGTATTTATACCCAGCCTAGTTTCTCAAAGTTTCAAGTTTAGTCCCCGCACTTTGCCCCGAGTTCCTAAATTTTGTTTCGGTTAAAAACGTTATAATTTTTGTGTTGCTTTATTGGCGATAAAATGTTATTAATGTTATTTATAATTTAAGAATGATTCTATTTGTGAAAATTATTTTATTATAAAAATGACGTGTTTAGTGTTAACGTGGCAAATCTTGGAGAATGTCTTAAGATACTACACATATAAGGGCAATTAAGTAAAGCAAATATGGTATTCACGTAATTGGTTCGTCAAAGTAAGGAATGTCTGTAGATAAAGGCTAAGTAAAACACGTTAAATGACGGACCTTTGGTGACGGATGTCACATTAATGTCCGTATTCTTACTAGGTTTTAGACCTCCAAATGTTTTAAGCATGTCACATAACTTTGTAAAACTTGTTCGATTCATCCTTATTTGATTTATAGACATGTTATCACTTTCATAAACATGCCTATACATTATAGAATATCTATCTATTCTTGATGAGGAGTATCCAATACGTGGTTTATGCATTACATGTTTTACTATAAACGTAAAACGAAAGTAGAAGCAAAGAGACGGTTGTGACAAGTTGATTCCACCAAGTTAAAATGAATTTTCTTCTCTTTATCCGGTTACGAGTTGTTAAACTACGTCGTGCCATTTCCTATCTACACATTACACAGACATAAAATGTTTTAAGTAAGTATGGAAACATTTCAAATTTGTGTTTGGGTTAGGACGAATTCGGGTCAACACGGGTCCGTCTAAAAATAATCTTTTTAGTTTGGGTTAGGATGGATTCGGGTCAACATGGGTCCGTATAAAAATAATCTGAGCTGAATGGTTTGGGCTGCAATTACATGTTTGAAAAACTTTCGTGAACCATTATAATTTTCATTTAGATGACATGCATGATGCATCAAGTAACATGAGAGATCCTAATAGATGCCACGCCACATCTACTCATCTAGTAAGCAATCTAAACGAAAGGAAAGCGAACTTGCACCCAATTCCCATGTCAACTGCAATTTAGACCCTTCTGATAAACTTCATGTTTAACTACTACTGAAACGCTTCTAGTGAACTATTTACATAATCAAATTAGCAACTTTCATGAATCCACAAACGACCAAGCCATTTAACATCAGATTATGCTAGAAACCAAATAACAATTTGTTCATCAGATTATGCTAGAATACAAATTATATACTATGAAAAAAGCAACCTCCGATGAATAGTTCAGGGGTATTTTCGGTATTTTATCAAAGAAAAACTGTTCCACACATCTCTTCGACACACCCACCAAGAGACAGAAGAAAGGAAGAAGCCCTAAAAACAGCACCGGACCGAATGACCGCCCTGCTGCCGAAGAAGTCACTCCCCCTGTGTTTCTCTTCGATTCTCCTGTTTCACACATCTCTGGTTTTACTTCTTAGGGAACATTCCGATAAGTGGGTTGTTGTGATCTTTGGCAGTTTTTGGGGCCTTCGCCTGCAGCCTGCGCACAGAGGAGGAACTGAGGGCTATGTTCGATGCATGGGTTATCAAATATAGCAAATCCTACAAAACCATTGAAGAGAAGGAGAAGAGGTTTGCAGTCTACAAAAATTGTGCGAGGTTCATCGACCTGCAGAAAGACGACGGTGAAGCGGTGGTTGGCCGGAGCGGACACCGGCGACGGCGACGGCGGCGATGAGTGCGATGCGGAGGCGTGGGAAACGCTGAATAAGGGTTTCAAAGAAGCCCAATCTGTGTTAGATAAGAACCGATGGTTGATTGAACAAGTGAACGAGAATCATCAGTCGAAGATCCCTGACAAATTGGTGAAGAACGTGACGTTGATCCAGGAAATCAATGGTAATATCTCAAAGGTAAGCTCTGTTTACTCGAATCTATCTGTCAATTTCTCCAAATTCGTTCATCAGAGACGCATCAAGAGCAAAAATGATAAGCTGGAGCTCGCGGATTCGTGATTTGCGTTGTTTCGCCTAAAATTTGATTCTATTTGGTCGCCTGATTTTAGTAAAATTATCGATCGTCTTTTAGTAAAGGTTTAAAAGGATTTGTGTGGTGTTATCTTTACTGTTTCTGCATGGGGTGTGCTCTTTGATGACGTTTGTGGTTTGTTGTTGTTGTTGGTCGTAGTCAGAATGAAGTTGAATGCTTAACGAGTTCTTCGTTTATGTTTGATGATTAAGGTAGATTGATTGCTGCAAGCATGCCAATCGATATCAACCTGCTAAAGCGATGAGGTATATTATATGTTCTCTTTTATCTTTCAATTGCCACTGCATATTTTCCCCAAATTGAGAAATTTTCTAATTATATGCTATAAATTTCGATGAAATTAGGTAAATTTCAAAGCCCAAAATGGGTTCAAGATCATCTTTTTATCATATTTAATGAAAATACACTTCATAATGTGTTCTTCTTGAAGTGGCATTTAATCAAGCACCTTCATGTATATGTTGTCTGCAAGTTCATAAACCTTTTTATAGCCAAGTGGCGAGTCACTAGAACACGGATTACTCTTTTGGGACGGAAATCATGGCAACAGTTGTCGTAAATGCAGAAACCGGGCCTCATCCTTTGCAATAATGACGGAAGAACATTGGGTAGGCTTTTGAACAACTTGATATATAGAAGCGATAAATAGTTGTTTTGTGTACAAAATATGTAAATAGTGATCGAACGTTTTCAACCGAAAAAGGTGCACGATGTGTAATACTACGCTTAAATCGTGTAAGCAAACTTTTTCCTTTGACGCAACAACGTAGACGAGACTATCAAGGTTATCAAAACGCATAATAACCAGTTTACTACAATTGTACATAAATCGCGCAACGCGCGTCCCAGAATATAACTAGTTCATATAAATTTGTTCATCTGGGCTGCTATCAAAATCAAATAATAATTCATTTAGATTTTATAATTGATATCCACCTCAACATCACTAGAAACCATCATGAATCTCACATTTAAAATCAAATAAAAATAACAATTCATTGAAACAAGTTAATATTAGAGATAGTTAAAATCAAATAACAATTCACTAGAACCAACATGAAAATACAGAATCAAACTCATAAATCAAACAAGTTAATATCAATATCAATGATTTTTTGAATCAGTAACACATTGAACGACAATCAACACAAAAAAATCCCATCTTGATCGATTAAAATAAGCTTGGAAATCACAATGATTTGATTTAAAAATACGTGATTATCAAATGTTAGAAAATTAATTACAATACTGAAACATTGAGTGGATAAAATCTTTAAAAATTTGAAAGTTAGAAAATTTAAAACTGCCATATTGAAAGGAGAATATATGGAATTTACATATCACATAGAAGCCCACCATACAATCATGAAATTGACACAAAGAAATCATCATACAATCGACACAAAGAAGCCATCATGAAGTCGACACAACGAAGCCAATATCTGCAACAGAATTCGACACAATATATGCGACAGAAACCGACAGAAATCTACTAACCGTGGAGGATCTTCGATGGAGGATGATCGATGGAGGATGATCGATGGAGGATGATCGATGGAGGATGATCGATGGAGGATGATCGATGGAGGATGATCGAAGGAGGATGACTGACGGAGGATGACTGACGGAGGATGATCGACGGAGGATGATGGACGGAAGTTCGCCGGTGGATGCTCGGTGGATGTTCGACGGTGGATGTTCGACGGTGGATGTCTCGAAGAAAGAAGAAAGAAGTGGCGGTCTATGGGAAGGAATAATTGGCTAGGGTTATTTAGGTATTTTTTAAACATTCCAGCAAAATCCTATGAAATAGTGGGGATTTTAAATTCCACTAATGATAGGATTTGGATGGAATTTATCTCAATTCCAGTTTCTTCATCTAACCAACCAAACACTTTAAGGGAATGGAATTTAAATTTTAATTCCTTTCAATTCCATCGAATTCCCGCATACCAAACGCGCCCTTAGAATCTTAGATTGAGAGTTCGTGTTGTTAATTTAAAGTTCAATTTCTTAAACACATTTTTATTACTAAAAAAAGGGTTATTGGATTTTAATAATCCGAACTTTTATTTATTCATCGAGATTAATCACAACTTAATAAATGCTTACGATATCTCCAAACTTTGAGCTTATTTTTATTCAACGATCCCTTACTAACTGAGAGTTAATCCCCGTTACTTTTTCTCTTTTTCTTTTGATGAACTGGAGACAACTTTGAGCATTTTTAACTTCGTCAACACCCAACATCCATCAAGTTATTTTTTCTGTGTCGAGCCTTCATCTGTACCTGAAATCTACCTCCAAATAGTCAAGTGGTTCAAATTAGGAGGTGGAGATTAACGGGTTTCAAGGTACAGAAGTTCCAGATCGACGAACTTGATGGTTGATTTCAACTTTCTGCTTAGTGTTTTGACCATATAAGTAGTCAACGTCAACAAAAAAAACTAACGGTGTTAACTCTCAATTAATAAGAGATTGTTAAAGGAAAATAAGCTTAAATTTAGAAGCGTTGACCATATAAGTAGTCAACGTAATAAAAAAACTAACGATGTTAACTATATGTTAATAAGATATTGTTGAAGGAAAATAAACTTAATTTAGGAGTGTCTATAAATATTTTTCTGAGTTTGAATTAATCCTGAGCAATAAATAAAAATTATAATTATTGAAATCCAACAACGTTTAAAAAATTCCACAAGCTAAAGTTCCTTTTAACATCTTTTTTCCACCACTTACTTCTGGTTTTCAACAAAATTCAATTTTTTTGCCATTCTCTTTAAGTTTGTCTTTTCACTTTAACGAACAATTTCTTAATTGACTCTTACCTAACCCAAGACACTCATTCTGGACTTGTTAGTTGTCACATTTGAAAACCAAAATTGTGTTGGGGTGAATTGCTTACAAAACTATTTATTTTCATGTTCTGATAATATAACACAGGAGACTTATTCATGGGTCTATGTGAAAGAGTGTGTATAAGAAACGTATGCTAGTATAGTAATGCAAACTCTTGTGTTAAATTGTACATTTGTATATCTTTACAAGCAAAAACATGTTTTTAGTCGCGCAAAAGTAAAACCATTCTTTCTTGACAAGACGAATAATTATAATACACAAACTACTTATAGGTTGACTCAAGTGATGTTGTTGCACAAAGTTAAGGTCTTTTAACTCCAAACTACTCTCAACCATTTTGAGATATGCGAAACACCATTGTGAAACTCATAATGAAATATTCTTCCTCTCTTCTTTAACTTTAAAATGGGTATTCATATTACTTTTTTTCATTTACTAAAACATATTCATTTCAAGATATATCAGTGTACTAACTGCATATTCCTCAAAGCTGTGATCATTTTATAACAAAAAATTTAATATAATTATTTAAAATTGTATTATCTGCTTACTGTTACAATTATGAAGCCTTCGTCTAGTATAAATTTATTTCGAGGAAATGAGAGCGACTTAAAGCATTCTGCGATTCACTCGACATTATATGGAAAGTGCTTTTACATTTTTTTAACGCCCAACGGACGAATATTTTTTATGCCCAGTCACCCCGGTAAACTAGTTGTAGAAAGGTCACCCGTACCCGCAAACACACACATCGCTGGTGACCCGACTCGTCCACCATTTTAGGAAAACCATCATTCAAAGACCCACTATGGTAGAACTATGGCCCACTTGAAACATATTACACCAATTAAGACTCGAACCCCCATAACCTCTACTTTGAAAAACCATGGAATGCAATGTTTTCAAAACCGGACCGGAAAGCGAACCGGACGGCCTAGAGGTTCACTGGTCGGACCGGTCGGACCGGTCGGACCGGATTACGAACCGGATGACGTCATAAATGTTTAAAAAAATATAAAAAAATTCTAAATATTTATATTAACGAACCGGTGTTCCTTAATCCAAAACAACATCCAAAATACATACCATTCAAGTAAACATAGTCCAAATTAAAGAACCTGTGTTCCTTAATCCATATCCAATAATATTTTCTATTAAAATTAAAAAAAAATTCCAAAAACCGGTTCAACCCGGTTCGCCGGTTCCGGTCGGACCGGTCGACCGCACGAACCGGCCGGTTCAACCGAAAACGGTCCAAAACCACCGAACCGAACCGGCTTCATCACCGGTTCCCGGTCGAACCGGTCGGACTGGCCGGTCCGGTCCGGTTTGGAAATCATTGATGGAATGCATTCTCCCAAACCAATTGATCTAGGCTCATTGAAGAAAGTGTTTTTACGTGCTCTGACACCAGCTTTGAGACTTCATGTGTTAGTGCCAAACTAAATATTTGCGGTAAACATCAACAATTAGCAAGAATTTCTATAATAAATATATCATAACATACACTTTACAATATCTGAATCCTTAATTTTTTTTGTTTTAAGAAACACCATTTAACCATCAAGATGTTACCTCGTTAAAATTATTTGCATCTTCAATAACTTTTTATTGAGTTAATTACAAAGTAGGTTAATGTGGTAAGATCCGATTTCACTTTTCGTCTCTAATTATGAGCCATCACAAGAAAGGTCCAAAAGTATACACCAACGTATCACAAATGATCTCTAGCACTAATGGTCGTTAATAAGTTAATGACGATGTTACCCCATTTTAAGAAAACAAATAAAAATTTAATTTAATCAACTCAATAAAAAGTCAACTACCTTATTTGGAAAGTGTTTTCAGAGAAAATTCCTACAATTCCTATTAAGGTGGAGTTAGCAAGAAGGGCGACGGGCACCTATGCGTTCTTCATGTGGCGTCAAGGAGGAGAATGCAATCACCTCTTTGTAGAATGTTTACTTGCTAAAGAAATTTGGTGACAAATTCATGTTTGGTGTAAACTTCCTAACCTAGTATAGTAGATTTGAAGATGTCAAGGAGATAATCAAATAGGGCATTGGTGACACGAATGACTCCAAGAGAAGGCAGGTGATATTTGCGGTTATTATAACCACGGTATAGTTGCTATAGAAGAGGAGAAACGATAATGTCTTCAATGGCAAGTTCATTTCGTGATACCAATTGGTTGAAGATATAGAGGCTCTTTCGTTTATGTGGGTGGAATGTAGTTCCAAAGCTCATAATTTGAATTGGACCCTATGCAGTAACTTCAATATGTCTGTTTGAATTGTTATTCGTTGAATCTTAGTATTCTAGTTTCTTGCCAGAAGTCTCAATTTTCTCTTTCTATAATATCTCTTGTCGTTCAACAAAAAAAGTTGAAGAAGACGGGAATTAAAATTAAAACGACTTGAAATTTTATCAAGTATTCATCATTGGTCCACCTATAGGCCTATAGAATTTATCATGACTAAAGATTAACATGGTTCGATTTGCCCAATTGCTCAAAACCTAGACGAATTGGCTTGATATTTTTAATTTTGCAAACCAAACCGACCAAAATGTTTTGAAACCAATTTTTATTTTGTTTTTACATCAGCAAGCAATTAATCAAGCTAAAAAGTAAAATTAACAACTAATCTTAAAGTTTGATCATACAAACCTTACAAACTCAAAAAATATAAAAAAAAAAGTAAAAACAAGTGTAAAACAAAATAAATTTTTTTGAAAGGCTTTTTTTTTGAAAGGCGTAAAACAAAATAAATAAATAAATAAAAACTGATATTGGTCATAGTTTTACATTGCGGCCCTGCATCGCGGATGTTCTAAATCTATTACCAATGGGATGAAACACAAGGTGTATTTTCCTTTATCACTACTTAATAAAAAAAAAGTAAATTGTCATTTTCGTCCCTGTAATTTGGTAAAAATTATCACTTTCATCTAATAGTTTATTTTTTCGCATCTGGATCCCTGTGGTTTACAAATCTTGTCATATTCATCCAATTCGTTAACTCCATCCAACATTCTCCGTTAAATGAAGGGTATATTGGTCATTTTACATATATGTTTTATTTTTCTATTTTTTTAAACCCCATTTAATATATCCCCTTTAAATAAATTGCTATTTTAGTCCCTGTGGTTTTGACATGTTTGCCAATTCAGTCTGAAAATCCCACCACCTTGGCGTAAAACACCATATCACCACCACCCGTGATGGAACCACCATGTAGACGTAGGGTACAAATAACCGACACCCGAACCCGAAAGCCCGGCCCATGCAGGCGGAACGGGTAAGCCAGCAGGACACGTGCCCCGCATTTAATTACATCGGAATCACCCAAATCATAACCGATAATTCAGTAACGGTCGGAGAACATAAAAGGTAATGGATTTGCCGGGGAATAATCCCTGTAAATCAGCACACGATTACAGTAGGCAAACACTATAAATACCAGGTAAGGAGGATCGAAGTTCAACAATACCGGAACCATCCAGAGTTGGACCTCGTATTTACACACCACACCACCACCACTCCGCAAAACGACCACCACTCTATCGGAACCACCAAATCATCACCACCACCACCCTATCATAAAACCACCAACACCACACCAGACGGGCACCACCACCACACATTAGATCTCCACCATCACACATTAGATCTCTGTCATCAACACTAGATCACCACCACCATGTGGACTCTAGAAACCAACCGTTAATCTCGAACTTATAACAAACCCATTCAAAAACGTACATGGAACCCTTGAAAATGAGTATTGTAGAGGTATTAGTAGGGTTTGATATGCATTTTTGAAGTGGTATGTTACAAGTCCAATATTGATTGTCGATTTTAGGGTTTATATGGTAGCGACGATCCGATGTGCGTGGTGGTGGTAGGCGCTCTGGTGTGGTGTTGGTGGCTTTGTGATGGGGTGGCGGCGGTGGTTCGGTGGTTCCTGTGACGAGTAGTGGTGTGGTGGTTATTTTTGGACTAAATTGGCAAATACGCTCAAACCACAGGGACTAAAATAGCAATTTATTTAAAGAGTATATATTAAATCAGGTTTAAAAAAAATAAAAACATATATGTAAAATGACCAATATATCCCTCATTTAACGGAAATTTTGGATGGAGTTAACGGACTGGATGAATATGACAAGATTTGAAAACCACAGGGACTTAGATGCGAAAAAATAAACTATTGGATTAAAGTGAGAATTTTGATCGAAAATGACAATTTACTCTAAAAAAAATAAACCAAAATAGAAATGAAGGGAACAGGTTGTCCAATTAAAGAATTGGTAAATCCACAAGTCACCATTTCTTCCACAAGTCACCATTTCTTATCACTTGGAGCCATTGTTGTAGATGGTGAACAAGGCAATGGAAGAACCTTTGAATTTAGATTATGCCCTCCTTCACTATTTCCCTTACTAACAAGAAATTTCAAGAATGAACCCTCTTTTTCCTCTAGTTTTCTTGGAGATTCTTGATTCATATTCTTGAAAACTGCCTTCTTCTCACCCTCCATTTGCATCAATCTTTTCACAAGCTTATCCTCTGCATCTCTCAAGAACTTGAATGTGGGTGGTGGTGAAGATCTCATCTTGTTAACACCAAATTCATTGGAGTCAAACAGAGGATTCAGCCCATGGTGATTAAAAGCATCCAAATAGTGTTGTTGTGGGACCTTCAATGGTGGTGAAGCAAGAGGAGACAAAAATGGTGTGCCCAAAGTATCAACAATGTCACTCAAGCTTCTTGATCTTGACACCCTTTTGCTCACTTCAGATTCTAAATCTTCTTTGGTCTCTTCATTGATAGTGAACAAAAACCTAGGTGGTCCACCTAGGTTATGCACCCTCATGAGCTCAAGATCCAAGCTTTCATCATCCAATCCTTTTAAACCCAAATCTTTACCCAAACCCATGTCCGAATCTTGCTGTTTGATATGGGTTTGCATATCTTTTTCTTGGGTTTTGAGTGATTTTGAGGTTTTCCAACAAGAAGTGTAAGAAGAGTGTATTCTAGGGGTAATATTGGAAGATGAAAAATGTTGGTTTTCAACATCTTCCCTGTTTTTGAAGAACCTCTTTTTCCACCATAGAAGATAGTAGAGCTCAACAGCTAGTACCAAGAGGATGCATCCAAAGAGGATACCAAAACCAATCTCTAGGCCCCTAAAAGATGACATTTTTACCCTTCAAGAAACTCACAATAAACCTCAAGAAATGAGTTTTTCTCAAGTTTGAGGAAGAACCATTGCTTAAATTCTAACCTATGAGAATATTTAAGCCAGAAAGATTCAGAAGAGCGAAGAAAGATGACTCTTTTAGCCAAAGTTCACATGATGGGCAAATGGTTGGAAACCAAAAAGACGAAAGCTTTCTTTAAGACCTTTGTACATATTCATTGATTGTCTTGACCCACATAATAACTTTATAAATTAAATATTAAACTTCCACTTGCTTAAAGAACAAAGTTACAGAAAAGAAAGATTTATATTGGGTATAAATGGAAGAAGGGGGTGTATGAATTTATAATGCGGTCTTGCAATGAAGTGGTGCATACGTCAAATGGGTTGGCAACGGAATTTATGTAAGAATATATTTGTGCTACAAAGTTATTTATTTAGCTATACATTTGTGAGTAAATAATACGGATGGTTCTGTGATATGTTAGTATTATGGACTTGGTTCTTATTTTTAAGAGTTTGTGAATTTGATCTTAATTAGTTTTATCGTATCTTAATGTGGCCGCCTTTAGATGTGTTCCAATAGGTGGGATATAGGTCAAACTTAGGTGCTGTTTGCAAATTAGGAGGTATTTGGACCGGGTTAGCACCTCCAAAAACAAAGACAGGGTCAGTCATAAAACAAATGGTGGTCAGCCCGGGTGACTCGGTCAGCAGCACCATTTTTACAAAACAAACGGGCTGAACCGCTGATCGAGTCAGCCGGTCAGTCGGGTCTGCCCGATCAGCCAGGTCAGTCGAAATCAAACACAACCTTAGTTGTTTCTAGTAAATTTTTACCAATAACTCCCTCCATTTTATATGTAATTTGAACATCTTAAAGGGAGAAAGTCATCACTTAGAGTATTCACAAACATTTCTCCATATATATGTGAGCGGATGCCTCATATTTTAGGGAATGGTTGTAAGTGATTGTGAGTGAAAGGGATGGAAACTCTATAGAGATTGTCCCGTGTATCTCATATTTGGAAAAACATGGTACAACCCCCATAAATTTTTTAATATTTTAAAAGTGATTGTGAGTGTATGAGAGAAAAATATAATGATAAAGGCAATGTTTTCATAACCGGATCGGACGTCGAACCGGACGCCTTACTGGTTTGGTGGTCGGACCGGTTGGACCGGATTTAACTATATTTTAATTATATTTATATATGTAATTAAATATAAGTAATTTATATATGATTTATACATATATTTTATAGTTATATATAAAACTTAACTATATTTGTATATCCGACGTACTAATTTATGGTTTAACACCCCGTTTTTACCCACTAAAATAAAAAAAATTGAAAACACGTCGGAACCGGCCCGGTTCGCCGGTCCAACCGCCGGTTCGGGTACGACCGACCGGTTTAACCTACCAAAAACGAACCACCCCTGATCGGACCGGACCAGGCCCCGATTCGCGGTTGAGACCGGATCGGACACGGTCGAACCGGTCGGACCGGCCGGTCCGATCCGGTCTCAACAACAATGGATAAATGTATACAAATGTTATTTAATTAAAAAGTATAAAGAGCAAATAGTGATTTTTAGTGTAATTATAAGGATGGATATGAGAGATGGATTGTGAATGCTCTTAAGTAAATCCACTGACTAGCATTGTCAATTATCAACTAGACGTTGCATCATTTTATTCCATCCGCTCACTAACTCTCATTTAAAGATAAAAATGTCATTTTATTATAATGACGTCACTCATTTACTAAATCTACAAACTTTAAATCATAATGTACAAGACACCTACTCATTCCCCTCCCATCATTCATATGACACCACGCTCATAAAAACCCTCATTCGTGCCAACTCATTGAACTGGTGAGGTCGTGTTCCACGACCTACCGTTGGTGACCATGTGTTATCTCACCTTTCATACCGATAAGCAAGGCATTCCCACCCCCTTAGGGGACACGAAGTGGATTCCCTAATTATTGATTTCATCGATTTTATCAGTTTGATAGATTTCAGGACAATTTCACCAATTGCTCTCCTTTATTGCTATATTTTGCTCTTGCTTTGCCTCTCCGGTGAATGACCAATCCATCTCATCAACTTTTGTCATGCGTCTCCACCTCATTACCTTGTGAATCATTGATTCCTAATAGTGGAACTCACTTCGTATCCCCTTCTGGTGAATTATAATGTGTGTCTCATTCTCGTTCTTTTTAATCTTGTTTTATCAAAAATAGGTTAACTGAGAAATTCTGAATGTAAAAATTTGTGTTTAATGGTTTGACTCGTACCCGTTTTGCTAACAATGCCATCGTTATTGTTGCTTTATTTTATAAATATAAAAATTGATCATATTATTGATATTTCTGATAAAAAGTGGAGTGGAGGAAACCCTTCAAAAGAAAAGAGGGCATAGGACTAAACGAGCCAAAAAGAATCTTAAGTATAATCTTGCATAATTTCAAATGTTCTAAGTTATGATACGTAGACTAAGCAGTTTATTTGAACAAATGTAAAACCAAAATGGATGGTTTTATGCTATTACTTGTATTTCTTTCTAAGTTGAGACTTTATCATAAAGATAAGGATAAAATAATAATTAATAAATATATATAAATCTCTTACTAATAAATAAAAATAAATCCGGACACTTGTCACCATTATAGGTCATCTAATAATTGGTTTTCCCGCTTATCTCTCCACTTAATTATAATTATTAATTTATTAATGTATAATAGTTATTTATTAATTAATAACTATCCATAATTAAAATTTCAAATATGTTAACTTCAAATTTTCAAATATCAAATACATGAGTTTATTCAATCGGTATAATATATAATATTTAAGACATAACTTTTTATATTATAAAGCATGTAACAGTAAATTTATTTGGTCCGATTGTAACCTAGTATTATATATAAGAAAAACTCTCTCTAATAGCAACAAGTATATCCGCACCAAAAGAGTTAATAATATTTCAGGGGGTAACATTATAGTAAAAAAAATGTATTTACTCTATAAAGTCTAAGAAGTATTGTACGCTGACACGTATCATTCTATTGTTTTTAAAATGATCGCATTTTAGTAATTTTTCAAATATTTCAGCTGATTATGTCTTATACGTTTATTGTGTCAAATATTAATTTATTGTGTCATATATTTTATATCATTTGTTATATGTATTCATCATTGTATTTTATATTTTAGATCATTTTGTGTTGTTTATGTCATTATTTCTATAGATTATATAAACTTGTTATTTTGTCATTGTGTTTTACAACAAAAAGTACACAATTATATATTCACTAATGTAATTTTTAAAACATATAGTGTTGAAGATAAAATAATATGTTATTTTTTATCATTATTTTTATAGATTATATAAATTTATTGTTATGTATTATTGTATTTTATCAAAGTACACAATTATGTTATTTCATCAATAAATTCTTCAAAACTTATAATGTTCAAGATAATACAATCACTGTCAAAAAACACAATGAGAAATTATGTTATTTTATCATTATATTTAATGTATTAGATTAATGAGTTGTTAATTTATTACTGTGTTTTTCATAGTAGAGATACATAACAATATTATTACACCATTATATTTTTTTAAAATTCACCATTTTAGAAAAATACAATATTATTCAAAAAGACACAATTAATAAAAAGACAATGAACTGCATAAAGACATAATGACTAGTAATGAGTTAAAAACCATAAAAAATTATTGTCTTTTTATATAACAATATTGTAATCGTTTAAAACATAAAAAACGCTCGTTTTTATGGTTTACTTATATAAAAAAATAATTATGATTGTCTAAGAAATGGAAGAACTTAAAAATTTTTTTACAAAAGTGACTATACATAAAATACAACTCTAACAACCTTATTCTTTATAATTTGATCACAACCATTTATTTAAATATTTCTCTATTTCAGGAAAAATTGCTATGTTAATGATATATAAATTATTAAATTTAGTTATTAACTAGTTTTTTACCAGCTATACGGCGGGAGTTTTGTTGCTTTTCTTCGTACCACGTGGCGTTAGTGTTTGTTGTCGTCGCGCCTTGTCAAAAACCATACAATTGGATACCGGAATCCTTAAATCGTGATGGCGGTAATCCGTGAAAAAATTATGTAATTTTAACAATTTTAGAATAGAATTTTGAATATTCCTTGATATCTTTTGCTAGATTTTAATTATTAATTTAGGATTTTAGAAAACTATTCTCAATAGGGAACCGCTCAAAAGAAAAAAAAAATTTTTTTCCCACAACATTAATCTCAGAAAAATAACAAACCGCCCCAAATTAACAAACTGGTCAAAAAACGCCCCCAAAAAATAGCAAATTCATCACAAAATAATATATAATAACTATGTACAATCCAAATAGCATAATATACAACCCAATATGCAAAAAAAGACTGATAATTAGTAATATTTAAAATAAATTAAAGAAATATTAAATTTGGTGTTATTCATTATTCAATTCAATTCTAATAATATTTTTTGTCTTTGTTTTGAGGTTTATTATTGTTCGAGAGTGCTATTTGCCTATATATGAAATTGAATTCTGCAAGGACTGTTGATGTCTTTTCTGAAGTCTTGCCTTGTTCTGCTGCTATATATTCATCACATCCGCTCCCGTGTATGTCAACGTAGCATTTTAGTGTCTCTCATTCTTTTTCAAAAGTTTGGTCATCTTCTTCATTGAGATGACAAACAACTCATTCTTGCTTGTCTTAGTAGTTTGATTGTTAGTTTTCAGTTTTTCACTATTGAATGTGTATTCTTCATTTTCTTGTAATTTTATTCTTCGTTCTTTGTTCTTGTAAGATGTCAAGAGTTTATCACTTCTGTTCTATTATTGTTACCAATATTTAAATCCAGAAAATTTACAAGAAAAATGAAAAGACGATAACTATATATTTTTTATTCCCCGGTGGTGAATATTCGATCTATCTGCAGAATGCACATTTGTGGACGTGGAAGCCGCGTACATGACGCTGGCGTGTGACGGTGAAAAGCACATATGCCATTGCTTGCTTCGACTCCTTTTTTATTTTTACTTTTGCTTTTATAAAAAAATGCATAAATAAAATACCAACTTTGTTTGTTCTACTTTCCTGATATATGTTTAGACAAATATATTTATTTACTTTTTATATTTTATTTCTATAATCAACTAAATAGTTTTTGTTTAATATTTTCAAACTATCTAACATGAATTATCAGTAACATTTGAGATGTTATATCAAATAGATTCTCTTAGGTGCATTTTGTTTTTTCAGAGATAAATATTTGCAATCTGCGAACCACATTTGCAAACATCTGTATAAGAAGAGGCGGGTCAAATCTTGCATTCTGTATGAAGAATACTGCTTGGTTTTTAGCATCTATAAACTGCTAAAATAAACTGGTGGGGGTGTACGACGATGCTGAACGGTGGTGGTGATGGTGGTGGACGGTGGCGGTGATGATGGTGGACGGTGGTGGTAGTGGGTGGTGGTGGTGGAGGTGGACGACTGGACGGTGGTGGTGGTCGTTATGGTGGACGGTGGGTGGTGGCGGACGACGGCGGAGGTGGACGATGGGTGGTGGTGGTGGAGGTGGCCGGTGGGTGGTGGTGGAGGTGGCCGGTGGGTGGTGGTGGAGGTGGCCGGTGGGTGGTGGTGGAGGTGGCCGGTGGGTGGTGGTGGAGGTGGCCGGTGGGTGGTGGTGGTGGACGGTGGACGATGGCGTTGGTGGTGGTGGTGGACGGTGGATGGTGGGAAGATGGTGGTGATGGTTGATGGTGGTCGTGGACGGCGGCGGTGGTGGTGGACAGTGGGTGGTGGTGTTTAACCCTCTACGAACCTTAGAAGATCTGAAAAGTGGTTGGGCCAAATCTGTACCAAGAAGAACTCGCGCAGACGTTTTTTAATGAAACGTATTCGAAAAATAAACAGTCTGCAAATGATAACGTCTGCGCATGGTGTGCGCGACACAGATAGAAGAGCCTGCTCAGATCCTTTTTATAAAAACAAACACCACCTTATTCACTTACCACAGTTTAAAAAATAAACTTGGTTACTTTGATAAAAATGGTATAATTGATTTGTTGGGTATACTGGTGAGTATACATTAGAGCATTCACAGTGTAGCCCTTAAAATTATATGTGTGTGTTTGGTATATTATATGTGTGTGTTTGGTATATTATATGGAATGATTTTAAGTGGTTGTAAGTGAAGGAGAGAGAAAATGTTATTATGGATTGGTATATTTGAAGAATCAATGTATACAAACAAACAAACAAACAAACATACCCAGTGTATTCCGCTGGAGAGCAGGGTCTGGGAGGGGTATATGGTGGCATGTCTTTCCTCTATCTAGAAAGATAGAGAGACCGCTTCCGAAGAGACCCCCGACTCGTTAACAAAGTCAATAACAATAACAATCATAATACAAAGCATATAACACAAAGATATACATCACATCAAGAATTAGATAATGCGCTCATACAACACAAAATACAAAGCATACAACACAAAAAAAAACGGCATGTAATACCCAAAGAGGGTAGATAAAAGTATAAAAAGTATTATTTAATTAAAAAAAAGAAAGAAAATATAATGATTTTTAATGTAATTATATGAATAAAGATAATGAATCCTTTGAATGCTCTTAGTCGGCCACTATCTATCATAATTGAGAATTTGTGATACAGCAGGAGAAAGAAAAAAAAGCCCAAAGTACCATAAGTACAGATCTAGCCATGTAGATTGTAGCATGTGAATATCATTTACATATTCAGCCCAAGTTAAAGTTATACTTTTATAGTTAGAGGTGGATAAACCGGGTTGAAAATCAAAAACTGACTGGGTTCAACCCGGGTTGGGATTTGGTAAAAAAATCAAATACCGGGTTTGACTCCGGGTCGGGTTCATACCGTTTTCAAACCAGGTGTAAAAGAATATTATAGGTGGATTTTGATTAATAGTTATAGAAGGATATTATACATCTTTGGCTAAGAATCATGAGAGTAAAGTTAATTGCATCCTGTTAGATAAACATTCAAACATGTGGAAAATAAAATAACAGTTTATTGTTAAAGCTCTGGTTTTGTATTAACTATATAACAAGCTTCTTTTGAACCACATTGGCACAAATGCACAATTTAGTCACTCCTACTGCATCATGTTTTTAGTAAGTAGATTATCGCTTAACCAACTGGCCAAGAATCATTGGTTATATGCAGCATTAAGATAATCATATCAGTGATATTATCACCCTCAAAAATTAAACCAACAACCTTGGTTTATGTAAGAACGCCATTTACAACTACATTCAATCCCACCCCCAACTAATTAACTTTGTTAAATTTAACCACTTGATTAGCTCATTCAAGTGATTAATGCGAGCTACCCAAGATATGTAAATATGAGGATTTCTTGAGTTTATAACTCAATCTGTGTAAAAATACTCAGGGTTAAGTCATATGTTTTTCACAGTTGTAGATTTTCTCCGGATGGGTTGAGTGTGGTCTCAGCTGAGAAACGAATAGGTAAGTTCGATTAAAATAACACATATCATTCGAAACAGTGTTGTACATTTGAACGTTCTAAAAAAGAAAAGAAAAAACTATTTAAAATTTAAAAAATAGGTGATAATTAAACTTTCCGGAAGACATAAAATAATTAGCATCAGACCAAACGTTGTTAATTTATAAATTCAAGTTATATGATCTACGTTTCCCCATAAAAAGCAACGTAGTTGTTAATTGTTATTCATTTATTGGGATTTTAATTTCTCCAAAACACAAAGTGATTAACATTACTAAATTCAAGTTAATTTGCTTCAACATTTTCCCATAATAACGTGCAACTTTCCCAACTAACACACACGGTTAATCAATCAAAGCCCCAACATTACATTAGTTCTAGTTTAATTTTAATTATTTATTAAATGTTAAAAAGTCACTTACTAAAAATAAAATTTTATAATATTAACATATTTTGTTTAATGGAATCCGCCATCTTATAGAACAAGCTAGTGGTTTGGTATTGATCATTACATCATTAATTTAACCATGAACAAAAAAATAGAATGTAATTTATACATCTAACTTTTAATTTAACTAATTTTCTAGAGTTAAAAATTATCCGTATATATAGATGAAACTATTATTTTCCACACAAATCAATTAATATTTGTCTTATAGATTTATCACTAAAAGAACCAAACAATACATCGAAAAGTAAAACATTTTAATACATGTTACACCTTCATACAATCATGTCATAAAAAATCCAATCTATAAATATACGTAACTATAGTTGCATATCTACTTTTACTCGTGTATTAGACTTTTATTACTCGTAGTACAAACTTAAGGGTATGTAATACCCGACACAAGCTAGTCATCTATCATCAACAAACATATTCAATGCATCACTTTGGTGGTAGTAAGCTCATAACAAATCAAACTATATACTACAATACTACTTGCATTCATGTATCAACCGTTTCCTTCATTATATCAAACATATAGTATACATATATATATACCCCTAAAATCTTTTACATAATATCAAACATATGAATCACATATACACGAGTGGTGTGTTGTTTAGGGCAATATTTAGGATATGATGTAAAAACCAAAAGATTTGATGGAAAGAACAAGTGACAAATGTAGAGTGACGATTCCTTAACCCCCACCTCCAAAGACTCACCTCCTCATCGATCCATCGTCTTCAATTTCCCATGCCAACTTTCCATTTATGCCCCTACGTTCTTCCTCTTATCTTTCATTCCCAAGGCGCCAACCTTGTACCCTAATGTAGGGTCTTTTTCGTCTTTTCACTACCATTTCATCCTCTACCCACCATGTTTTCAGAGATCCTTCTGCACCAAAAACAACACCTACGTACTCTCTCTATCTCTAGTTCTTTTGTAGCTAATAACAACATGATGCCCATCGAGGGTATTAATGTCATTTCGTAATCCCTTGACCCCTTGTATTTCTCATCAAATTGTACTTTAATCCCTCATTCCCTTGTATTCGACTATTCCCTGTAGAAGTGTAATATCACACTTTGAAATCATAATGTTTGTTAGAGTTGATAGACCGTACGCAACAAATAAGTTTAATCAAGTGATAATAGAAACATAAACTACATTTAGATTTTAATATTGTACGTTCTAACAAGTTAGTCATATTTTTAAATTTAAAATAAAAAAATAAAAAAGAACACTCAAGTTTCATTGTTACTTCACCGTTGTGAATTTTTCTAGAAATAATTTATATTTATAGAAACAAGTGATTTAAATGAAATATAAATAAAACTGATGACTGATGTACTATATTACTTTTTCCAAGTTAATTTAATCGTAACACTAAGTTCTGTTATAGTTTAGTGACTTTTTTCTTCATAATTATCTTTTTCTTGAGACTAATTGAAAAATTAATGACTAATCACTAACCAAGTTTCATATGTATTTCAATTAAACCACTTAATTTTATAATGTTTAATATTCTCACCCTAAAAGTCAAGAAAAATGGAATAATATTACAACTATAGTCTTTTTTGCTATTATAAAAAAATAGACCAAAAAGAAAATTAATACTATGTTTTAGTATCAAAAATAGGGATTGAGAAGCGCATGTAGATATAGATGAAGACCAAGGGGGCTAAAATGTAACTTATCTTAAATGATCCCATCACACGATCTCCCTATATAACAAAGAACAGTAGTAGTCGTTAGAAAAGCCCATGCAACAAAACAACGAAAGTACTAAACCACCACATCACTCCATTCAACCGTGATAATGAACGCCGCTAGCGGTACTACATCGGAGCCACCAACGACGGTGGTGGTCGGCGGCGGAGCCGCAGCGACACCGGTGGCGAGCAGGTGGAATCCGACGAAAGAACAAATTAACATACTAGAGAATCTGTACAAACAAGGGTTGAGAACACCAACAGCCGATCAGATTCAAGAAATCACCACTAGGCTGCAAACCTACGGTCACATCGAAGGCAAAAACGTGTTCTATTGGTTTCAGAATCACAAAGCGAGACAACGACAAAAGGAAAAACAAGATCATCTGTCGTTATTCCGCCACTACAACCACCACCACCGCCACCAAATTCACCACCCCTTCATCCACCTATCTCCGCCGCCCAACGGTTCGTATTTCAACCCTTTATTTCATTTCAAAACTTCATTAACAACAGCTGTTTAATGATGAGATATATTGATTGTTTACTTGATATGTTTTTAGTTGTCTTCGAGCAATGCTACAACCCACAAAGTAACTTAGGGTTCTATGTATCACCAACCGCCGCCGCCGCCGCTCCCAGCGGTGGGATAAAGATGCCGGAGAATGCTGTTGTGGTCGCCGGAGGAAGTGACTACAGTCATCATCATCAACAAACATTGGATCTTTTTCCGATGCACCCAACTGGGGTTCTGCAAGAGGCAGTGGATACTGCAGGCAATGTAGGATGTGTTGCATCTCGTGCTTGTACATCCGGTTTGCCTGGAGGTACGGTTGACCGGGTGTACTTTGACTTTTTCTGTTGATGTACAGTACTTGGTGGTGCTGACTGCTGAGAGTCAAAATTCTTCACTAACATGCATGCAAGTTTTGGGGGGTGGGTGTACTTTGACTTAGTGTTGGTGTTTTTATCGATTGTTATGAAAGTGGATGGATGGTAATCAAATATGGTAATTCTTTTTGCTTTTGGGAACAAGTGGTTCTGTAGCAACTGCAAGAGTACAAAATATAGTTATGTTTGTCACATTGGTTGGATGTTTTGCAAGACTTTTTAAATTTTGTCGTAGGTATTGTCCGGTTATCATATGTAGAGGAAAACGCTTAATATTAAGTTATAAACTTACTAGTTTATTTATGGAATGTGTCACGTACGACTAACGTTGGGTTGATAGATTGACATATAGGTTTTTGTTTGCTAGGTTGAATTTGGCAACTTGAATGCTCTTTATGTGCTTATTTGTGTTAGGGCCGGGGCACAGAGTGAAACCCGAGAGAAGGTGGTAACCGCTAAATATCCTGGCCCTGAATGGGAGTTCCTATGACCAAGTTCAACACCCTCAACTTGGGAAAATTTCACCGGGACTCAACGGATAAATTTGTGGGTTGACGGTTTTATCGTACAAAATACACAATACACAGGGAAAATGTAAGGAAAATTAGGCTAATATCCTGTAAAATGAAAAATCTAAGTAAAAAAAAACTAATATGATGTTAATGTGTTATATGAGAAAAATAAAAGAAAACAAGAGGCATTAAAAAAGTAATTTCTCATGCTCAAGCAAGTGCTTTATTGACTTTGTGACATTATAATATATATTAAACCCTTTGATCGGTGGCTACAGTAGCCACCTACCATTGGGCCACGTGTCACCCACTGATTGATCCACGTCTTAGCATTTTCTCTCTCTGAACCGATGGTGTTCTTTCATCACCCATGGGTTGTGGCCACAAGCACCACCGCACCTTCAACCTCTCTCCGGCGAGGGTTTCCACAAGTGAACAAGAACTCCACCCCGTTAAAGATCAAGAACACCACAACGGAATCAATTCATTTGAACCGATGTTAGAACCATTGTTGCTGTCGTAGGCTGCCGTGCCCTAACCCTAGCCGACGCCTGAAGCGGCGTATCTCTTTCTCAACGGCCATCGTTAGCGGTGGTCGCTAGTGGTAAGCATGCAAAGCAAGAGAGAGAGAGTGTGCGTGTGTAGAGACTAGAGAGAGGATTCATGAGAGAGAATGATTTTATTTCTTTTGAATTTTGATTGTATAATACATACACATCAGTCAAATCAGTCATTCAAATCAGTCATTCAAAAACGGGCCGTAAGGCTCTTCACGGGCCGTATGGTCTGTCGGTAGTCAAATCAGTCATTCAAAAACGTAATTCAAAAACGTAACGGTCCGTGAACATGATCACGGTCGTATTTATTCACAGCCCGTGAACCTCTTCACGGCCCGTTTGGCATTCATCTTACGGGCCGTGAACTTCTTTACGGGTCCTAGTTTCACCTTTAATAATTTGTCGAGATATATTATTCCTCGTTTTTCGTGTAATTTTGTATTTATCACATTATTTGATATGAGGTAATATTCCTCGATAGTCGTGTAAATTTGTATTTATTATATTATTTGATATGACGTAATATTCCTCGATATTCGTGTTAATTATGTGACGAGATGCAATATTCCATTTCAACTACTATATAAACGTTAGTTTATAAATTCATTTCATAATTCAAATTTCTACGATATAAATTCATTTCATTTTAACTACTACATAAACGCGATATTCCATTTCAAGTACTATATTAACGTTAATATTTAACGTTACGATGTCTTTCTGGGATATCAACTATTTATTTGGTTCGGAATCTAACTATTACCCTCAGGAGGGTTACGGTTATTACGATGAGGCTGCTTCAAACTATTTAGAACAGTTCGCGTCCAATTACGGCGGGAATGACGGCGGCGATGACGGGGGTGATAACGGTGGCGATAGCAGCGGGGATAATGACGGTTCTGGTTCTGGTAAAAGAGGTTTATACGACACGAATCAGGTTATAAGATATATCATATTTAATTTTACTTTCATTTTACTTTCATTTAGTAATAACTAACTAAAAATATTAAATTGATTAGGTTTTCTCATCTCGTGAAGAATTAGTTGATTGGGCAACTAACGTGGGGCGAGAAATGGGTTCGTTATTGTCACCAAATGTTCAAAAAGAAATTCGAATGGTTTGGTGGTTAAAATTTGGTTGAAATGTGATCGGGGTGGTGTATATAAGAGAGCATCCACTCTAAGAAAAAGTGGCACGAAAAAAACAAACTGTCAATTTGAATTGCAGGGTAAGTACCAGATGCAGAGAGATGGGTGGATTATAGTTGTTGTGGATGATACTCATAACCATGAACCTGCTGAACACCTGGAAGGACATGCATACACAATGAGGCTCACCGAAAATGAGCTTTCTACTGTAAAGAATCTGACCGAGCAAAATATTGACCCTCGAAACATTCTAGGCATGTTGAGGGAACAAAATCCCAATAACGTGTCTGTGTTACGAACCATATATAACGCTCGAACAAAAATAAAAAAGTCCACCAGAATTGGTGAAACCCCAATGCAGGTTTTTTTTTCTATACTACAACAATATCAATATAATTACACCCCTCACATAGATGAACCGACAAATACCGTCGACGTGGTTTTTTTTATACATCCCACATCTCACACATTATGGCGTGCGTACCCACACGTGCTGATGATTGACACAACATACAAAACTAACTTGTATAAAATGCCATTTGTTCAAATGGTTGGTGTGACATCCACCCTGAAATCTTTTTCTATTGCTCACGCATTCATTGATTATGAGCGTGAAGCCAACTTCAGATGGGTGTTAGAGCAACTAAAAGCAACGCTGGAAGATAAGTGTATGGAGCCCCATGTTATACTAACCGACCGAGACCTCGCTCTGATGAATGCGTCAGAAGAAGTTTTTCCGAGTGCTGTTCGATTACTTTGCAGATGGCATATTTTGGAAAATATTGCTAAACATTGTAAGGCGAGTTTTTCAAATGAAGAGTGGGGTGCTTTTCAGCATGTGTGGTCGGTACTTATTAACTCTGAAACGGAGGACATATACGCTTATAATTACGACCGGCTTTATCGCAGATTGGTGTCCAACCATTCAAGTAAGTTTTCTACTGTTATTCTTAAAAATATATGTATATTTACATAAAAATAAGTATATTTTTTTAAATAGGAGTGCTGATGTACCTCAAAAATAACTGGTTGGACCCCTAAAAAGAGAGATTTGTGTCGGCATGGATAAATAGAAGTTATAACTTCGGTCAGCACACAACGAACCGAGTTGAGAGCCAACATTCGTTGTTGAAAAGTTACCTGAAAGCAACCAATAGCACCCTGGATAGATTTATTCCTTTCATTAATAATATCTTAGCTACCCAGAAAATTGCTATAAAAGAAAGTTTTACCAAAAGCAAAATCATGCTTATGGTGCAGCATAATCATGAATTGATTAAATTGCTGCGAGGTAACGTTTCTATTGCGGCTTTGGATATGTTAGTCGGTGAGATTAACAGGATAAATCATCTAATTATATCCAAAAAATCATGTGGCTGCCATCTTTTTACCAGTTGTGGTCTTCCGTGTGCTTGTAAATTAAACAATTACTTTCAAACAGGTGAATGTTCTTTTACGTTTTTTATTTTTTCATGAAAATTTTTATTACATTTAATTTAATATATTATTTTATAGGTCAATGTATCCCGCTCGATGCCATTGATGTTTTTTGGAGGAAACTAGATTTTTCACCCGCGTATATTGTACGGGAGGTTCAAGTAGATGTACATAAAGAGATGGAGATGGTGATAAAACATTTACTTGTCCAACCCGAAAATGTGAAAAGATCTTTGATTAATATTTTTAAATCTTTCATTAATCCTTCAAAAACGGATAAAAAAGCTCCTAAAGTCCAAACACATACACGGGGTCGTCCAAAAAAAGATAAGCAAAAAGAAACAATATTAGACCCCCCCAGACATAGTTCATATGTTCAACCGAGAGAAAATTTTAAAGGTCCACCAACATATTCAAGTTCGGTGGTAAAGTCAAAACAAGGGCCTTTGCAGCGTAGTCAATCCATGTCTTCGAAATCAAGAGCCAAAGATGGATTATCTCAACAGAGTTCCAAGTTTTCATATATCCCGGGCGACGAAGATAAAAACAATTTTTTCCGGTTTAACCGCTGGATTCCATCATTCTTTTTCCCGTATATTTCAGGTGCGGATGATGTTTTAGCGGACGGCAATTGTGGTTTTCGTGCTATAGCACTCGCACTGGGATATGGTGAAAATCACTGGCGTTTTATACGTACGGAACTTATATCTGAGTTGGATGAAAACAGACATAGGTACGCTGCGATGTTTCCTGATATAAACAAAATAAGGGAATCATTAAACTGGAACGGGTTAGGTGCGGCTCCACATAAAAATTGGATGACAGTGCCACCTGCTACAATCCTTATTGCTAACAGGTTTCGAGTGGTTATAATTTTTATATCTATCGGCAACTTCGCTACTTTTTTCCCGTTCTGGTTATCTCCTCGTGATATCAGTGAACATCATATAATTTCAATTGCTTATGTTCAAGATTGTCATTTCATTAGAATTCGATTAGTGGGTGACTATCCAATGCCTGTTCCGAGCAAATATTGGCATTTGTACAAAACAGAAAACGCTAATGATTAGGAGGCTATATACGGAAGTCGAATTCAAAAATATCTTGAACTAAGGCCCGTAGACCCGGTTGAACGTATAGATTTAGTATAGTTTACACATTTATCAATTCTTTATTTATTCAATTCTTTATTTAATTCTTTATTGTTGTTGAATTGTAAACATGTAATCTATTATTTATTCAATTCTTTATTGTTGTTGAATTGTAAACATGTAATCAATTCTTTCGTTTTCCAAAGAAAAATGCAATAAGAAGATTATCTAATTTTTTTCAACCTTTGAATTTTGTTTATATGAGCTGGGCATTTGGTTAGCATAAAAGGTGTGTAGGAATGTTAATGATATGAGATGCATAATATTTGTTGAGATTCAAGTATGTTTTTCAGTGCAACTTTTCCGACTGAGATTCAAGTATGTTTATATAATTGCAGAGCTTGGCGTCGGATTTTCTGAAGGATATATATTTCTTTCTGTGGGACGAGAAGGTTCAAGTACTGATTTTATTCTCCAAAAGGTTGATTTAATATTATTCGTACAAACCACTTCCTCCACAAGCACAACCAATTGTAAACATATAATTAAACATTTAAACGTCATCCAAAATAACTCATAATATATAAACATAATTTTTCAATTTTTTTACATGAAAGTAAATAAAACAATAAAATCCTACTATCTATGCGTCATGACCACCACCAGCATCACCACCACCAGCATCACCACCACCAGCATCACCACCACCAGCATCCTCCGCATCACCACCACCAGCAGCCTCCTCGTCATCACCCGCAGGTCATCTGACAAACGGAGGCAACTCCGGCCGAGGGGGAGGTCGATACCCTGGCTAGCAGCAAAAATGTTGTACGCATCCGCCATCCATACTAGCAAGGCGTGGGACTGGCGCGCCAAATGTAGTGACTCCGCCATAAACTCCTCCGTCGGCGGAATCTGCCGAATGATGGTCCTGGGAACAGGCGGTGGGACGGGTGCTCTGGCGTGTGGCTGGGGCTGCGGCTGCTGCGGCGGCACCGGCTGCTCCTCCTCCTCACCAACGTCCGGCACCGGCTGCCAGATGGTCCGACCACCATCAGTGGACCATCGGAGGTCGTCGCCAAATTTGGCGGCAATCCCCATGGCCATGACGGTCTGTCGACCCATAATCCGAGGCGGCGTGTCCGTCGTCCGCCTCGCAATTAGGGCGTCCGTAAACAACCCTAAGCGCGAGGCAATGACGGTGATGTAAGAGCCGCAAACAATCGGGCTATCCATCTGCAAAACAATCAAATAAGAGGCATAATTATGAGTCGCATAATAGATAATACATATTTATTAAGAATTAATATAAATATTTTTTTACCTTGCCCTGAATGACGCTGAAGAAATAGGCGGCCATGCAGTGAGCAAGATTCACCCGTCTAGGTGAAAGCAAGGCCCTCAGAAAAAATAAGTCAAGGAGCGACACCTGCTCCATGCTCTGGTCTCTGCCGGCAATGGTGCCGGCAATGCACCGATGTAGATACCGGTGCAAAGGATCCCTAATGGAGGTCGCCCTAATGGCGCCCTCCCACGGCTGGTCGGAAATGGTCGGCCACCATCCGACCAAAGGAGCTGCCTCCGACTGGACCTCGTCAGAATAAAAACGAGGATCCTGCGTCTTCTCGTGGGTGTAAAACCCAATAGTCACCGCCCACTGAGCGAGGGTGAACTCGTACCTACCACTCCCCAGCATAAATCGAACCGCTATGTGCTCGCGGGGGTCCTGATCCTCAGTGGCGGGAGTGAACACAAACGTAGACAAAAACTGCAACGTCAGCTCCCGGTAGCCCCTCCTCGATCCCAAATCAAACATCCGCCTCCACGGCGTCTCTCCGTCCAGCCCAACGATATCCTGGGCACGTGCTATGTCTCCGACCTCCTCTAGCACGTCCCAGTCGATGATGCGTGTCCCCTTCAGGGGACGTCCAATCAGCTTCCACAGCTTAAGCCGTGGCTGTGTCTCCCTCGGAAAACGAAGATCAGTGTGTGGGTCCAGAAAGTCACCCTGACCCTCGGGCTCAGTCTCCGGACGTGTACGTTTGCGGGGCGGCATAATCTGCAAAAAAAATAAAATTAAATTCACAAGAACAAAAAAAAGGGTTACGGCCCGTGAAGCTGACTCACGGCCCGTAACCCTCTGAATTTTCAAAGGGTTACGGCCCGTGAACGGAAGTCACGGCCCGTAACCCTTTGAAAATTCAAACGGTTACGGCCCGTGACACCTTCTCACGGCCCGTAACCCCCTAATATTTCAGAATTTTCAGATTTTTGAAATAAAATTTTAATATATTTAAACGATAAATACACAAAAATAAAATACGAATTTGCATACGTACCGTAGTAAGGAGTCGGCGGTATGAAAATGATGAAAATACGGAGGTCGTGACAGAGTAAATCGTATGTGTGTTTAGGGGGTGTGAATGAACAAATGGGCCGTGAGGTCCTATATATTATCCGGCCTTACGGTCTTGACGGTCGTCACGGCCCGTTACATATTTGCCAAACGCCCCGTGACAATTCTCACGGCCCGTGAGACTTTGTAATTTTTAAAAATCAACCGTTGACACTACACGACCCATATGGTGACAAAGAAACGGCCCGTAAAGGCCCTCACGGGCCGTATAATAATTTTTTAAGTCTATAAATTCAACCACTTCACACAATCAATTCACACAAATTTACGCAATACCCAAACGATGAGTGCTACAAGTGATCAAAATCCGTGGACGGATGAAGAGGAGGTCACTTTAGTAAGATCTTGTATCGAAAATTCAGGGACTATCCCTCCAAATTCAATATTTTGGAACCGTGTTTCAACTCGTTTTCATCAAATTCTCGAACGTGAAGAATATCGCACCATTCGTGAACTTAGCAACAAGTGGTCTGACTTGAGAAGGAAGGTTACGACATTTCACCAGCTCTACAAAGACGTTTACAAAAATCGAAATACGTTATGGAATGATACGAATATTATGACAAGAACTCAAGAAAGATATCGGGAGAATTTTGGAATTTCTTTTAACCATTTTGCGGCTTGGATCTTTTATAAAGATCAAGAAGATTAAGAATTATGTGTTTTATTTTTGTGTGATAATAACGGTTTATTGTTTTTAATAAAGTGTACTAATAAACGTTTATGTTTTAATAAAATATTTCATTACTGTTCTACATTATACGTCTAGAATACAGTTCGTCTGTCATAAATCTTCAGAATCTAAAGCAAGCATCCTGCAAGCTAACCTCTTGCCACTCTAAAGATCTATTTTGAACCAACCTACGCAATAACATACAAATTACAACTCCCGAATCTCGACCAATATGACCGGCGTTAGGAGGCCAAACGGTTTCACCGGATACGACCAGTTCTTCGATTTGTTCTTGTCCGGAGTGCTGCCAATATTGTATACGTGACAGAAAATGTAAAAAGTACGATTCGAATTGTACGAAAATCGTTCGGGCATTACGATGAATGCACCATGAATCATCACACGTATTTGGTCGGCATTCGTATGGAGAATATATACGAACTTGTAGTGAGTCCATAGAAATTTTAAAAAGATACCAATTTTCTTCGTCATCAGTAATTGGTACGTAAACCTACAAAACAATTTAATTAACGGTTATAAATTCATGATTTTTAATGTAAAACATGAAAACAGTATTACCGTATCAACTTCCCATAATGCGGGATATAGACAGTCACTCCCGTCGCCATATTCGTTACCATTAACGGACCCCGAGTATATTAAGTTAAACCACTCAAATGGGAGAATCGTCCAACGATCACTACCCGGTAACTCTTCTGTTCTACGTATTTCTTCGTATCTCCATATTGTGAGTCTATTTGTCCACGCCCGAACATGCTATAAAATAACAACTTTTTTAATTGTTAGAATTTTAAAATAAAATAAAATATATAAAAAAACTTTAAATCATACCTCTGTACCTAAAGACACGTTTCCGAGTAATTCACGCCAAAATTGTAACTGAATATCGGAATTACCCATGTAATACACTCTACATGTTTGGGAATCACCGTTACGTATAAAGTGAATAATATTCTGAGACCAGTTTCTCCCGTTCTGCCAATTATGGTTATCTATTGGATCAGGAATACTTTCCACAATATCTCGTGAGTTTGAAGAGGACTCATTTTAACGTCTTCTACTACCTCCACGAGAAGACATTTTAACTGTTTCGTTTCTCACTAACCGTATATAACAAGTAATATATATATAACGGTTTATATAGAATCTTAAATCAAATCAAGGAATAATACGTCGCGTCACATAATTATAAAATTTAAAAGTGCACGCAAATCGAGGAAAGTAAATTCTCAGAAGGACAACTACGGCCCGTGACGGGCCTCACGGGCTGTTATGGAGCTTGTTAACGGGCCGTGGGTGTGGACATTTACGGGCCGTTTGTTCCTACACGGGCCGTGAGTAGATGTAGTTGTGAAAATTAAATTTCGAACACCTCACGGCTCGTGAGGCCCTTCACAGGCCGTGAAAAAAGTCAAAGGGCGTCCAGGGATCACCTGACAGGGCGTGCAATTAGCTGGGCTCTTTTCATAAATACAACTTTGAAATATTGTGAAAATTTTCATTTAAGACATTTGAATGTATAAATAAAACTTGTGTGTGTATATATATATTAGTAAATAAATTTAGATAATACAGAAATATAAATTGCTGATATTTAATGCAAAATGTTCCACTCTCCGGCAAGATGACCACGCAACAAAACGTTGGTTTCTCTCATTTTTATTTATATGTATATTTTCGTGCAAAGTGTACGAAATTTATCAAGCAAAAAATACTTAACATTGTGTACGACTTAGGGGTGTTCATCGGATCGGATAACGGATTATTCGGATTATTCGGATCGGATTATTCGGATTTGAAAATTTCAGGACCCTATCCGAAATCCGATCCGATCCGAATAAGGATTTTTCTATCCGATCCGAATCTATCCTAATTCAATTCGGATCGGATTCGGATATATCCGAATAATCCGAATTTATCCGAATAATCCGAATAAACCAAATAACATTTTTTTTCTTTTTTCCTATATATTTTTTTGTTAATTTTTTATTCTTTCCATTTTATAAGTTGAAAATTATAATAAAATATATAAAACTAAAAAATAAAATTTGACTTGTACACAAATTCAAATTTTAGAACATAATAGGCAATTGTATAGAACCCGAATATTAGAATCTCTAATTTAGAACGACGATCGATTATTGCATAATTATTTAGGATTATGACTAGAATGAGTAAAGATTCTTGTGTATTGAGTTGAAAACATAATATATAGTTGAGTAATGAGTATTGGGTTAGAAACATAGTTGAAGTCTTATTCGGATTAATCGGATATCCGAATAATCCGAATAACCCGAATAAAAAAATTGTGATATCCGAAATCCGATCCGAAATCCGAATAAGGAATTCGGATTCGGATGAGATCCGATCCGAAATCCGAATAAGGAATTCGGATTCGGATGAGATCCGATCCGAATATCCGAATAAGGATTCGGATCGATTTATTCGGATTCGGATACGGATCGGATTTCGGATATTTTCGGATATCGGATTTTTTGAACACCCCTAGTACGTTAGATATTTAAAAAAGAACACCGCGTCAACGCCCGGGTTCAATCACTAGTTTTAAAGAAGCACTTACTCATGCTCAAGTAGAAAATAAATAGTAATTGTCGACCTTTAATTTGTTATTGTTACCTTCTTTCTTTTTTTTTTCCGATTAACACCCTGTTCTATATATTTAGCTCTATATTAGTTGAAAAGAAGGAAATTGAATGGAGAAATCGAGTAGGTAAAACTTAGAACTACTGATTACTGAAGGAGGTTGTTAAAAATTAAGATGTGTTAAAAGTTTTAAAATTAAAATCTTGCATCGTTTTTGAAAACTTATAATTAAAAGGAAAAATGTTAAATTATATTATCAAACATTAAATTTTAACATTTACTAAATAACCTGATGTAGAATTTGAATAGCGATGTTTTTAGAAAGGTTTACCGGTTAACCGATTAATTAATGACGGATCTCACAAAATTGATAAGAGTACATGGTAAACTTTACAATATCATTTAACTATAGTTAGCGTATTTGGAATTAGCCACACAACTTTAACCAGAAAAATTTGTAGAAGATTAGGCATGGCAATCTCAAAGTGAAACATTCTAAAGACTTAATTAAATAGTTAACTATAGCTGAAGTGAGATAAAGGTTTGATAGTGAAATTTCTCAAAGGTTTAATCAAATCTATAAACTCTAATAAAACATAGTTTTTTAAGTCACATGACATTCTTTTAAAACCATCTATTTGACACATGGCGGGCTCTTTTCAAATCCAGCATAAATCTTGACCCGTTTAACTCTTCCAGGTATGTGTCCAAAACACCATAGATCTCCAACTGAATCGATGTGGCTGAGCTTTGATTTCTTTTTCATTCTCTTCGTAAACCCTTACTAACCATTTATCTAAACAAGGTTTATGACTCTGCTTTCTTACATTGCTTCTTCATCTGGCGCTTGTCAAGGTATGTGTCTACAATGATATTAGTAGGATTAGGGTTCATTGATTTGTGTCTGATTATTTTTATTTCAGTTTTTGTACATTGATTTCTACTACGATTTCAATCTGCAAGTTGGAACATGGATTTCACGGAATTGAGTATTCATAAATGATTATTAGATTATCTTTGTTTTGTTTTGATTTAGTAAGGTATTTTGTGTAGATTTAATGATTTAGCATGGTATTTAGTGAGGTATTTAGCGTTCATCAGGCCAGACCGCAGCTGATCTAATCCCTAATTATAATCCAACCATTTTTTCAATTACATATGTGAGAGTATAATAATGGTAGATTGATACATGTAGAATTATTAACAGGACTTACAGTAAGAGGCCATTCTTTTATTGTCAAATTATTACCTCCTTGATTTGATCCTAAATAAAAATGTTGTTGTTTGCAGCAGTTAAGTTACATGAAGCAATATAAGTGGTCAATGATCTATTTTAATTCTTGATGTTGAATGTATGTTAATGTTTTTGTTTTTTTCGTAGGTTGTTGATATTCAACATTAACATCATCTTAGTACCACAAAATGGTAAATTTATATATTTGTATTGCTTACTTGGACTACGCATATTGGTCTAAAATTTAAACACAACGAATCTAAAACTCTCTGTTTAAGTTTTAATCAGAACCCATTTAGATTTTTGCAATAGAAAGTATTGGTTTTGTTGAAATTTTGATATGTATATTTTAAAAAATAGAATAATTTATATAATTGACTAATGGTATATACGGGAGACTCTTTGTATGATCTTTACTTTGTATCAATTGTTGTATGGTGGAATTATAAGTTGTAAGTTTTACTTTTTAAAGTTCATGGAGTGTGTAATAATGAGACTTTGAGAAATTGAAGTTTATGATATGTGCCATCAAACTTATTCAACGTCATCGACACCTCCAACCCTTACTACGACATGTAATCTCATATTCTCGTTAAAAACCCATAAAATTATCCTTTATTTTGCATTTTAAAATTTTACGTCTCATTTTATTATTCTTGTGAAGTATACATTATTACTGGTGTCCATGTTCTTAAAGGTTCTGTTAATTTAACATTTGTTGTAGGGCAACAACCGTAGATAGATTCTTAGGTATTTTGTAAATATGTATCCCCTAAGCATGTTTTTTTAAAAACTTTAAAAGTTAGGCTTATTGATCGCTGATAGACTAACTAGGATGCATGTTGACATTTTGAACTTCAAGCCTAATGCTCTGTTACAACAAATTTACATGGATTTTTTCACTGATTTATCATTTACATTGTGCAGTTGATGTTGCTGATTGTAGGCTTTAATGGGATTATTAGCTTTTCAACAAAAGCTATATGTTTTAGAATAATTATTAAGTTTTTAAATAATTATTTGACTAATAAAGTCAAAATGAGTATATTTTTTTTCATGTTGTAGAACAATTATGCATGATGTGCTTCACTAAAGTGAAGTTGGGTTCCTGTAGCAACATTTTTATGGGTTACTTGCACTTTTTGCAGTGATTGTTCCTCAATCAAGTGGATTTGATGAATAGTTCTTGCAAAAAAAAAATTTTACAGTTGGTATTATTAGGAGATTATGGTAATGTTAGGAGACTATGGTGTTTAACAAAGTTGCATTCTTCTTCATTTTGTATGTGGTAAGTTTGATCCAACATCCCAGGTTGCCATACATTTTCACTCTTCATTGATGATAAAGTTTTTATATTATCTGTTATTTCAATTAACACGTAAGCTTGATTAGCATGAGTTATTCTCAAAATGATCTATAATTGATTAAATCTCTCATTCATGACCTTTTACATATTCACTGAGAAGAAAATGACTAAATTATCATGTGGATTTGCTTACATTTTTCAAAATTACTGATTAATGGGCTACATTTACTGGAAGGGAAGATTAATGGGCTTTATTTAGCTTTAGAAGGTATAGATAATAATCTAAAAATATTAGCACGGAGGTAATTTAACTACTACAATCTAATAATGCTTATCTAACTTGTATGTTTTTTTACTACTTTTGAGTAATTATGGTTATGATGCTTCTTTTCTATAGTTTTGTGTGTGTTGGAGAAAGTAGCATCACTGAAAATGAAGCTTTGGAGCAAACACAAATATGTATATGCAACTGCCTACTTAAATTGAAAACACAGGTAAGTTTTGAGCCAATTGTTAATGCTAGTAGTTGAATATTTAGTCTCATCAGTGATGGTTATTGGATCTCTTTTAGAAGATGACATGCCGCCACTCGGACTCGAACTGAGATGCTTTAGTACTGCTTCTTAAGAGGAGTTTGTCTACCGATTTCACTATTGCGGCTTGCTCGAACTCATAATAGCCTATTTATATTCAATCGTCGAGATTGAACAAGGCAATTCAATCACATAAGTTTTTTTAGTAAAATAAGTTTTTTTTAGTATTTATTCAAATGGATAAAAAAGAAGTTCAAAAGTCAATTTTAAGGTTCATTAGTTATGGTCATAAGAAATATCACCTATTAATTCTACGATTCGATAATGCATTTTGTGGATTGGATACTTCATACATATAATAATGAAATTGATTTACAGTAATTCAGATTTAGTTAAGATCGTATATCTTGTTTTTCGAATCATATGTGTAGGTACATCTTCTTTTAGAAGAAAACCATCACACCCATACCTGAATTGTCCAAAACTACTCTAAAGCAAGGTTTCTTACTTTTTGTCTTTCTTGTTTTTAACTATAAATTAGGATAGTAAAAGGACAATGCAAGTGGTTAATTCTTTTTGGTTCCAATAATAGTTGCTTTATTTCATTCAATATTTTTTTGGTGTGCTATGTTGTTAATGCATGAATTAGTTTTCACTTAGGGTATGTTTGGGATTGCTTTTAAAAATCAGTTTATTGATTTTTTTACTTTTTCAATAAGTTAATAAGTTATTATGGAGTGACTTATTAACCTATTCTTTCACAACAATCACATTGTCAAACACTATAAAATGATTTTTTAACTTTTTAAAAGATAAAAAGTTAAAAGTTAATAAAAATAAGCACTTCCAAACACCCACTTAATTACATTGAAATATATGACCAATGAAAAGGCATAAAACTAGCTATTTAATATTTGAATTATTCATTTTGTATAATATATACATGAGTTTTTAAGTTAATTAATATTTTTATTTTTCAACCTATGCAATGACGATTAATAGAAGCCAATAACAATATTTCTTAGTTCATGCAGTATATGTTAAACGGAACATTTTAATAAATTGCTACGAGAAATTTTGTACTCACCTGATGTTTCCGAATTAGTATCCAACAAATAATGTGTTCCATAATCCCATAATTATTGCAAAACAAGGAAGCATCTCAAAAGGCAACGGTCCAATTGCAACAACACATGAGAGTATCTCGTACAATTATACAAAATATGGGCTCCTATTTGATGGTGATAAATACTTGTATCACATATCTTTTTTTATATCATGAAGATAATGTTCTAAAAAATACTTTTATACAACTTTTATTTGTGTAATTTTACACGATATCATCTTTATTAGGATCATGATTTTGAATTTAACATTTTTAGGTCTTGCATGCTAATAAATGAAAACATATCAATTTTGCATAGGATTCTTATATGAGATTACGGTTTAAAAAAATCAGTTTTTACTCATAGATAGCTATATGCTGCTTTATCAATAGTAAATACCACAGACGAAGTAAATTACTTATTTTAGATCAAAACGATAATGTTACCAATGAATCATAAAACATTGTGCACCAAAAGATGTTTAGAGATTTATGAGAAACTTTTGTGACTGTGAATTTACTTGTATTTGTATACATAAACATCTAATTTATGTTTTTAAATTTTTATGATGTTTATTCTTTATTAATGATTTAATGACGTCTGATTGTTTAAATCAACCGTGTGACACACGGGCTCTAACCTAGTATATCATATTCCATGGTTAACTATCTAATAATTGTGTTGTTCAGGAAAAAAAAACTTTCTAATAATTACATTGATATGATTACCAAATACACTACTTATGTTTTGTAGGTAGTGAAGAAAACAAGTGAAAAGATGCAAAAAGAGGGGCCGAGCGAAATAATAAGAATTAAATGAAATTTGCAGTTTTAGTTAAATTAATTTAAATTTAATGAATTTTATTATTATTTTGAAAGTAGCTCTAACTAAAAATGATCAAAATATTAGCATCTCTGTTATATGAGCTAGGCCCACAATAACAATTGCATCTCTATAATTGATTCACCGAACTTTTGTAGGCTTTGAGCTTAAATATAATTATTGGGCTGGATGAAAGCTGGTAGCCCATTGGTTCGGGGCGTAAGAGAGAGGCGACCGTCTCCGTTGGCCCATAACTTTTAATAATTATACATACTAGATGATTGCATCGGCGCGTTGCGCCTTGTCATTTTGGTTTTGCAAAATGTATTTGATAGACCATGTGAAACATTTAGTTTTTGCAAAATTTGCCACTTTGAGAGCTATATGCCTGTGGCTTTAGTTACATAAATATTTACATAACTTGCCCATGTAAGGGCTAATGTCTACAATGTGCCGACGATTTTTGTTACATGCATTTAACTACAATGTGTCACAAAAGTTTGTGCAAAAGATTTCTAGGGCATGTCTTATGTTAAAAATGTACTTCTGTGATCCAAAAGTTTATCATTGCCTCATTTAGTCCAAATGTTGAGTCCTTGGCTCTTCATCCACCGTTGGTTGGTAATTAGGGTAGCGGATTCTTTTGGTGTCGCTGATGGCTGCAATTTTGAACGGTTAGTTGTGTTCTGAACCAATAAAGAGATTAAGATTTTTGTTTAGGCTAGCATTAGATAAAATCTGTATTACATATATTCATAATGGTTATATTAGCTGTAATATACTTACAGAACCTAAATTGACCTAAAAGAGACATATTTGTTTTTATTAAAATATGTGTTTTCTACAATAAAGACATTATGAAGATGTTGATAGATTTGAATCCAATTAATTCACGAAATGTTGCAGCTCAGTATGAAATGTGTAGGTATGTGATATGTTATAATTCTAAGAGGTAAGCAGTAGAAAGATCCATATAAGAAGTATATATTATGTTACCCGATGGTGGGAAGAGCTGACGTTTTGTTCCGGTTGCCTTGCCTTCATCCATTTTTTTGCTTTGCTCTATGGTTATGTTTGTTGGAGGTGGTGTTGAACCTGTTAACTGCAGAATTTGTGTTGGCTTTGTTGCTCTGTTGATTTTAAGGTTGTGGGACCCTGGGTTGTATTCTACATGCATTGTTGTTGTCTGTCCTTTGAGTTGTTCGATGGGTTCTGGGATTGTTTCTTCGTCATCATAACCTTTGTCAAGTACCATGTCTCTACAACGTAAACCCAGTAGATTAGTCATTGCTGCATCAAATATGGTTGCTGAATGTGAGCCTGTCTCGTCGGTTATGATCATTCCTACACAGTACCTGTAACGTATGAATTATTAGTATTGCAATTTGAGTTGCACATTTGTTTTTCAGTTGTTTCACCTTAGGTTTGGCTCATCAATATTATCATGTTGTCCGCATGACCATTTGCCTCTTTTTGGATGTGTCTTGCGAAAACATAGCGGGTATGTTTGTTGGTACCAAGGTCTGTCTATTGAAAAACTTGTGATTGATGCTTTGCACTTGAAGCTTCTTTTTTGCTGCATGTTATAAATGATGTTTAGTGAGTTGTGGGTATGAAAACCCTACTTGATTTACTAAAAATATAGATTTGAGGTTTCTACCATTGGTTGCTGAATTTTGTGTTGTTGAATTTCAGAGATTGTGTTTATTGTTTGGAAATCCTCTTGTTGAACTGTCAGCTGTGACTCGGGTCCTGGGAGTTGTGCTTGGTTGTCTTTGAACCTACAATACATTTTACGATTTCTTCATGTTTATTTCATTGCATAAAAATTGCATAATATATTTTTATGATAGTATTCGTGAATACTTGGATCTTAGACGATTTGTGACATCCGTGTCTGGGTTGAAGTAGATATATGTTGCTGCAGTGGATCACTGGATCCTAGTTGTGTCTTTCCTATTAAATAGATGCATTTTGTTAGTGTGGTGTATGAATGCTGTGTATAATATCTTTAGTAGTTTAGTTTTACCATTGAATAGAGTGACTCTTGTGTCTGTTATTGCTGCAATGATGGGTGGATCTGCCTGTGACATTTTTTGCCAGTAGAATCTTGGAATTATTTCTTCCCAGATGGTGGCCTCTATCTTTTCTCCACTACATTATGCCATGATGTATGAAGTTAGCATGTGGGATTTGTGATGTATTGTAAGGTTGGCGTTAGAAACTTACCTTATATCAGTCATTTCCATTCGCAACAGTTTTGTTCCATCTGCTGTTGTAACACGTCTTGTGTTACCTAGTCTCCCTGCATTATCTGTTTCAAACGATGAGTTACTATCTGTTTAGGTTGTAGGTATTTTGCTACATGTATCGTTGTGTAGTACCTGATACTATGTCCCTGTTGTTCATTCGTTTGGTGACTTCCTCATAGGTGAGTGAGTTAAAGTAGTGTTCTGGAAATGTTTCTGGGGTTGGTACCTGATTTATGATTATGTTTCTACCAAGGATTAGAACTGCTGGATGATCAGTAATTGCCATTGTTTTGGATGCACGACCGCATATGTAATTATCAAAGCTATAGCAAGACATAATTTCAAGCCTGTCCTTGAAGTGCTCATAATCTAAATGGTGCATATTTGCTTGTATGGCATCTCCCTGCATTTTGAATAGTATTATTTTATTTAGCTGGTCAATAACAACAACAACAACAACAACATACCCAGTATATCCCACTAGAAGCAGAGTCTGGGAGGGGTTGGATGGTGACAAATCTTACCTCTATCTTTTAAGATAGAGAGACCGCTTCCAATGAGACCCCCGGCTCGAAATGAAAAAACCACAAGATTACAGGCACATTTCGGATATTTCATGATATTAATGCTTACAAAAATATTAATTTTTTATATTATATTGCTTACAAAAATATGTATGTTTCATGATATTAATGCATATTTATTAAAAGGATTGTTTGGACAACCTGCCCGGTTGACATCACAATGTCATTAGTTGAATCCATGACCCAATCTATCCAAAGTGCAAAGCCATGACACACTCCTGCCTTGGTCAATGGATACTAAAAATATGTTACATGAAATTTGATACATCTAAGTTTGAGGTAAAAATTTACAGGCCGTATTAATACTATGTATTATATAGCTATTAATAAGAGAATAGTAGCTTTTTGTTACATGAATTTTTTTTTTTGCTCTAAGTATGTGTTTTAACCTGTTGGTCGATCAGGAGGTATGCTATGTCTTTTTTCATACGATAAAGCAACCACTTTCGAATCACGCGCAAGATGATTGGTATGGGATCACCTTTCGGTTGGATCTGAGATAGGTCGTGCAGATCCATTGTAGTTTTCCTGTTCATTGTAAAAACAAATTGTTAGCTTTAATGTTTTCTACAATGATACACTTGTAAAGTAAAATTAAGTGCAGTTTATACATCATATAGCCTTACAAAATTGTGTATTTTTGCTACCAATAAGTGCTATGGTCAAACCTTAAGGGTCCTCTAGAACCATAGATGTATAGACACATCTAATGTTTCAAAGTCAAGAATATATATGATATTGTCTATAAATGGACAGCAGGTTCTAAGTCACTTACAACAATCAATTTTAAGAACTATTTAAGCAATGGACCACAAAGATAAGCATAAGCTACCATTGGATTAAAAGAAAGGGGAAACCTGCTCCTAGGGAAGCTGCTCCTATTCTTGTTTCTAATCATGTATCATACATTGATCCGATTTTCTTTTTCTATGAATTATCTACAACAGTTGTTACATCTGAGTCCCATGATTTGATGCCATTTGTGGGAGTCATAATCAGAGCAATGCAGGTAAGTTATAGCTTATTTTGAAGTTTTATAATATCAGGACTTTGTTTCATTAATTTTGATTTAGACATTTCATCAAACACCTTGTAAGCACAATCAAGCATGTGTAATTTTCATACAAAGAAATTCATTAGAACACTAACCATCTTAAAGCAGAAGAAATGATGTTGTTAGCATTAAACATCAAATGCAAAATAGATACCTTTAGTTTAGACCCATTAACCTGTCGACTGCTTTAGAGGTCTCCATCCAAATCATGGTCCACCTTGTTAACGCTCTGAAACAAACAACCCAAACAAAAAAAAAGCTACAATTAAGAAATCTAAACACCAAAAGACACACATGCAGAAGAAATGAAGCACTCAAAATCCTAAGGCTCACCAAATACGTAACACTAAACACCGAAGGGCGAAACAAACCGACTTTGAGCACGATCCGAACTCCAGTAGACAACAACAACGGACTTTATGTACCAACAGATGTTCAAGAGAAGAAAGAGAGGAAGGATGAAGCCAAAGAGAAGAAGCGATAAAGGGCAGAGAAGTGGCGTTATAAAACCCATTTGCTGCTAGTACCATTTAGTACCATTTACTGTAGCTATAGTTCCCCTTTTAAACCCGTGTATTACACGGGTTGAATAAATAAAATATTAATATAATAATATTTATTAATTATAAAATGATATTTTAACATATAATAAAATAATAATATCAACTTTTTAAAATTTTATTTTTAAAATTTTTTCTAAAAATAAATAAAACAAATCGTATAAAAATGTTATTTTTAATAATTTTCCCATTATAACTCTCAAATTTGATTATTTTTTATTTTAAAAAAGTGACTTTTTAAAAATACCAATTTTTAAAAAATTGTATTTTAAGAAAAATATGCTTTAGAAAAATATATTATTTTATAAAAAAATTATTTATTTAGAAATAATATTAATAAATAGATTTATTTCTTAATTTATTAAATCTAAAAAGTTGTTAAGGAATATTATTAATAATTAAGGTAATTATTTAATAGGAGAGAGAGGCGGGAAATATTTGATGAGAATGATTGTGGTGCTGCCACGTGTCATCTTAAGATACCTTTTTATTAGAGTAGGTAGATAATTATTTTATATAATCTTTTAAAATCTTGTATACAATTGATCAATTACTGACTTTCAATTAGCTCGATTTATCCAAATATGATTTTAGGTTAAACCATCTTAACCCATTTGATTAGGTCATTAAACACAAACAATTTAAAATCTATTATAATTTTTTTTTATGTTTGGGTCCCAATTTCTAGCTCACCCTAAGTCCCGAAATCCTCATCACTAGCCGTGCGATCGGTTAGAAAAGAGAAGGAACTCAGTACCTAGTAGATTTAATTTTTAGAATTATGCTCCAGTGATTGCTGATTTGGAGTGGCTACGCGGCAACACTGTCCCCTACCCTGTCGCCATAACATGAACTTAAGTTCGGAAATGTCCACTGCGAAATAAACCCCTATCGACTCATGAAATCCGACGTATTTATATTTATATTATGAGTTTGAAATTTAAATTTTGATTTGTTTATATTTTTATTATATGAACTAACTTAAACTAAACCAAACCAAAATAAAATATAAAATTTAACAGTATACAACCAAACCTAAAATTATCTGATCACACTAATAAAATTTCCGAGTATGCCACTGCGGCCATGACTTTATTTAATCCAAGGTAAGGTGTAGTATCATGAATAAGTGAAAAGCCATATGTCATGCGTGCGGTAGCTAGAGTCCGGAATGCATGAGTCAAGCTTGTCAAACACATTTGAATCATGGATACAATCTTACACAAAACTGAAAAATAAAACCTAAAATAAAAACATAAACTACTCTGGTAGGTTTATCATTTATGTACTAAGACTTAGTTCATGACATTCTGTTACCTCTTACATTGCAATTTTGTGTAACATATAAAACTACCTTATATACGTATATAATTAGCGCCGCAAACGAATCGTTTATCAGGAAAAAAACTTGTTCATGAACTGTTCACGAACACTTACCGAACGAATTTTTTGTTCGTGTTCGTTCATTAAGAAAATAAAATGTTCATGAACTGTTCACGAACACTTACTGAACACAAACGAACACAAGCATGATCAAACAAAACAAACAAATGTTCATGAACATGATGAACACAAAAAAGTCTATAAACACAAATGAATACAAATGATAACATATTTATTTTATAATAAAATCAGCATTTTCATCACAGAATTTATCAAAATAAATAAACACGTAACATAAATATCCAAAAACACTTGACATAATTGTCATAAAAATAACTAACAAAATAATTAAGAACATAATCGAACATATTAACGAACATAAACGAACATATTATCGAACGTTCACGAACATAAATGAACGAGCACCGAAAATTTTTTGTTCGTGTTTGTTCGTTTACTAAATGAACGAACTGTTTGCTGAACGTTTAGTTCGTTTGTAGCCCTGAGTGTATTGCATCAAACTAAAGATACACATGTATAATCGGGCTCAAAGTTTATTAAGAAGAACTAAGGGCTTTAAGCTCCTAAAACTAAGTATGGTGATAAAAAGAGTTTGAATGACTACTGGTAATCTTCAATCAGATAAAAACGAGTTTGAATGACTACCGGTAATCTTCAGATATCATGTATATATGCGAGCGTCGGATATACAAATTAATTTGTTAAAAATTCTCCCTTGAGATTCCTAATACAATTCTTACGATTTCAACTTATATTTATATTACCCAAGAATTGTAAATATAAAATTAAAAATCAATTGATTGGTATATTACTCTATTACTCAAAAACAAAAAAATATTAGAACTAAAAAGAAAATGTTTATAGATAGAATTCAAGTAAGACGATATGTATGTTTCAGGTAACCGGACGATACCACACACATCTATTGCTTGTATTTTTTTAAAACCGATCGTATACTAGCATGTAAAAGTATATTCACACTTAAAAGTTAAAACAATTAATGTTGGGTTATAAGAAAGAAAGCATCGAAACTAAAATTTGCAGCCGATCTAGATTAGCATGTTAAAAATGTCTACTTAAAAGCCATTGGTTAAGGCTGAATTTAAAAAATTAAAAATAGAGAGGTCTTGAGTTCGAATATTTTTTTAGTTATGAGTTTCTTTCTAAAAAATTAAAGACGCGGCCCTGACTACAAATCAAATATCGGTAGCTCCTCACTTGACCCAAATAGCGCAGCCACAAAAGTATAAACCCGATTAAAACAACAACTTTCGTTTCAATAAGGGTGTTAAATATTCTGTTAAGAAAAAACAACGTGTCTATCTTTGACATAATAACAATCATTACATACAAAGGGAAGGGAATACTCTCGAACCAACCAGGTGTGGAAAAGAAGAACCTTAATTAACTCAACTAAATAAAATTAAATATGTTTTAAAAGAAAAGAAAAGAAAAGTAGACTAGAAGAGAGAAGAAGATATATGTATGCATCTAGCATATTCTGGAATTCAAGCCTGTCTCCCCTTATAAAACCACCCAACTCCCTCTTCATCAATACAAACAATTCATTCATTCAAGCATTCTTATAAGCAAAACATTTTTGAGTCAAATAATATTATTCTGTAATAATTTGTTTGATCGGAAAGATGTCAGGGAAAGGTGAAGGACCTGCGATCGGTATCGATCTGGGGACGACTTACTCGTGCGTGGGGGTGTGGCAGCACGATCGCGTTGAGATCATTGCTAATGATCAGGGCAACAGGACCACCCCCTCTTACGTCGCTTTTACCGATACTGAGCGTCTCATTGGTGATGCTGCAAAGAATCAGGTCGCCATGAATCCAACCAACACTGTCTTCGGTATGCCAAGTCTCTCTCTCTCGATCTCTTTTCTCAATTCTCTTTACTAGTTCCTTTAAGTTGAATTAAACGAATATAAATGAGTTATCTTCATGCTAGTTAAGTGCTCCATTGATGTGTTGTTCTTAAAGCAATGTTCTTACGATTTATTGCGCGGTTAGATAATCTTGTTGACTAAAGGAGTTGTTTTTAGGATCGATTCAAATCCACGATTTATCCTTAAAATCTAGAACCAGAGTGTTCTTCGAAGTTCTGTTTTTTGGTAAATTTCGTGTAATCTGTTGTGGAACTCTGTAATTCGATGTCAAGCGTTCTAATTTGATGTGGGTTTGCCCTAATTTCGATCACATTTGTATGAATTATCGTGTTCAAACTAACCTCTGTATGAACAGAGACCTCTGGGTCAGAAGAATTTGGTGATATGTTGAGCTTTATTCGTGAATTAGAATACAGTAAGCTGGATGATAGTTTCAAAAATATTTTAAAATCGAACTGTTGAAGGATAATAGTTTGCTGTGCTGATATTGTATAGTATTGTATTGATTGAGTTCAGGACTTGTTTAGTTTATTTGAAATGATGTTTAACTTTTATCTGATCATTCCTATTTGATTACTGCAGATGCTAAACGTTTGATCGGAAGGAGATTCTCTGATCCATCAGTTCAGAGTGACATGAAGCACTGGCCATTCAAAGTTGTCCCCGGCGCCGGTGACAAACCCATGATTGTTGTGACATACAAGGCGAAGAGAAACAGTTTTCAGCTGAAGAAATCTCCTCCATGGTTCTAAACAAGATGAAAGAAATCGCTGAAGCCTACCTCGGCACCACCATCAAAAACGCCGTCGTCACCGTCCCCGCCTACTTCAACGACTCCCAGCGCCAGGCCACCAAGGACGCCGGTGTCATCTCCGGTCTCAACGTCATGCGAATCATCAACGAGCCCACTGCGGCCGCCATCGCTTATGGGCTCGACAAGAAGGCTTCCAGTGTCGGCGAGAAGAACGTGCTCATTTTCGACTTGGGTGGTGGCACTTTCGACGTCTCTCTGCTCACCATTGAAGAAGGTATCTTCGAGGTGAAAGCCACTGCTGGAGACACCCATTTGGGCGGTGAAGACTTTGATAACAGGATGGTTAATCACTTTGTTCAGGAGTTTAAGAGGAAGCACAAGAAAGATATCAGTGGGAATGCAAGAGCTTTGAGGAGGTTGAGAACTGCCTGTGAAAGAGCAAAGAGGACTCTTTCATCAACTGCTCAAACCACCATTGAAATCGATTCTCTATATGAAGGAATCGACTTCTACTCCACGATTACGCGTGCAAGATTTGAAGAGTTGAACATGGATTTGTTCAGAAAGTGTATGGAACCGGTGGAGAAGTGTTTGAGAGACGCTAAGATGGATAAGAGTAACGTTCATGATGTGGTGCTTGTTGGTGGTTCTACTCGAATCCCTAAAGTTCAACAGTTGCTGCAAGATTTCTTCAATGGGAAAGAGCTCTGCAAGAGCATCAACCCTGATGAGGCAGTGGCTTATGGTGCAGCGGTTCAAGCGGCCATTTTGAGTGGAGAAGGCAACCAGAAAGTTCAAGATCTGCTTTTGTTGGATGTAACACCTCTGTCTCTTGGACTAGAGACCGCGGGTGGTGTTATGACGGTGTTGATACCAAGAAACACCACCATTCCCACCAAGAAAGAGCAGGTCTTCTCGACCTACTCTGATAATCAACCCGGGGTCTTGATCCAGGTTTACGAGGGTGAAAGAGCCCGAACCAAAGACAACAATCTGCTAGGCAAATTTGAACTCTCTGGGATTCCACCAGCTCCTCGTGGAGTTCCACAAATCAATGTCTGTTTCGACATTGATGCTAACGGGATCTTGAACGTGTCTGCAGAGGACAAAACCACAGGACAGAAGAACAAGATCACAATTACAAACGACAAAGGCAGACTCTCAAAGAGGAGATAGAGAAGATGGTGCAGGAGGCAGAGAGATACAAGGCTGAGGATGAAGAACACAAGAAGAAAGTGGAAGCAAAGAACGCGTTGGAGAACTACGCATATAACATGAGGAACACCATAAAGGATGAGAAGATAAGCTCGAAGCTGCCTGCAGATGACAAGAAGAAAATAGAGGATGCAGTGGATGCGGCGATCCAGTGGCTGGATGGTAATCAGTTGGCGGAGGTGGAGGAGTTTGAGGACAAGATGAAGGAACTTGAAGGGATATGCAACCCAATTATTGCAAAGATGTATCAGGGTGGTGCCGGTGGGCCAGATATGGGCGGCGGTATGGCTGATGATGGCCCCTCGGCTGGCGGTGGAAGTGGTGGCGCCGGACCTAAGATCGAAGAGGTGGATTAAGGTGTTGATTAAAATATGTATCAAGGTTGTTAATTTGTGGTTGTGTGGTAGGTCTGGAATTATACAGCTTTATGAATAAGTTAATTAGGGAATATGTTGTTTTAAGTTTGATCATTCAAGCATGTTATATGTAAAGTTGTAACTTGAAAGCTTGTTATTTGAGATGTTTTAATAAATTCAGAAAAGTTATCATTTTAAAGGTAGTCTTACACACACGTAAAGCCTTATTGCTTTTTTTTTTTTAAGTATATTCGATCCTGAGGGTAGATTGCTCACACATATGCTATTTTCTGTTCCACAGATATCCTAATCTGTTGTCTTCTGCTTCAAAGGAACACATCTCTCAATTATTATTTTTAGTATTAGATGAAAAGTATGCTATTTAAGTATGATTTATATAGCATAATATTGTATTTGATGAAAATACAAGATTGTTAAAAAGTACATAAACATAGTTTAGTGTCATCAGACACAAGCTAGCTTCACATCTGACTCTTCTTCTCGTGCAGGTGCACTTCCCCATCTGATCATATAAGGTTCTTCAAGAGGACTTCGAATGTGTTGATGTCATGATCAGTGGATGTCGATCGCAAAAGGGCAACACAAACTTATAAGGGAACACGTTTGGTGTGTATGAATGACTCATGGCAAGTCGGTTTTGAGTGGAAACTTTACAAGTGAACAATTCTTCGAGCATGACATTACATTTAGCCTAAATTGATGGGATTAAAGTGTGATACATGAGCGTTAAAAAGTAGATAGGTGACCACGGATCCACATATCTCATGGTTGTAAACAGCCGCATGAAAATGTCTACCTTTGTGACTCTCTCTTTATCATCACTCTGGTTAGTCACCCATGGTTATTTGTTGTGCCTTTTGGCTTCTTGTTGGTCACTGATCTAGAATGGCTTCTAAAATGAGCAGATCTGGTTTACAAATTCATTATATCCATCTAAACTTCTATTTCAACAATGTTTCGTTTAGTATCAGGGAATTTAATAATAGAGATGAAATAATCAATCTTGTTTCCAAATTCACACATGGGAATTTGTTTTCATACTGGTACAGTGGTATTTGATAGACTAATAATTAATTTAAGCAAAGTTCAAAGACTTGTGATTAGTATTCATTTGATCATTTCTATAGACATAAAAAGTACTCCCATATGGTGAAAGGGTACAAGTTTACTTTTAAGGCCAAACTTTTCTACATATACGTGAAAACTTTCTAACTTGAGTGTTGCTATAAGCATCAAACACCAACAGTATGCGCTACACTCTGAAGTTGAGAATTAGCGTACCTCACTTCAAGTCAAATTTGTTCAATCAAATAACTTAGCTACAAGGGTAATGGGTCAAATGGCTCGCCCAAAGTCTATTTTGTGAATATATACGACATCATAAATCAGTTTCTTTAATGATTTAGAATATTACTGTAATAGATTTGTTTTATACTCTTAACTATTGCACTACTTATTGAAAATTCTAGTCAAATAGTCAAAATATGTTTGTGAGTCAACCCAACCCGTTTAAACCCATACCAATTTACCCATTTGAACCGAGACCCTTTTGACTCGTTACCTAACCCAACCATCTTGCCACCTCTATGCTTTACCCTTCGAAGTTCTTGAATCGTAACAGCTATAGCTTTCTTTGGCGGTAAATATTGTTGATGCCACTGCAAATGCTCTCTACTGCAACAACTTTCTCTGATCAGTCAAGAAAAAACCATCTTGATTCAGATGGCATAAAAGACCCAGATAGAAGAAGTGATTGTGATGCTTTTACAAAACCACGTCTGAGTTGCCTCCTACGCGGTCCACTTTTGATGTATGTTTAAAACTTTATTAAGTATTCATTTTTTTAAAGGATGGTCGAATAATGTTTCTTGTGAGACTTTACTAGAACCATCATCTGTTTAAGTTCGTTTTGACACATACTTTGCAGAGTTGATCACGAAGCGCAACCATATCAAATATCTGCATAAGTGCATATTGACTGCTTGATCTTTAATTCTTTATAGAATGCTGGAAAACCAAGGTGTTCATTACCAGAAAGTTGAGTTTGCCAAAGAGTATTAATATTCTCTGTGGAAAAACTGAATAACAAGATGAAATTTGTTGAGTAAATCAAATTCATGCAGCAGATTTATAAAGATAATGAAACATAATAAACTATGATCTAGCATACTAGTGAAATGTAATTTTTATTCATTGTTAAAAAAGGCAGATATTCATTATGAAAAAATACAATGTGGCTGTTGGGATTCGAGCCCAGGTCTCCACGGCCACAACGTGGAATTCTTACCACTAAACTACAGCCACGAGGTGTCTTCTAATCGTGACATATCTTATTAGGCATAGTCATTTCACCAACCCCATCAAACAGCACGATTGAAATTGTTTTTGTAATCGCTGGAATATTAGTTGCTTAAAATATTTTTTCTTAATAGATACGTGTGTCAAAATGATGTTAGGATAGATAAGATATGAAGATTAAAGTGAGGTGCTTGAAATAAAAAGAATAAGTAAAAAATTGTCTCACTTACACTTACATGATAAACTTGAAAGAGTTTATAAGTAAACAGTCAAGGTCAGTGGCGGATCTAGAAGATAAGTTCAGGGGTAACGTAAATTCTTTTTACCGTACATTTATATAAATACCACCGCTGCAGCGAACGGCCGACGGCGAGGGTCGTCACTCTGGTCGGTGATGGTTGGTTGGCGACAGGGACAAAGGTTGTTGGGTGATCGGGGCCAGGGTGAGTCGGTGAGGGTTATGGGTATAACTAGTTATTTTTTTAAGTTGTTTAGTTTGGATAATGAGTATTTAAGCTTATTAATGTTTTTATAAATGTTATTTGGTATTTTAGATCTGTTAATTGTTTAGTTATTTTAAATTTGGGCTTATTATTATTTTGGTCATGTTATTTGTTTAGTTATTAAGTTATTAATGTTATTTGGTATTTTGGGTTTTTTAGTTGTTTAGTTAATTATTAACCAAATAACATAATTCAATTTCATATAATTTTAAATGAAATACATCTCCAAATCCCTAATTTCATCTTCCAAATATATTTGGGATCGAAAGAATTGAACTCGAAGAAATTGAACCCGAATGAATTGAACCCGGAGGAATTAAAACCGAGAGAATTGAACTCGAAGGAGTTGTTGATCCAATATTATCATCATTATTAGAAATAATATCTTTCTCGTGAAATTTTCTTTTAAAAAAATTATCTTTAAAACTTGTTTTTTCATCTTCCAAATCCCTAATTCAATTTCAAATAACACAATAAGATTACAAATTGCAATTACAAATAACACAATTTAAATTCATAAATTTCAAATCTCTAATTTCAAATCCCTAATCTTTAATTCATATAACACAATTCAAAGCCATAATTTAATACAAATCCCTAATTGTTAATAAAACTTAAAATTAAACCAAATAACAAATAATTTATCTTCTACTCTAAAAATCTTGCAAATAACACTTAAAACTAGAATGTAGAAAGAATATCTTCAAAGATTCAAAGCTTCAAAACTTGCAAATAACACAACTCTTCGGAGAATTGTGGTCGAGTGGTGGCCGAGCAGCGGCGGTCGAGCGGTGGCCGAGCGCCCGCACAACAACAGCAGATTCGTAGGTTGCAGTAGCAGGGAGGAGGACTGGAGAAGTGGAGCAGCAGCGGGGTTTTTTTTGGTTTAGGGGGGTCCGATTTTTGTAAAAGTGTGTTTGGTATTTGAGTTCTAAATTAATTTGGGTTTTGTAATAATTGGGCTAACCAACTTTGATTGAGTTTTAAAATAAATTGGCTTTTAAATTAATTGAGTTTTTTAATAAATTGAGCTTTCAATGTTAATTGGGTAATTGAGTTTTATAATATTTTTATAAAAGTTAATATTTTTATAAACTATTAGACTAATTTTTATAAAATTAAAAATTTTCTATAAAGTTTCAAATTTAAATTTTTTTAGGAGTAACGTAAAATTTTCTTAGAGGTAACATAATATTTTCTCAGGGTAACGTAAAACCGTAAAAAACCCTTTTTTATCATAAAACGTTAAAAAAATATTTTTTAACACTACGCGTAAAAAGTTGAGGGGTAGCGGAGGCTACCCCTCAACTCTAAATAGGTCCGCCACTGGTCAAGGTGTTTTGTAAAAGTGTTCGTTTTGCTGATCGTGTAGACTAGTTAACGCTGGTGGTGTTGAACTGTTGTTTACATTGAGGTGATCGATCCTCTTTAAATTAATGGAAGCCTACGCTCGTCATGTTTAATCTTGTTGACTGGTTGACCCATGCTAACCAACTCTAGGTAAACTATTGTTCATGCTAATCGTACATGTTACGATAACCACACCCGATTGAAACGGATGTGCATTATAGGAAGTGAAAGTTTTCTAGTACAGTTATTAAAGTTTGGGTTTTTGCTATAAATAGAAACTTGTGTTAGATATATTAGCGAGATATATTAGCGAGATATATTAGTGTAATTGGATTAACTAAAGGCCAATTTGATCATAATATTTGATCATAATATACACACTTGCGTTGAGTTTATTGTGATATTTGAAATTGAAAATCTTATTAGGGGTAAAGCCCTAAGCAATGGGATCTCCAAGGGAACAACGACCCCGCCGGGGGCCCGGGGCAGCGCCCATGGGAGCGGGATCCAAGGGGCGGCAGCTCTTGGCAGGGGTTGAAATTTCACACGTGAAACTCGAGGGTTAAAATGCATGAAAATGGATTTTCCTGAAAATTCACATGTGAAACTCAGGGGTTAAAACAGTAAATTTGCATGTGAAACCCCATCCCTGACATATTTCAAAATTGTACAAGATTGGTCACTCTTCTTCTTCTCTTCTGGTTCACGATCTTGAAACACTCACGAATTCATACTTTGATTTGTGAACTTAAATTTTATCCGATTGAACATTTGATGTGAACCCAGATAGTTTCAATCTTAAAATGAACTTGTGACTCTCAAGTTTTTTCAAGTTATTGATCATCTTATTACTATTCCTCTACAACTTGTTGATTCGTTATTTAACTACACGATTGACATGGAAATCTGAGAGAAATGATTTAGAAGATAGAGAGGAAAACACATACCATATCTTATTCTCCTTCACAGAGATTAAACACAATAAAAAACCATGTTGTCATATCAAATAGTGAGTTCATCTCTGTAATACTCCAAAACAGTAAACTACATGTATGTTCGTAAGTATACAACTTAAGTCAACACTAAATGCGACAATGATACAGTCAGTCACCTTTGTCACCCCATTTATAGGAGTCAACTATGAATAACAACCCACTTAACTGGATAGAATGCAACATTTGTACCAGAGAAAACCAATCAATAACTCTATCGACATTAGACAACTAAAATAAAACAACTAATGTTGAGCAATTAAAATTAGGTCGAAGCAAACCATTGGTGTTTGATGATAGTGCCTATTAATTTTAGAAATAGCTTTAAATACAAAGTGTACTTTTGCTACAAAGAGTGAGAAGACACAATGAGTCAAAAAAAATCATAAAAAATTTTTTATCTCACAATCTAAATCGAATTTCAAAAAAGTAATTCCGAGCTTTTGTTCCCCTAGCCGTCCTCACTAAGAAAAAAATAAACGAGAAATAAAAAAATAAAAAAAATTAATATTTTTTATTGTGTCATAAATACACAATGACGTCATTATGCCATAAAAGACACAATGAATTTTTTTTTATTTTTTTTATTTTTTTTTCTGAAAGGGGACGACGAGAGCAACAGATACTCCAAAGTGTTTTTTTTAATTCGATTTAGATTGTGAGATATAATTTTTTTGTGATTTTTTTAGCATCATTGTGTCTTCTCACATTTTGTAACAAAAGTACATTTTATAAAATAACCTCACCCTTAATTTTAAATACACTTTGTATATAATCTCACCCTTAATTTTAAGTTATAAAACCGTCAGATTTAGTATACCATCAAATAAAAATAGAAATTTCAATTAGACTAAAAGATTATAGTCGAACCTTTAACTTCAAACTTATGAGTTTGAGCTAATTCTGTATACAACATAGTCTAGGTGTCAAAATATATGATTGAAGCATATGAATTAATGTTTGAAATATTTAATTTATACATTTTAACTTTTAAACAGTGAAACTGATATCCCTAAAAGCGTAAATGAATGTTATATCTACCTAAAAAATCATAATTTCAGTTATGTGTGTTTAAAACATTTAAAATCTCTTGTTTACATATTTTTAAAAATATAAATGGTAATAATATAATTATATTCTTTTCTTGATCTTTTCAAAAACTCCTCTAAACCATAAATTCCTAACTTATTAGTTGTAAATTTGTAACCCACCAAAGATATAAATTCAATAAGGACCCTTTATTTGGAGGAAAGGATAATAAAAATATATAAAATTAGTAAATTTAGAAATATATTTTACAAGTTTAAATATTGATTTTGTCTTTCTCATACATTCATCAATATATACACTTTTGATAGATACTTTTTGTATGACCAGATTAAATACTAGTGTCACGAAAGGTATATTCTCCGGTTCTTTTTGCAAAAAAATCAATTAAAGTTTGAAATTTCTTTGAAGGTGACAACAAGTTGATCGATAAATCCCGGTGGAATCTTGTTTGCTGATGATCGGTTGACTTTCACCAGAGTTTTCAAGTTTGCGTATGTATTACTTATTCACTGAGCAATTATTATTATTTTTTAGTATCTTGTTGTTTGTTACCGAGAACCCATCATTAGGTTCCTATGCATATCGTGATTTTGAAGCATTTGATTAGGTGGTGTTTCTTTAATAATAGTAATAATAAATAATCGAAATTCTGTTGGCATTGTTTGGTGAGATTGTAGCCTTTCTTCTTCTATATATGATGGTTTGTTTGCCACTGTGAATTCCCACACAGAAGCGAATTCAAACTATTGATCTCAGGTATCCCATGATCTTCAAGATTTGATAATTTGATCCATTGTTTTCGGATTCTTGATATTGGGTCTGTTCAGCATTGCTTTGATTTTGAAGTTTGATTGGTGGTTTTATTTGTTATTGTTGTTTGGATCTTACATTGCTAGTGTGCTATATGATTTTGCTATTTCAATCTTAAACTACTCCAATTATGATTTGAATTTTGAAGATAATATGAGTAGAATTAATAATCCAAATATAAATTTCAATGATTTAGAGTAGGTATTAAAAAATGGAATTTTTGGGACAGAGGAGATTGTTTTTAATGCTTGAAAGTCAAATTGGTTTTGGTTTGGGGACAGAGGAGATTGCTTTTATTAGTTTATTGTTTAGTTTATTTAACCAGCATTTAATATTTATTGTTATCAGTGTCATCTTCAGTTGAATTGTTGATTTGGAGTCAAACTTCTTGTATTTTTACTCAAAACAAACCATTTGCTCAAGTGTTGTTGCCTATGCTTATTTTAGGCTTTGGTCTGCAAACTTTATTGCAAAACTCGGCTTTTGACAATGGCGAACAATGCTTCAAATGGGGTACATAAAGCTACAAAACCACCTCCAACGCCTTCTCCTCTGCGTAACTCCAAATTCTTTCAGGTATTGTTATGCTGCTGCAGGATTCATAGAATTAATTCTTGTTGTTCTTACTTTTGTTTCTTCTTCCCTGCATTTATTGTTACTCAACTGTCATGTGTTTCTTGTTTATAAACTTGTTCAAAACATGAAACATAATATAATTACCAGATTTCACAATTACTTGTGTAAATTGCATTTGTGTGTATATACTTACTGCAATTACTATTAAATGAATTGCAGTCAAATATGAGGATATTGGTTACTGGTGGTGCTGGATTTATTGGCTCTCACCTAGTGGATAGACTGATGGAAAATGAAAAGAATGAGGTTTTTATGTCATTTAGTCATTTACATAACAAATTATATACTGTTGCGATGTTTGTAGCAAATCTTCGAGTATTATGCCGCAAGGCCCACAACTGATGGATTTTACATCTGCTTATATGTCTCCTTATCTCAGGTGATTGTTGTTGATAATTATTTCACTGGCTCAAAAGACAATCTTAGAAAGTGGATCGGCCATCCAAGATTTGAGCTCATACGTCATGGTAACTTTTTATTACATGTTCTAGTATTGTGATTTTATGTTCATTATGTTTATAGACGATTAACAGTTTCTGAAATATATATGAAAACTGTATATTTTTTATATTTAATACATTTATGGCTTTATTGTTTATAAATATATAGGATCAGGATCATTACAGAACCATTTTTTATTTTCAGAACCAAAAGAACCATTGACTTAAATAAATGTAAATTATAAACCATTGGTTTACATAGATGTAAGTTAAACCTGATGATTTTTAGTTATTTTTTATAGGTTATTGTTCATGTCTGATATACACATATGTAAAACAGGTCAAGTATTACCAGACTTAATATACATTTATGTAAATCAATGGTTCTGTAGTTCTGAAAATAAAAAGTGGTTCTATAATGATTTTAACCCTATGATTATATTCCATAAACTTTTGCAGATGTCACAGAACCATTGCTAATTGAGGTTGATCAGATTTACCATCTTGCATGCCCTGCTTCACCAATTTTTTATAAGCACAATCCTGTAAAGGTGCGAGTTTATCCCATTTTCATTTATCGCCTTCGGTTATTCACATCATGTGTATTATCATATAATGACATAAATGATTATAATGGAACCGTAACAAATGTGTAATGTGTAACAGACAATAAAGACAAATGTGATTGGCACACTAAATATGCTTGGTCTTGCAAAGCGAGTCGGGGCAAGGTTGAAACATATATCTTTTTTTAATTTTTGGTTCATATCAGCTTCAAGTTAGATCTATTTATGATATTAGTTTGTACTCGCAGGATTTTGCTTACCTCAACCTCAGAGGTATATGGTGATCCTCTTGTGCATCCCCAACCAGAGACTTACTGGGGTAATGTCAACCCAATAGGTAAGCCCACACATTGTGTATAATAGTGTTTTTGGATTCTTTTATATTTTTCTTTAATTATTCTTTATATACAGAATAATAATTTCGGTTTCATAGGTAGAATGTATGTTCCTTGCTTCCTTATACAAAGTAAGTAAATAACATGACATTATATTTTGTTTTTTTAATGTATTTCAGGAGTTAGGAGTTGCTATGATGAAGGAAAACGTGTGGCAGAGACTCTGATGTTTGATTATCACAGACAACATGGAATAGGTAACGTGTTGTGCTGCTATTACATATGTGTAATAACAGTTGTCAAGTTAATTGGGTCTCTAATTCTTTGTTTGAATTTACAGAAATAAGAATTGCTCGTATCTTCAACACATATGGACCTCGGATGAATATTGATGATGGGCGTGTTGTGAGTAATTTTATAGCTCAAGCACTTCGGTAAGTCCTTTATTATTATCAAACTCAATATTTTCATGTAAAATCCCCTAAATATAAATTGGGTTAACATTACCTTTGCGCCTTAAATTCTTGCAGTGATGAACCTTTGACTGTTCAGGCTCCTGGAACCCAAACTCGCAGTTTCTGTTATGTCTCTGATATGGTACTTTTAAAAATCATTTGATTGGGCATTTATGATATCACTGGTGGCCCGTGGTCAAACATTGGCTTTTTTGCAATGGTATAGGTTGATGGGCTTATTCGACTGATGGAAGGGGAGAACACTGGACCAATCAACATTGGTAATCCAGGCGAATTCACAATGATTGAACTCGCTGAGACAGTGAAGGAGGTTAGTCTCTTATTATGTTTTCCTCGCCATTTTGCAATTAATTCATTGACAATTACCACTAGACTTTGAACAATATTCCATTCGATTTTGATTATATATGGTATAGAAAATAGATAGGTTAGATTTTGATTATATAAAATTGTAAATATTATGACAAGTTGTTGAAATGCAGCTTATAAATCCAAAAGTGGAGATTAAGATGGTGGAAAACACACCAGATGATCCAAGGCAGAGAAAACCAGATATCACAAATGCAAAGAAGATGCTTGGATGGGAGCCGAAGATCAAACTTCGTGATGGTCTTCCGCTCATGGAAGCTGATTTTAGGCTGAGGCTTGGAGTTGCCAAGAAGCTATAAGCAATCAGCAAGCACGCGCAATGATATCTTGTTTTTCTTCAATTGTGTTTTGTTTCTTATACTTGTTGTATCTTTACTAGCTCCCACACAAGGAGTTAGTTTCCATGTTTCTTTACTACATTTTTCTGTAATCTGTTTTGTCACCTTCTTGAGAGAGTCAAGTCTATGAAGGTATTCTTTAGCCAATTGGCATTTGCATTTGTCATCAATGGTGAAATATTCCAAGTTTTTATTGGATGACTGGTAAAAAATGCTCCTTTTAAGTTTAATATACAAGTTTTGCGTATGACACGTTAAACTAGAGACCATGCGGTCAATGGAATCATTTAGTTTGGGGATTTAACGTCATAATTTTCTTGCATTTTTACTTAAATTTTCTCTGATTAAGTAGTTGAAGCGAAGTGAATTGTGTAAAGGTTTCAATGAAATAATGCAAACAAAAAAAAAAGTTTGCTTCAAGCTTTTATATAACTTTTTTTAAAATTCGTGAGTTGTTTTGGATTCTTTAAAATATCTTGGGTTTCGCAATGCTCATACTTCTATTGAGAAATTATAATCTTTGTTAATAAATCAAAAAATATTGGTTTGGGTTTGTTATGGTTTCTCTTTTTTGTGTTATGTAAATATTTAAAACTACTCACACTCAAACGGGTTAGATGAAGTTCGAATGCTTCTCTTGCATTCTAACATTTTATTTACACTCAAACGAATCACACACCTAAGAGCCACATGTTTGTAGACAACCCATTCGAAGCCAATGTCCAAGTGATGACGGCCACAACGATTCACTACTTATGTGTAGCTTTACTTAGGCGGATGTAATGGCTTACTTTGACGCACATGTCATGTTGTGTGGAGTACAGGAATATCACCAAGGTGTTGCAAGTATGCAACATATATAACATATAGAAACAAAAGTAACTTGCAAGTACAACTTTATACATTATAAATCACAGGCTCTTTGTAAACTTAGAAGGCAATCCAAACAGTAAATTAGATGGTCAAAAAGCTGTTTTAAAATAGCTAGGTACTTTCATGGTAACACACCACTTGAGTTTACTAACTTTGTTATTCAATATTTAGACTTCCAATGAAGCCTTTAAGGCAGTTCACAAAACAAATTCCAGTCAAAAACTGGTCCCAAAACATTCAAATAGAATTATGTTGCATCTTGATGCAAGTTCATAAAGAAGCTGCAATCTTAGATCTTTATTACTACAGGAAACAATTTAAACCAACGTATCAATACTTGCATCGTTACCTCAACCTAGAATTGTATCTGCCTCTACAGAACGGAGCATGTTCAACTGCAAGAAGCACAACAACCAACCAAAAGTTAGACATATCTTGTCATGAAGATATCATGTGCCCACAATGGTGAAAGAATGAATTAACTGAACACAGAGCTAGTTCATGTTAAAAATCTATATTATCGACCAAGTTAATGATGACATATGACAACCTATGTGGCCATGTTAAGCAACTATACAAAACTCTGCTTTCGAGAGAAAATTGTTAGCTGTCAATGTACAGAAAGTTAGAAGTCTGCAAACATGTTTTAGGGACATGACAGATTCTAAATAATTAGAATTATGATGTTTTGGAGATGATACATTTGCATTTTATTTCAGCAGAAAACGATATACAAATTATGAAAATGAGACCTTAATCGTCCATAGCGCAAGCTCTATACGACAGGCTAACCTTTCTCGTTATCTTATGTAAACTATCCGGTAAGAATTCCTAATCCATTTTCATCGACTCTCAAGAAACTCAATGAGCAATAGCGATAATCATACACCCAGATACGCAAGCTCAGTAAAAGAATGCAGCACCAAGCAAAACCTTGAATGTGAATGACAAGCATGAGTAGACGAGTTATAATGGGAAATGACGCACATGATAAAGATATGCCCGTATATGCATATTTTCAAACATAATACCAGAAAAATGAACAGACTTTACGGCTTGTGCATACTCGATCTGTATCTATTGATCAATTACTTGGTAGGACTACTCTGGTATGTAAACTAATCAGCCGAGATATTTTCCATACTCCAATTTAACCTATTAAAATACCGGTTGCAACGCTACAACAGCATTTAAAGTTTCCTATGATTGATCTTTGTAACACTCAATGTATCAAGATGCACAGCCAGTACATTAGTTAAAGACCAACTTACAAGATTCATAAGCAGAACTACATATCGTGTCGTGCAAAAAAGTGCAAATTTAGGTCAAAAGGAACCCTCAAAATGAGAAATTTCTTATTTCAACTAAAACATCCCACGATACGAACTAAGCCTAAGATTATTCAACGGTGCCTCAATAGTAGGCTAAACACAAACACACGATCCATCAATCAAATGCTCAAATCTAGGGTTACAAACATTGGGGGTATCGTATCGTATCGTATCATACCTCTTATGCCTTTGGGCAAAGACGGAGTTTTTCCTATCTTCCTCTGTGACATACAAAAGTCGAACAATTAGTAAATCGGAAATCAGGATCGCTGATTCAAATGGGAATGAAAACCCACAAGAGAAAGGATACGAACCCGTAAGGCCGAGGGAGAACTTGGTGATGATGGTCCCTGTGATGGCGAATCCGACGAGAAAAGGCCAGTTGCGATTGAACTCTCTCTTGAAGAAAACGTTCCATGGGTCGAATTTCCTCATTGCGTGCGTGCGTGCGTGCGTGTGTGTGTGTGATCTCTGTGCTTATGCTTCCGGTGATTCTCCTTCGTTGTTAACCCAAAGCGATTACGAGTTTACAGGGGCGTGGGTTGCAGTGGTGCGTAGGTATAAAGGCATTGGGCCGGTTCAAGATTTCCATATCTTCATGCCCTAAGAAAACCGGTTTGAATCTGTATTTAAGAAGAATAATCCCTCGCAAAGTTGCAAGCTTGTTGCTTTCTATATGCTTCATTCAAAATTTAATTTTCTTATATCTTGTTGCTTGATAAAATTAGACTTAATGAAAATGTGTGCTTAAAAGAAAACAAAATTTCTAATATTTTTATAAGGATTCAAAGCAATGTTTTCAGAATCGGATCGGACGTCGAACCAGACGCCTTACTAGTTTGGCGGTCGGACCGGTCGAACCGTTCGCACCGGTCGGACCGGATTAAGAACCGGATGACGTCATAATTATATATATAGTGTATTATATCTATATTTATATATGTAGTTAAATATAAGTAATTTATATATCTATGATACTATATAACGCAGGAAGAATGGGTAGGAAGGTCATTTTCCACGTCTTGTAAGACGCGCCCCTTCACTTCGTCCCTCCACCCTCAATTTACTCCCGCTAGTCGTAACCGATGACAGTCGACAATCCAGCGGTGACGGTTTCCATTCCGTCGGTTATTCATTGCCAACTACCTCTTCATGTTCGGCTTCTTTCAGCAAAGCCCCGATTCAAATCCCTTCCCCGATTGTTTCAAGATTCAGTTTTTGTTGATGGGGTTTTTAGAACTTGAACACCATATCTTCAGGAAAGTGCTTAAACCCTAACTCTGAACTCAATCGGACAATCGGTCGACAACCCCACCGCCACCCGTTCGCCGCCAGCCGATCATCGCCTCCTTCCGTCGCCACTAGAAAGTCGAATATGTAGTCTCACCTTTTCCTTTCACCCAACCTAAACGCAGAGAGTCCCCGAAGAAATTTCAAACATTGCAAACAGCCACGAGAATCACGACTTCAGGTAATATCTAGAATTCTGATACCTACAATATGAATTCAATTACATTCGCTATTTGGTATTCAATGCAAGCAACAATGAGGCTTTTCCGGTACTGTAAGGCCCCGTTCCCGGGCACCTCACAGCTGGTCATTCATCGCACATAAACATTTTAAATCGTTCATCTATTTTGCAGCGGAATTTAAAACTTTCATTAATAACTAAAACATGTTATTTCATTACAAAACATAGTTTGCTCGCATTACAATACAAGAGTGTTCATATAAATGGATGTCATCCTCAAGAGGTGAGTAGCCGCCCCGTGCCATCCTCAGCAACATACCTGCCAACTGGAAACGCATCAAAAGTCAGCGTTGCTGAGTGAGTTCTAGTTTTATATGAAATACATACTTTCTTTTCGTTAAAACCATTCTTTACTTCTTTCAAAATCATACTATACTTTCGTATATGAACACACATCGTACGTACATACACATAGATAATATCATTATTATCTTCTTTTCTCGTTCATTCTTTATCTTTAACTTTCATTCATTCTCAGTCTTTTACTTCTATCTGGATCCGGTCACACTTTACCCTTTTCATGGCACACAGCCATGATTACTGAGGTCGTGTGACAAGGATCCCGTTTCATGCGTTATCACTATGTTCCTTCCGTTCATTATTTTCATTCATTAGTTCTTTAGCTTTCATTACGTTCATTATCTTTCGTTCCTTTCATACTTTCTTTCTTTCATAATTATCTCTCTTATTCATTAACTCACGCGATACTCCCGACTCGTGTCCGAAGACTGATACTGTGCCGGGGCCTGCTCACAAATCCCCGACTCATGTCCGACGACTAACACAGTACCGGAGCACGCGATCCGTTCCTCATTCGTCTCATCTCACTCTCTCGCACTACTCCCGTCTCATGTCCGAAGACTGATACTGTGCCGAGGCCTGTACACAAACCCTCGACTCATGTCCGAAGACTGACATAGTACCTGAGCATGCGATCCTCTACTCATCCAACTAGATGCTGTCTCATGCAATATCCCCGACTCATGCTCGAAGGCTGATGCTGTGCCGGGGCCTGCTCACAAACCCCCGACTCATGTCCGAAGACTGACACAACACCGGGATACGCAACAAAGATCCCGTTGAGTCAATCACCTAGATTGAACTCCATCCGAGTCTGTTGCAACACAAGGTTGCTCACCTCACTATCTCGTCCCATGCCATACCCCCGACTCATGTCCGAAGACTGATACTGTACCGGGGCCTGTTATACAAACCCCCGACTCATGTCCAAAGACTGACACAGTACCGGAGTACGCAATAAGGACCTCTTTTGAGTTTGTTGTGACACAGAGTCGCTCATCTCATACATACGCTCACTAGCTTTACGTTCGTTCATTCATACGTTAATACATGCATTCGTTCATCGTGTTCCTCTTTTATTATCTTTCACTTTACGTTACATAATACTTTTCATTTCATTCACTAATCATAACACGTAAAGTCATGGAAAAGATAAACATACATCGACACTAGGAACATCGGTATTTACCAGTCATCAGTCATTACCATCATACAGGGCTACATCATACTTAACATACATACATCATGCATATACATACAATTACTATCATCATCGTGCCCCACGTAACTTCTAAGCCTCGATATTTATCACACATGTACCTATGGGAGCTATCACATCATTACCTACACTTGCTCTTTCCCCGAAGGCCAGTAATTGCACTATGTCTCTCCTCGTACACAACAGCCCTACTTGGGTGATTGGGCACCCTTCAGTCGCATAGCCTCCATGCTTCTGAACACTGTGCGATTGGACCAATACGGATGAGCATCCATGCGGATGAACACCCAATCGTACGAATGGACTCCCTGTCGTGCGGCTGAACACTATACGTATGGGCTTCTATGCGACTGAACCCTCAACCGTGCGACTGAACAACCATGCGAATGGACCTATGCGACTGAACTCCCAGTCGCATGACCTGTCGTGCGACTAAGTCCCCAGTCGTGCGACTGAGCCTCAGTCGTGCGGTTGAGCTTCAATCGTCCTTCAGTCATGCTGTTGGCCCTCCAGTCGCCTAGCCCTAGCTGCGCAGCGATTGCAGTTCATCCTGAACTGCAGTCGCGACTCACGACCTCCAGATCCTTCCAAACCCGTTTTAAGCCCAAGTTAACCCTCCTAAACCTTAGGGAATCATACTATGATAACATTCAAGCACATATACGTCCAAAATCGCACTCTAAACACACTATACACATACACATTCATACATACAAGGGTTAAACACCCAAAACCCAAAATATAGTTTTCAGATGTGTTCCAGCCCTAAAATCCTTCCAAAACGTGTAAAAGAGGGGTCCTAGAACTCACTTTAGCAGCCTCCTCGGTTAGAGCTTCGTTTCAACTCGCTACACGTCGATTTTGCACCCTTGAACCCGCTTGAACCAAGCTTTCTTCTCCTCTTTTCCTTTTTCTCTTCTTCTCCTGGTTTCGCAAGTGTGGGGGGCGGGTAAGGGCTGCCCTCTCCCTTAAATACTACAGTTCAGTCGCCCGAGCTTCTATGCGACTGAACCTTCAGCCGCATGAGCTCCATGCGATTGGACTCTCCAATCGTGCGACTATCATGCGTATGGAGCTCCAGTCGTCCCTCAGTCGTACGATTGGACGCTCCAGTCGCATGGCACTTCAAACTGAAATTTCCGGGGGTTACAAGTCCACCCCCCTTAAACGGGTTTCGTCCCCGAAACCTATTGTTCCTTAAACCTCTGCGGGCAATACCCTCCCATCTCTTTTCCCATCTCTCTCCTGGAATCCTATCGATCCACATCGTTTATCAGCATTCGACTTCTGGTCTAGCTTGGACTATCGCTATCGGCACCCAGGCATACTGGTCAATGTTCATTTGACCAGGACCTGCGGCCTCAATTATGCCATGTAGAGTGCGGTCACTAAAATTTAAAGAAACGTAACAATATTCGAGCAAAGGCTCGGCGTCATAATCATTGAGCTTCAGAGCATCACTGAGAACCTTCAGCTTCAGTGCTTGAAGAACACGGCCATCAACTTGCGTAAAGTTGCTGCTTACCCTAGACCCTTGTTTGATGTTCTTTAAGTATGAATAATGACCCTCTAGCAAACCAGACAACTGGCAAGAAAGGCATTCATTAATCGTACTAGGTGTTGTTCCAAATATACTGTACCGAGATCAGTTTCTCTCAGGTTCCTAGCAGGTATATTGTGATAGAAAAGGCAAATCGGCTTCTTTGGTAGCCCAACCAAATCTATCTTTTCCTTTTGCTTCCGATCCCCCATTCTACCTGTTTGCTCCAACGTCGAAACTAGGCGTACGTTGCCGTTCGATGAACCAATCACAGGCTGAAACTGTTCCTCAGACAACGGGTGGTACAGCCTTCTCAATTGCATCACGCAATCCTCTGGGGCATCAAGTGACCTAGTGAATCTACTAATAGTAATCTCTACATCGAAGAGCTCCTAGACATTTCTTCTCCTACCATGCAACTCATAAAAGAAGGTACTAGAACGAACTACTACTAGCATCGCATTCAAGGTGTAAGGGCACAAACTTAAATTACCAGAAACATACCTGTCGTCAGGTCGAAGTCCGCTCTAGCCTTCACCCTCTGTCCTCCTTCCTCGCACCGGAGCTTCTCGCCTTTGACCTCTTACAATCCCTGCTCAGATGTCCAGTCTCGCCGCAATTGTAGCACTTAGCCATACGGCAATCCCTTGCCCTGTGGCCTTCCTTCCCACACTAAAAACAGACGTTCAGTCCCCACTTGCACTCTCCTTCATAGCCTCTACCACACTTCTTGCATACCTCACCCTTTCTTGTTATCCTGTCTTGATCATCGATTCTCATCACTTTACCCTCACCCTCCATTCCACCATCACTATCTCGCCTTCCTTTCCCTTTCTTAACAAAGGCTCGCTCCTCCGCTTCGCCCGTTATCGTCATCGCCTCCCGCTCGTCATACAACCTTCCCGCTAGATCTACCGTCGACCTGAACTTGTTGGGTTGGGCCGCAATCATGTGCCTACGAATATCCGCCGGCAAGCCCTGAATATACCTCTTGATTTTTCGTGAAGGAGATATCACCTGATCCGGCACCAGCCGTGCCATGTTGTTGAATTTGGTGGTGTACTGCTGATGCGTCATCGTCCCCGCTTCCAACTGTAGGAACTCCCTTTCAACCTTATCCATCTCACGGTGAGGACAGAACTCCTCAATCACCAACCTTTTCAACTCTGACCATCTCATCCTTTCGATAGCCCGGCTACCCTCAACTTGGACTATGTTGTCCCACCAGCACAAAGCTGAGTCCACGAAAGAGTGGGCGGCAAACTTCATTTTCTGATCCTCCCGGCACTCACTGATATTCAGCACGACTTCCATTTCCCTCACCCACCGGTGAGCAGCAGCAGCAGTGCCATTACCATCAAAAGTTGGGGGCTTGCATCGTTGAAATGCCCCGTAGTTACAGCCTCGTGCCGCCTCCTGCATAGGCTCCTCCTCCTCTTCCTCCTCATCAGAGAAAACCGCTTCAGTCTCCATCCGTCTCCTTCCACCCGAAGGTCTACCCCTTTCCTGTCTCTCCTCATCCCTAACAGCCTTTATCACTTCAGTCACTACAGACGGTAAGATTGTCTGCATGACCTGGTGTACTTCTTCCACAACCGCCTCTCTCATCGAGGCTCTTAAATTGGCGCTTTCATCTGCTCCCTCCTGATGAGGAGTCTCGTGTTCTTCATGAACCACCTTTTCAACTCTAGGCCTTCCTCTGGTGACCCGTGGTTCAGCGCCACGTCCGCCACCACCTCCACCATGTGAAGCCTTAGAAGATCTACCACCGGCCATCCTCTATAATACACTGAAAGATTCAAACACCAACATGGCCATTCAAGGGAATAGCTCAGTTCATGTCAAGTATAGTAAGTCCCAAATTACAGTGATCAGTTGTGATTAGTCACTTACCTTACTTTTCATACCCCGAGCATTACATGTTCTGACTATATTAGCATCTAAATCTAACAGTAGCACATAAACACATAACATGCGCACACAATACCGGTTAACTTTAAGAAAATACCTGATGGCACGCAACTACTCAGATTGGCATCCCACCCCTTTATATCCTATTTTCAGATTAAGTTAAGGTTTATTTTGAAAATTTACCCATTTCACTTAAACTTTGGCTCTGATACCAACTTGTAAGGCCCCGTTCCCGGGCACCTCACAGCTGGTCATTCATCGCACATAAACATTTTAAATCGTTCATCTATTTTGCAGCGGAATTTAAAACTTTTATTAATAACTAAAACATGTTATTTCATTACAAAACATAGTTTGCTCGCATTACAATACAAGAGTGTTCATATAAATGGATGCCATCCTCAAGAGCTGAGTAGCCGCCCCGTGCCATCCTCAGCAACATACCTGCCAACTGGAAACGCATCAAAAGTCAGCGTTGCTGAGTGAGTTCTAGTTTTATATGAAATACATACTTTCTTTTCGTTAAAACCATTCTTTACTTCTTTCAAAATCATACTATACTTTCGTATATGAACACACATCGTACGTACATACACATAGATAATATCATTATTATCTTCTTTTCTCGTTCATTCTTTATCTTTAACTTTCATTCATTCTCAGTCTTTTACTTCTATCTGGATCCGGTCACACTTTACCCTCTTCATGGCACACAACCATGATTACTGAGGTCGTGTGACAAGGATCCCGTTTCATGCGTATCACTATGTTCCTTCCGTTCATTATTTTCATTCATTCGTTCTTTAGCTCTCATTACGTTCATTATCTTTCGTTCGTTTCATACTTTCTTTCTTTCATAATTATCTCTCTTATTCATTAACTCACGCGATACTCCCGACTCATGTCCGAAGACTGATATTGTGTCGGGGCCTGCTCACAAACCCCCGACTCATGTCCGAAGACTGACACAGTGCCGGAGCATGCGATCCATTCCTCATTCGTCTCATCTCACTCTCTCGCACTACTCCCGTCTCATGTCCGAAGACTGATACTGTGCCGAGGCCTGTACACAAACCACCGACTCATGTCCGAAGACTGACACTGTACCAGAGCATGCGATCCTCTACTCATCCAACTAGATGCTGTCTCATGCAATATCCCCGACTCATGCTCGAAAGCCGATGCTGTGCCGGGGCCTGCTCACAAACCCCCGACTCATGTCCGAAGACTGACACAGCACCAGGATACGCAACAAAGATCCCATTGAGTCAATCACCTAGATTGAACTCCATCCGAGTCTGTTGCAACACAAGGTTGCTCACCTCACTATCTCATCCCATGCCATACCCCCGACTCATGTCCGAAGACTGATACTGTGTCGGGGCCTGTTATACAAACCCCCGACTCATGTCCGAAGACTGACACAGTACCGGAGTACGCAATAAGGACCTCTTTTGAGTTTGTTGTGACACAGAGTCGCTCATCTCATACATACGCTCACTAGCTTTACGTTCGTTCATTAATACGTTAATACATGCATTCGTTCATCATGTTCCTCTTTTATTATCTTTCACTTTACGTTACATAATACTTTTCATTTCATTCACTAATCATAACACGTAAAGTCATGGAAAAGATAAACATACATCGACACTAGGAACATTGGCATTTACCAGTCATCAGTCATTACCATCATACAGGGCTACATCATACTTAACATACATACATCATGCATATACATGCAATTACTATCATCATCGTGCCCCACGTAACTTCTAAGCCTCGATAGTCATCACACATGTACCTATGGGAGCTATCACATCATTACCTACACTTGCTCTTTTCTTAAAGGCCAGTAATTGCATTATGTCTCTCCTCGTACACAACAGCCCTATTTGGGCGATTGGGCACCCTTCAGTCGCATAGCCTCCATGCGACTGAACACTGTGCGATTGGACCAATACGGATGAGCATCCATGCGGATGAACACCCAATCGTACGAATGGACTCCCTGTCGTGCGGCTGAACACTATACGTATGGGCTTCTATGCGACTGAACCCTCAATCATGCGACTGAACAACCATGCGAATGGACCTATGCGACTGAACTCCCAGTCGCACGACACCCAGTCGCATGACCTGTCGTGCGACTAAGTCCCCAGTCGTGCGACTGAGCCTCAGTCGTGCGGTTGAGCTTCAATCGTCCTTCAGTCGTGCGGTTGGCCCTTCAGTCACCTAGCCCTAGCTGGGCAGCGATTGCAGTTCATCCCGAACTACAGTCCGACTCATGACCTCCAAATCCTTCCAAACCCGTTTTAAGCCCAAGTTAACCCTCCTAAACCTTAGGGAATCATACTATGACAACATTCAAGCACATACACGTCCAAAATCGCACTCTAAACACACTATACACATACACATTCATACATACAAGGGTTAAACACCCAAAACCCAAAATATAGTTTTCAGATGTGTTCCAGCCCCAAAATCCTTCCAAAACGTGTAAAAGAGGGGTCCTAGAACTCACCTTAGCAGCCTCCTCGGTTAGAGCTTCGTTTCAACTCGCTACACGTCGATTTTGCACCCTTGAACCCGCTTGAACCAAGCTTTCTTCTCCTCTGTTCCTTTTTCTCTTCTTTCCCTGGTTTCGCAAGTGTGGGGAGAGGGTAAGGGCTGCCCTCTCCCTTAAATACTACAGTTCATTCGCCCGAGCTTCTATGCGACTGAACCTTCAGCCGCATGAGCTCCATGCGATTGGACTCTCCAATCGTACGACTATCATGCGTATGGAGCTCCAGTCGTCCCTTAGTCGTACGATTGGACGCTCCAGTCGCATGGCACTTCAAACTGAAATTTTCGGGTGTTACAGGTACCCATGCCTATATGTACACCAACGGATGAGGATGATGATCAGGCACATCCGGGTGCAATCCAGATTCACTGGTGGCCAATCCTCTCTACCGATTTCAAGGTAATGTTTTGATTTCAGGCATTACGTTTGTTTTGATTTTGTTTTATGTTTCTTTGTCTTTATTAATTCCTTGATTTTACCTTTTCTTTCTATCATTTGTTGGTTGTGTTTTGAAATTGATTATGAGTGTGATTGACTGTGAATCTGTGATCGTGTTTTGCTATTTTCAATCAGGGGCACACGGATTTCGTTGATTTCATACATCCGCAAGTCTTAACTGATCGAGATTATGCTTTCTAAGGTAAGGCATTTTCTGTTATGTCTATCTAATTTGCTTTACCGTTATCTTAATTTAGGTCTATAGTTGTTATGATTTTGTTGTTATATGAATTGTTGCTATGGTTATTTTTTGATTTGCATAACTGTGTATGATGTTCGTTCTAAAACTTTAAAGTTTAAAAACATCTTCTTCAAATGAATTTTAATGATATTGCAGGTTGCTTATGTTATTATTATGTGAGATCAAATAGAGCCTATAGATGCAGCTAATAAGTTGCCTCCATTTCATAGCAAGTAGAGTTTTTTAATGACTTTTAACATTCATGGGTTGATGTTGTTCACCATTTTACGCTCCTTTCTCATTGAAAGGAGACCATAGTAAAAATGAAGAAGAAGAGGTTAGTTTGATCTCTTAGAGTTTTCAAGTATAGAATATTATTATATTTAATGTCATATTTTTCATTTGTTTTTCACTTTGATTTCAGTCAAATGCACATGATCCATCTTCAGTGAATTAGAAGGCAGGACATATTGGATAACACCGTAAGCAGATACATCCTTTCAATACATTTAATACTTTAGTCAAGCTCTTTGATTTCATTATTAGGTAAGAGCATTATAGGTAGAATTTTATTATCAGTTTAAAGTGTTTACGTGCATTCAAGTTGAAGTATATCTTAGATTAGAATGTATTGTAAGGATATATTTAATCATCACTTTTGGCATGCCGGATCCTTATGCAATCATCACTTGTGGAACAGAAAAGAGGTTTAGGTACATACAATAGTTAATTGTAACATTCGGTTATCTTATTTCCTTCTAGATCAATCCTTTGAATTTGCAATTGTACAATTAATAGTTATTAGCTTCAAACTGTGTGTTCATATCTTTTATGTTAACTTATGTATGTGGTTAACTAAAGTTTCGACTAAAAACAAAAGTCATTCACTACTTTTGTGTTTAAAATTTTGCTGTAAAGTATAGGAACCATCTCAACATCTTTGAGTTATTCCTCTTGTTCTTTATATTGTTTAAGGTGGTGTTTGTTTTTAAGAAAACCTCTTCCCCACCTCTTCATCTGCGCGCATGCAGACGCGGGAAAAGGTTTTGAGTGCGCAGACTGTTTGTTTTTGAAAGACGTTTAATTAAAAAATATCTGCGCGAGGTCTTCTTGGTGCAAACATGGACTAGTGTCTTCAGGCGGGAAGACATTTCATCAAACCTCTTCTCCCTAATCACAAAACATAAAACACAACCAACAACCATCCTCATCCTCCGCTCCTCTCTCCATGAGACCATCCTCCCACCGGCGCGCTCCAGCCGTCGCCGCCTCCCTCCAGCCGCCCCTCCTGCCGCGGCTCTTTCAGGCCGGCCCCTCCAGCCGCGCCTCCTCCATGCCGCCGCCCTGCTCCTCACGCCTCCTCCCACTCTACCCACCGCCCCCACTCCACAACCTCCCGTCAGCAGCTCCAAAGACCACCGCATCTCCTTCGACCGCCGCCACCGTCTGCACTTCAAAAGATAACAGAAACATAGCAACATAAGTGTCGAGTGATTCCCAGTGGTTCTATCATCATAATTCCTTTGCTTCTAACCTACAAATACTCATTTTCAGATCAAATTTTCCACAATTTCTCAACGCCAACCCTTTCTTTCTGCCTCAGTTCGTAGATTTCATATTATCGGCCTCTCAAATTGGTGCTCTTTTTGTGCTAGATTGTTTTCACAATCTAGAAGCAGAAGTGGCGAGATGTCAGGTGGAAGTGGGTCCTTTTTTAGTATGGGTAGAATGGGGCAGGTGGGGTTGGGTTGATCCCAAACACTTTTTGTCTGTTTTTATTTTATACAAGTAATTAGTATGTTACTTGTGATTAAGACAATATTATTACAAATTTAGTTTAATTACAGAATATTTTAGCACTCTGCAGATGTTAAAAAACAAACAGTTTTTTTTTCAGACTGCAGACATTTGGTCCACATCTTCTGCTGCAGATGTCTGCAGATATGGTTCACAGACTGCAGACGTTTTCCTGCAGAAAAAACAAACAACACCTAAATTACTTAAAAATTTAGTAACTTTCCGTTAAGCTGCAACTAATGGTCGCTTATGTTGGATAAAATGGTCATCTTTATCCATGTCTGCTTCAAGAAATCCAATGTGGAAGAGGAATTCAATTTTTCAGTGGGTATGTGTATTTTATTTGGTTGTGTCCTTTCCATTCTAGATTGAATTGGTTAGGCGAAAATGACTACAATAATATCTTTAGTTCAAGTGGTGAAGTTAAGGTTTAATGAAATTTTATTGTGTTAATTTCTTTAGGTGTTTCAAGTTAGAATTGTGCATTGATATAGTTGAAGTGTGTATGAAGAGGATTTGATTAAGATGGTCATCAATATTTTGATTTTGAATCTATAGTTTTCCACAAATTAGAACATCTGGAGATGTTGATAGGCTCGTGAATTTTACTGTTTATTGTCTGGGATTATATATATAGGTACTTTAGTTTTAGTTTCAAATTGAAGTTTGCGTCTAAATCTAATTTATGATTCTTTTTTAGTACTGTTTGGTTTTCCACTAAGTTTTTATTTGAATATATGGCAGAACATCAAAAGCTCCAACCTTTTGTTCAATTTTTTCTCACATGCACAAGGCTCTTGAATCAATGTTTAATTTAATTTAAATCTAAATTAGTGAAATGTTTTAACAGGATAATCAACATTCATAGGCTGATTTAAACTTGCATGGGTATATTGATTTTGTGCCCCTTGGATGGATGTATGGATTTGGAAACCAGTTTGCCATTCATTGGTTTTCTAAGAAGGTGAAATTTTTAACAAATTAATTTGTTTCAAGAGCCATGATTATGAACTAGATGTAACAAAGCTTGTGAGCTCTCAAACAATGAGGGCTCAATAACCTTTTAGCATAGACCGCCCGAACCGAGCCCTAAACATGAGGCAGCTACAAAGTTACAAAACGTGTATAAAAGCTTTCAAACATGAAGATAGGTGGTTGATCGTGCAGTTCTAATTGAACAAAGCTGGTTAGTATTTTGACTTGTTTGACTACTTTGAATTTTTTAACAGTTTTGTAGGATCTCTAATTTTGCTAATGCAGCTTCTTTGTGTTTGTTTTAGGTGGAAGGTGTTGGGTTCTGTAAAACTTAAAAGGAGTTCTAAATCATATTTGATATTGATAAACATGAATCCGCTATACCGCGTTGGGCTAGAGCATGAACAAGAGCTGTCAAGGTACATTTAAAACCATTAGAATGATAAAATCATACTTACATACGGATCACTATGCAGATTTGAGTTTTTATTATATTATCCATCTTGCATTTGCGCAGATCGATCCAATACATCGTTATGGGAATATTCTTCACTTTTATTACCTAAAATAGTTGCACTCTCAAATCAAAAAACCCTTCTCTTACTCGTAAGAACATGATATAAAGCTTGAGCTTTTAGCAAGGACTAATATTTATAGCTTATGAACTGAATTTTTATTATATTTAAAAACTCAGGTTGGATATAGGAGAAGGTAAAAATTGAATCTTGTTGAAAAGTGTTCAAGATCAACGCTTTAACAACAGTGCATCAAATATCTCGGCCTGGTATATCCATTTCTCCTTTCTTTGATAACCCTTTTTTTTATTAAAATCCAACAAAGTTTCTTTCCAAGATTCATTTTTAAAAAAATTTGTATACGAAAAGAAGACTTATGAAGTAGCGATAGAAAATATGGAATTGTTTTACAAACAACCGGAGAGTTGATTGATGCTATGGGTCAAACAAAAGGTGTAGAGTGGATCTTTGTTCCTCAACTCTATTAGTAACAAGTCTCATGTAGTTTCATTATGTTATTTTAAGGTAATATGTCAAAATGTAACGACCACATGGTCAATATGATATCTTTTATTGTAGCGTGCATTTTGTTTACGTCTGGAAACATGTCAGATAACAAATTGTATCACTTGAATAACGTTACAAATTATATATGATTTTTTGAATGTTAAACATTTAATATCTGTTTAAGAGGTATGGACGTTTCGCTGCATCGCGGGTCGAAATTCTACATATTGTTTGAAGTGATAAACAATTTAAGCAAACCCATTGCAACTTGCAAGGTAACCAACTATAGGAAAGCAGAAGATATATCAGGTTTCGATTTAACATCTATAAATTGTTGTCACCGTTGGCTAACTACTTAGAAGTATCATTCATGTAGATAAAGAGAAGATGATACAATACACTTAAAAAAATAAGTTGGTCATGCATATATTGAAATAAAGATTTCATACCTCTTACTTTAAGATGTACGAATATATGTAATTATATGACATTATATATTGCATGCATTATCTTTTTTACCATCTTTTAAGTTTATGTTGTGACAACCCGAGTTTTCAGGTTAAACTCGCTCTCTTAACCTAACTCCTCTCCATTACGTTTTGATTTATTAAATTTCTAACATTATATAACGATGATTATTATTATAACTACTAGCTAAAAATAATTAACATGTAATTCAATTAAACTCAAATTACTTAATAGGCAATTTAGATGTTTTGGAGGGACTTGTCTTGACAAGTTACAAGTGTGATTTTTATTAAATAACCACCCCCACCCCCATTGACCGCATCTTCATCTTCGAAACCCTACAGCCATCCCAACCCTCAAAACCCTACATTTTCCCAAAAGTCTTTGTCGTCATCCCTTTCGCAAGCTACCACCGTGCGCGATCAACCAAACTTCGGCAGCAACCAACCATCATCGTTTCCCGGCGGTTATTCTCCTTAACCGATCACCTTCATCGGTAGCGAACACTAGGTGGGTCCATAGCAGTCGTTTAACCGATTTCCTCGACGACCCGTACGGTATGAACCCTGTTCTAATTCGTTCATGTTCGATGCTATGTATTGTCAGGCTGCAGTTTCTGCATGATGTTTGTGAGTCCGGGTTTTCGGGTTATGGGTTACATATGGCATTGTGCGTATAGTATGGCCTTATGGGTGTTACCCATAAGCATGCCCTTCGTGTGTGTGCGTGTTTCTGACTATATATACATATATATGCGTCTGTGTATGTGCGTTTGTGTTGTAGGTGGTACAAGGTGTGCGTTTTAGGGTTACATGGAGTAGGCGCATGGGATGCACCATGCGCCCATGCGTGTGTGTATGTTGGCTGCGTATATATGTATAAATGTGTATGTCTTCTGCCATGGATGAATACAAACCTCTTGTATGTGTGTTGCATGGATTGTGTATGTGTAAATCTTGTGTGTGTAATGCTTATGCGATTCATGTGTTCGTGCGTGTGTATGCATCCAGGCGTGTGCTGGATTTGTGTGGTGTGCTTGGGGTCAGCCGCTTGGGGGCAGCCACATGGGGCAGCCGCATGGGAGTTTATACATGTGTGTGGGGGGTTTATTGGAGACAATCATGTGAGTGTATTTATGTGTGCATGTGTGCACATGAGCAGCATGTTTATATGCCTTGGTGGGTGTAAATTTTCGTGAAGTATGTGTGTGTTTTGGTGTGTGTGTGGGGTGTCCATATAGATATATATGTATGTGTGTTATATATATACACAAGTGGAAGTGCATGTTCAAAGTGTGTGTATGTTAATATGGATGTTGCTTGGCAATAAGCATGTATGTGTAGTTTCGTATTGGGCATGCATGCGTGTGATGCATGGTTCATGGGTTAATGCACTCATGGTTTTAATAATAATAATAATAATAAAATATATAATGATTTGTACGTGATAATTGAGTTTATGTATGCAACGTGAATTGGCATTTGAGTGCGTCACACGTAATGGGGAACAACCGATAACCAACACCGTAACCTTGATGCGAACGCGAAACCGTACGACTCTTATACTCGTAAATAATAATTAATATTAATTATATATATATTAAATGAAATACAGGTTATTCGGGAACCTAATTACTTGCTTTCTATAATACTTTATTGTTGTGCATTCAAGGTGAGTTTTCACGGCCACTATTTTACTTTCTTTCATTTTTTGGGGAGAAAACATACAAACATATTTACAAAAATGGTTTTTAGTATTATTGTTTATCGCCTGTTACGTTAGTGCAAACATATTTGAAAGTTCTTACATTCTCGAACCGTTAGTAATGTGTAGCGAGGTAATTCTAAGTAGTATTACTGGGTTTGACAAACCCTGCCCGGGCTAGTTGCGCTAGTTTGATTGGAGGTTGAACGGGTGCTTTATTGACCTAATATTTGTCACTGTCTGGGTTAGACGTGACGGGAAGGCAACAAACATACAAACAGTCAGCTTCGGTTTGAAACGCTAAGTAACATGATTATAGGCTAGCTACCTATCAATATACTTTAATTACTTTACCATTCGAACATTTACAAACATATTATCTGTTATAAAACCTGTGAACTCACCAACTTTATGTTGACACACTTTAGCATGTTTTCTCAGGTCACAGAACGCTTAAGCTTGCGTTGCACGGTTAAAGAACTCACTCAGGACATGCAACATCAAACTTATTTATTTTGCATCGAACATTTTGTTTTGGCATAGTACTTGGCAAACTTTTAGTATTGGTTTACATTTCATTTATATGCTTCCGCACTGATGTTTATTTCGTTTATATTTTACTCTGATTGAAGTCAAACGTTTATTTTAAATTCATTTAGTGTCGTTTGATATGACCATGACTGAGATCCTGGTTTGTCACACGTCTAACGGTAAAACCCCGTTTGTGAAAATTGAGGGTGTGACATGTGTTATGTTTGGTAGCAATCACATTTGTAGTTTACCGGTAAATGGAGTCGCTAAGCGTTATCCCCGCAGCAACGCGCGGGTAAAACACCAATGATTTATATATGTATTCTATATTTATATATAAAACTTAACTATATTTGTATATCCAACACATTAATTTATGGTTCAACACCTCGTTTTTACCCGTTCAAATAAAAAAAAATTCAAATTCCGGTCCGATTCGGTCCCAACAACATTGATTCAAAGAATGATGTTGGCTAACCATTCATCTTCTTCCATCCGAGTTTCAATTCGAGAAGTATGTAGTTGTTCGATTGATAATTTATGTTGGCCAGTCGATGGGTTTATATTGTTTCATCGTTAATTTTGCTTTAATCAATATTAAGTAGCAGTTTTGATGCATCGGTGTATGATATGAGAACAATAGGCAAATATTTCAGTGCAATGATTTGGTACTATCGGGGTTCCAGGCGGTGAAGGTGGTGCAAAGGTTTGTAAGGTGTGACAGTTTTAATAGGATTGTGTATTTGGATTTTGAAGTGTGATTAAATCCTCTAATGACTACGAATCCAATATAATTATGCAATTTTGTATCAATAGATGAGTACAAAAAAGACATATTGATTCACTATTTTAAAATGCTAAAGTAACGAAATTAGCTTTCATCACCTGAAAAACATGCTAAAGTAAGTCAACTAAAATTTTATGAAATCATAAATTTAAAAGTATACATATAGTAGATAATCATGTGCAAACCAACAAATAATTTTTGAAATACAAGTAGTCAAATCCATTATTTCAAGGACGTGTCAACAATAAATTATTAGATGCAAAGGAGATTATTGGTAATATAAAATCACTCTCCTTCTTTTGATCGAAAACTAGAGGGAAAATGCGAAAATTAAAATGAGATTCATGATCTATGTTCGTACTTAGTTAGAGCATTCACAGTAGAGACTCCATTTCTATTATTTAGAGATTTCTTTTAGAGTAAATTACCATTTGCACATCTGAGGTTTGGTGATTTTGACCATTTGCATCCCTACAGTTTAAAAATTCTCATATATCCCCTAACGTTTCATTTTTGTTCTCATTTGAATCCAAAACACTAACACCGTTAACTTATTCTGTCAACTTTTTGTAAAAATACTAAATTGCCCTTTCTCTCTTTATCTGTTTCTCTCTCTATCTCTTAACCCCTAACCCACAACCCCCACCCACTCCACCACCACAACCACCGTCACCATTTCCACCGCCGTCACCACCGTCATCCACCACCACCGCCATGACGCTAGCTCGCCTACTCCTTCGCACCCTCCGCTGCACCTCCGTCACAACCACAACCGTCAACCTCCAAACCCTATCTCTCCACCCCCAAACCCTACCTCCCTAACCCCCTTCCGATCCTTCGCCTTCTCCTCCGCCGAAGAAGCCGCCACCGAACGCCGCCTCCGCAAACGCCTGACGCACTCGTCGGACCATGGCTCATGTTACATCGAGCTATCAGAGTTCGTAGAAAAAGCCCTACTGCTACAAACCCTAGAATCCACCGTCGTCAACCACAACATCACCGTTTTCGCACCGACGAATGAAGCTATCGAACGCGATATCATCCCTGAGTTCAAACGGTTCTTGTTAGAGCCACGAAACCTCCTATCGAACGCGATATCAACCCTGAGTTCAAACCTCCTATCATTGCAGACGAATGAATTGATTTTGATGAAGGTTGTTGGTGAATCCGACGAGATTGACGAGATGGGGGCCGTGGATTTTGGAAAGGATGTCGATTTCGTACTCGACTTCGTTGTCCGGCACGATGGAGACGGCGGAGAGGCGGTGGTTATGGTGGTGCATGGCTTTTTCACGGGGACCATGTTTTGGGTGGGGGTGTGGGTGGGTCCCACGTTTTTTGTTTCTTTAATTTTATGGGTAATTTAGTTTTTTTACAAAAAGTTAACAGAATAAGTTAACGGTGTTAGTGTTTTGGATTCAAATGGAACAAAAATGAAACGTTAAGGGGTATATGAGGATTTTTAAACTGTAGGGATGCAAATGGTTAAAATCAACAAGCCTTAAGAATGCAAATGGTAATTTACTCTTTCTTTTATTTTACATCTCCATCTCTTTTTGTATCTTTTAAGGTTACGTGCACAGTGTTCGTTTAAACATAAAAGACTCACTATTAGTTAATCTTTATATTTCTTGTGATTGTATAAAAGAAAGAAATAATAATAAAATATGTGTTTTTGAGTGAGATATAGATAAAAATAATAATGGAGTGTAGGATGTTAAATAAAGTTAAAAAATAATTATTAAAAAATATAATATTTAGTTATTGTATAAACATGAAGAAAGAGATTCTGATTTTAATGCTCTTAAAGAAACTTAAACCATTAAAAAAACAAGATTAAGCTTTAGATATAGATATCTTAATTCTTTATTCTTATACTATAATAAAAAGTAACTTAGAGTCACACATGACAGCACCACAATCGTCCTCATCAAAATTTTCCCGCTTCTCTCCCATCTTAAATACTTAGCTTAATTACTAATAATATTATTTAATATTCTTTATATTTAATAAATTAAAAAAGAGATCTATTTATTAATGTTATTTCTAAATAAACATTTTTTTATAAAATAGTAAATTTTTCTAAGTCATAAAACTTTTTTAAAAATACTAAATATTTTAAAAGTGGTATTTTAAAAATTCAATTTTTTAAAACCAAAAATAACTAATTTGGTAGATATAATAAGAAAATTTTTAAAAATGATATTTTTATATGGTTTGTTTAGAACAAAATGTTTATTTTTTTGGAAAAAAATCTAATTCTTTTTTAAAAAAAATTGATATCACTGTTTTATTAGTTATAGTCATTTCTCATACGTAATTTGGGGGCCACTTGTCAATATTTTATTTATTCAAACCGTGTAATACACAGGTTTAATAATCTTTATACTATACTAAAAGAGTAACTTAAAGTGACACATGGCAGTACCACAATCATTCTCACCAAAATTTTTCCCCTTTCTCTCATCTTAAATAATTATCTTAATTACTAATAATATTATTTAACATTCTTTATATTTAATAAATTAAAAAAGAGATCTATTTATTAATGTTATTTCTAAATAAACAATTTTTTTATAAAATAATAAATTTTTCTAAAGCATAAAACTTTTTTAAAAATACTAAATATTTTAAAAGTGGTATTTCAAAAATTCAATTTTTTAAAACCAAAAATAATTAATTTGGTAGATATAATAAGAAAATTTTTAAAAATGATATTTTTATATGGTTTGTTTTAGAACAAAATGTTTGTTTTTTTGGAAAAAAATCTAATTTTTTTTAAAAAGTTAATATCATTGTTTTATTAGTTATAGTCAATTATCATACGTAATTTGTGGGGCCACTTGTCAATATTTTATTTATTCAAACCGTGTAGTACACGGGTTTAATAAAGATAATACTAAAAGAGTAAATTGGGGGGTCACTTGTCATATTTTTAGGCCCCCTAAGTTTGTTTTTTCCGTATTCTCTCTCCTCTTAAATAGTTATCTAAATTAAATATTAAATAATTTTAATTTTTTTAAGATTAGAAATATTTTTTAATAAATTAAAAAATATGTCTTTTTATTGATGTTATATCTAGATAACAAATTTTTATAAAATAAGAGTTTTCTAAAACATCAAACATTTATAAAAATATGAAATATCTTAAAATTGATGTTTTTAAAAAGTAAACTTCTTTATAAACTAAAAATAATTAAAATTAGGAGTTATAATAAGAAACTTTAAAAATGATATTTTTAATACGGTTTGTTTGAAAAAAAAGGTTAATTTTTTTGGGAAATAAAAATTAAAATTACTACTTATAATTATTAATTATATGTAATTTTAATCAGATTTTATTTTAAAATATTATTTTATGCTTTATAAACTTTCATCATAATTAATATTTTATTTTTTAACTCGTGTAATAAACGGATTTAGTTTTATATAAATAACAATCGACAACTAATCAATTTTATTTTTTCAACTCGTGTAATACATTTAATTTTATTTATGTTTTGTGTTATCTTAATAATTAATTATCCGCCTTACGTGTAAAACACGGGTAACTAAATTTAATCGATATATAAAATAAAAAAATTTGAATGACCGTATCCTATAGGTACTAGACTCAGCCAGAAAGCACAGCACACGGATCGTGATCCAAAACAACTCATCCACCGTTCATCCACACCAAAATCAACGGCCCAAATCCCCCCTAATCTTTCAATCACCGCTCAATCTGCAACACTCGACATCTCAAAAACTTTCACCTCCCGCCTTCGTGCAAACCCACATCTTTAAAAACCCCAAATCCCCCACAATCACCACCACCAAATCACCCAAAATCACCTTCAATCCAAACACCCTCGCTACATCTCATCACACAATGTCAGGCCGTGGTAAGGGAGGCAAAGGGCTCGGAAAAGGAGGAGCAAAACGTCACCGTAAGGTCCTCCGTGATAACATTCAGGGCATCACCAAGCCCGCTATTCGTCGATTGGCTCGTAGAGGCGGTGTGAAGCGTATCAGTGGGTTGATCTACGAGGAGACACGTGGGGTTCTTAAGATCTTTCTTGAGAATGTCATCAGAGACGCTGTGACTTACACCGAACACGCTCGCCGGAAAACCGTCACCGCCATGGATGTGGTGTATGCTTTGAAGCGTCAGGGACGTACTCTCTACGGGTTCGGTGGTTAGATCTAGGGTTTCGGTGGAATTAGGTTGTTGACTGTAGATCGTCTCTTTTATTGTAATCTTTTTAGGGTTGTTTTCATTCCCATCTCGGGATTGTGGTTTTATGTTCAAGAACTTCTGTATTTCAATTCGAGAATGTCTATTTGAAGTCAAGTTTTTGTGGATTTGTTTGAATTTGCTTTTATACTAACATCCTGTGAAGCTAGTGGTCGTAATCAAACGGTACGATCACGGTAATCTTGAGCAGGTTCAAGAACATTTTTATTTTATGGTTTTCAAATTGTTTGCATATGGTTTCAATCAGACATTATGTGGTAATCATTGATCAAGAATTGATTTTTAATTGCTATAATATTAAAAAATTGGGAACGATTGATTTGGAATTGAATAGTTTTCACCAATTTTTGTAAAGGTCTGTCTTTTCTTGCCACGCGGGTCCAATAAGCATCAAACAAATCCCTTTTGCTGGCTTTACATTTTGATTGTTACTCGTTGTCATACATATTGTTTGAATACAAACCCTAATTGAAGTGTATTGGGTTGTGCTTATCGATCAAGCTGGAGAAGTATTTCCCTCATCGTGGTGCAACTCAGGCTAACAGCCGAGGGGAGTCGGGATGCTGGTCGTTTCAAGCGGCTGGTGCGGTCCCTGATATCGGTGGGCCGAGTGATGATCCGGTGGTGATACAGAAAGGGAAGAAGCAGGGGGATCCGTTTGTAATCACTGTTAATTGCCCTGATAAAGCTGGCCTTGGATGTGACATCTGTTGGATTATTCTAGATTTTGGGCTCTATATTGTCAAAGGAGGTCAGTATATCTGCTCTTTGTTCTTTTGATCTTGTGATATGATATATTACAGATATACAGATTCCCATAATTTCATATTGTCTGATTTAAGTATCAGTCAATTGTTTAGTTGATGTGTATATTTAGTTTTTTTTGTGAATAATATGTTACAGGGCACCCTGAGCCAGTTTATAACCTGTCATCTGTGCTGTTATAAAGAAGTTTTAAACTTGTTGAATGAATCTTGTGAATTTTGGATTGGTTTTATACTTTGTGAGTTCACATATGCTCTTGATTTATGCATATGCTTGGAATATGCAATTATTGCTTTAGATATGAAGTATGGAGCATCAATAAGATATGTGAAACATAGTAGTTTGTGTTGTGATTATGCACTAATTATAGTGATTAGTGAGATTCTAGGTTGCAAGGGTACATGCTGAAAATATGGGTGATTATATACAAAAAAAGGCGGATTGATTAAAGAAAATTATCTGTTATGATTAGTTTTCATTCATTAAGATTAACTACAGAGGTGGCCCTAATCTCATTCTTATGCTTTTTCTTTGTCTGAACTGTGAGAACAGGTAACTTGGTCATCTTGGTTCCCTTTTCCCATCACAACCTTCAGTTAGTTTTGATTTTATATTTTCTCTTTAATTTACACATTGCCACTTTTCATCTATATTTTTAGTAAGATCAAAACATCTTTTGCCATATCCCCATGTTTGTGTCCTTGTAAGTTTGTGGTCAACGATTTGGGGATTTAGTCAACACTGTCCGCGGTTTGTACCTTCTTTGCATCCATGAAAGTTGTCGATTCAAAGGTACAAGATGTTAGGTATCTTTACGTAGCGGAAATAAACAGAATATTTTACGCACGCACACGAAAGCAATAAGAACACGAGAATTTATAGTGGTTCGGTCAAGATGACCTACGTCCACTCTCTGCAACTAGGTATTTTATTAAGCTCAAGGGACAAGATTACAATACAATGACATGCTCTATATATAAGAATAATTAGGGTTTTAAGAAGCTTCAATGGGCCAGGCCCATAACTCCATCCGAAAGCCCAAAGGTCTTCACACCTTAACAATCTTCCACTTGAAGGCCTTGCGAATACTCCAGCTAGCCATCTAAGTACAAAGCAACCCTGTCATCAGTAATCTTCAAGTAGTAGAAATCCTCCAAGCCTTCAATTCCAAAGAACAAGCTAAGATTTCAATCCAAATCGCCTAGTTGCAGAGGCCCCTTTTCATCAATTACTTGAAAGGGCCCGTTGAAGCTCCCCCGAGCTCCAACCCAGTCGTGGTAATTCTACCTGCGACCCATCCTCTGTCTCAATTGGTTTACACGATCCACCAGATTCAGAGATACACCGAGAACCACTAACACTCCAAATTCAGCAAACAATCACAAGGAGAGATTTTTCCAGTCGTAGTTTTCAAAACCCAACGATTCTTCTTGACTGTACCCGGAACATGCCCCATGCTCCCACTGTCACAAAATCTTCTGACTGGTTTAGACTTATGACTCCATTCAGCTATAATCTTTGCTCTATACTTCATGTTTGCAAAATGAACTCTCTTAGCAGCAGATTTAGCAAACCCGACTTTGACTTGCTTAACCGGGTTGATCAGTCCCTCAGCAGGTACCTCCACCATGTACAATGACCCATGCTTATTACCACGAGCAATCACCTGGTTCCCATTGATTACCCTCCATTTTCCACCACCAAACTTGCCTTCCAGTCCTTGTTCATCCAATTTACTAACAGAAATTAATTTGTTCTTCAAACCTGAAATCACTTTGACATTCTTCAAGTTCCATGTAGTTCCCAGTGGAGTCACCAAATCAATATCACCCATGCCCGTTACATCAAGCATTCTGCCATCAGCGAGACGTACCTTCCCAAAATCGCCTGTTTTCAGATTCACCATCATTTCACCGCTGTGTACGGTGTGAAACGAAGAACCAGAATCCATGATCCAAGAGTCTACACTGTTTTCAGCCTCAAGAATTAACACGTCACCATCATTGACATCCTCAGCAGCAGTGTTCAGACTTTTCTTTGGACATTGACTCTTAACATGTCCATCCTCGTTGCAGATCCAGCACCTCACATTTTTCCGAGTCCGAGTTGAACTCTTTCCCCGACTCCCACTGGCTCGACTATTTTCCCTTCCCCTGCCAACATGTAACATCTCAGAAGATGATCCAACATTTGCACTTTTCAGACGTGTCTTCACCTATCACAATGTCTTGGATCTTTTTAAATGTCATGTCGTTAGCCCCCATGGAATTTGTAACAGCAGTTACAGTTCCGGACCAACTATCAGGTAGTGAAGATAGCAACACCAAGGCTCGAGTCTCATTATCGAATTTTATTCCCACTGATTCTAATCTAGTAAGAATAGACATCAGATCGTTAATATGGGAGGCAAAGTTTAAAAGAACGGAATCGAGCCTCGAGGCGTTTTCCCTTCGCCTCACGAGGCGTAAGCCTCGAGGCGAAACGAGGCGTAAGCTCGAGGCGGAAATAATAAATATATATAAAATATATAATTCTTATAAAAAAATAAGTATGATTATCTAGTCACATACTAGTTTTAATAAACATCAACATATTAATTAGCTATCTTGCAAACAATGAACATGTTAGTTTTAGAAGCAATATTTAACAGCTATCAAGTAATAGAAATAAAAAAAAGGTAGAAAAAGAATAAAGAAAATCCATGTTAAGAAAAACAACAAAATAAAGAAATATTTTAATTAAATAAAATAAATCAAAAAATATAAATGTAAAAATAAACAGTTGAAAAGAACTCTACAAAGAAAAAGCCAGCAGCCTGCACTCTGCAATCCTACACATTAGCAGGCTGCACTCTGCAGTCCTACACATTAGCAACACTTTTGCAGTGATTAGCGGCAGAATAGTACTAGAAAACTTGTATATTTAGTATTTTTTGTTGCACATTAATCATCTTGTTCATCTTCCCTCTTCATCCTCCCTCACTCCTTGAAACAACTTCTGCAACCTGCAACTCCAGCGACTTGAAACTCCGGCGACCTGCAACTCCGGCAACATGAACATGCCAAAATTTTCGCCTCAACGCCTCAACTCACGTCCCGCCTCGGCGTTTTTTTCCACCGCCTCACCCCTTTGAGGCGTACGTACCAGATGAACCCATGAGGCGCCGCCTCATGTACGATTTCTTACCGCCTCGCCTCGAGGCGCGTCTCGAGGCGAACGCCTCGGCCGCTTTTTTAAACCATGATGGGAGGTGACTGAGTTTCCCTCTTTCATTCTCGTCATGAACAGTTCCCTTATCAAGAACACCTTGTTAGCTGCAGACGGCTTTTCATACATATTTGACGGAGCCAACATCATACCACTTGCAGTGGTTTCTTTCATGATGTTAAAAGCAACGCTTTTCGTCAAAGATAACATAATAGTCGCTCTAGCTTTCTTGTCCTTGGAATCCCAGCCGGAACTCTAATCGCAAAAATCACTTCAAAAAACAGCCCCCAAAATAGCAGTAGCAAACAAAACCGAACAACTGAAAAAACTGAAAAAAATGAAAAACACTGTTCACGCCGGAAAACACTGTTTACGCCGGAAAACACTGTTCACGCCGGTAACGCTGTTAACGCCGGAAAAACACTGTTCGCGCTCTGTACTGTGGCAGCGGCTGCGGAGGAACCCTAGATGGTGGCGGCGGCAGAAACCCTAAATAGTGGCGGCGGCGAAAATCTTCAAGTACCTGGCTTTGATACCAGTTGTTAGGTATCTTTACGCAGCGGAAATAAACAGAATATTTTAAGCACGCACACGAAAGCAATAAGAACACGAGAATTTATAGTGGTTCGGTCAAGATGACTTACGTTTACTCTCTGCAACTAGGTATTTTATTAAGCTTAATGGACAAGATTACAATACAATGACATGCTTTATATATAAGAATAATTAGGGTATTAAGAAGCTTCAATGGGCCAGGCCCGTAACTCCATCCGAAAGCCCAAAGGCCTTCACACCTTAACACAAGATGCGTGAAATTGGCATGAGCAGGAAAAACCCCTTTGCTTCTGAAAGAATATTTTACATGAAGTTATGGGATAACATATACTTGCATTATGGTCTTTTTGCAACAATATATTCACAACAATTGTATGTGTATCGAAAATTTGCTTAATGGAATTTGTTTTTTGTTTAGATATAACAACAGATGGAATATGGTGCTACATAGTATTATGGGTGTTTCCTTACTCAACTTCACCTACTGTAAGATGGGCCAACATAAAAGAACGCCTCTTAGCAGTATGTCCAACATTTTCTGTATCAGCTTATTTAAACGAGACACCAACCAAACCTGAGGCCTCTCCAGTGTACCTTCTGACATTTTGCAGCACTGATCGGAAAGGATTGTTGAATGGTACCTGCATTTTTCAATTTTAAGTTTACTCTTAGATCATGTTTGTCAGTTTGTTTCACAATCTAATGTTTTCGATTTATCTTCTTTTTTTTCTTTTAAAATATAGATGTGACTCGAGTTCTTTGTGAGCTTGAGCTTATGATCCAGAGAGTGAAAGTAACTACAACTCCTGATGGTCGTGTCTTGGACCTTTTCTTTATTACCGATAACTTGTGAGGCATTGTCTCTTAGTACTCTTTTTCCTTTTGCAATTTGTTTGTGCATTCCTAGGATGAACTTGCTACTGCTAAGCTGTGGATCAAATTTAAACTGCATATGTGGTGTCATATAGATCTATACACGTATCATAAGGACTGGATATGTTCTTCTCTATGCGATCTTAGAACTTGTAGGCTTGAAAGTTAAATCTTGTTAACTTATTATCTTATTTCTGGTTTCCACCCTTTCTCGATGAACTTTTTGTTAGTATTTAACCCGCAGCATAAGAATATAACTGCCATGTTTTGTAAAATATTGGTTGACAAATTAATCAGTTGGAAGTAAAGACATTGAAATACATTAATGAACCTGAGTGTTGTATATACATGGCCTGTCTAACTTTGAAGGATTTCACATTTACACCTATGTAAAGAGATGCATTCTTTTTGCACTTATAATACACTATAGTTAATATATAGAGTATGCATGCCATGGTTGTCATTCATGTAGGTCTGTAGTCTGCACATGTCTGTGGCTGTTAGTTTATGATCGTTATTAGGTTACTCTTTTCATCATTCACCATTTATTTGATTTTTCTAACTAGTCTAAAGTGTCAGTGGGTAAGATGTTTGTAAATTGTTATTGACAGTGGGTTGAAGATCTGTTTAGATTGCTTCAATCTGGCCTGCTAATTTAAACTGATAATTCATGTAAATTTAAAATTTCAGGGAGCTATTACATACAAAAAAGAGGAGAGAAGATGCATGTGCTAAATTACTTGCGGTGTTAGGTGACACATGTACAAGTGCTGATATCTGTTCGGCAGGTTACAAGTGTGATAGTGTCCCGCGTATCTCTTCTCTTTCTCAGACGGCTGCTGCAGAAATATTTCGACCAGAATTATCAGAAAAAGAAGAGCTTTCACAAGCTCTTAGTGCAGATGTCAAAAAGTTAAAGCATGCCACTGTCATAATTGATAATTCACTCAGCCCAGCTCATTCACTCCTTCAAATTAGTTGCGTTGACCACAAAGGTTTCCTCTATGATATCATGCGCATATTGAAAGACTTTGATATACAGGTCATACTTCTTTATGACATCTGTTTCAGGGTCAAATTTGCAATTGCTTCAGTCTTTAATGTTGTATCTTTTTTAACAGATAGCTTATGGGAGATTCTCACCAGTTAATAAGGCGCATCGTGACTTAGATCTGTTTATCCGGCAAAGGGATGGTTTGAAGATTGTGAGTGTTGAGAAGCAAGCAGAAGTGATATCTCGTCTGAAGTTGGAAATGCTTCACCCATTGCGTGTTATTATAACCAACCGGGGACCAGACATAGAACTTGTGGTTGCTAATCCAGTTGAGTTATCTGGAAGGGGACGGCCAATGGTCTTCTATGACACGACACTTGCACTCAAGGTTCTTGGGATATGTGTCTTCTCGGTAAGAAATGTTTACTGTGTTTAATTAGCACTAAATGAACATGAACTCATGAAGATGAAGAGGTGATTGGATTGTGTAGGCTGAGATTGGAAGACATTCAACAGAAAATGGTGAGTGGGAAGTGTACAGGTTTCTTCTGGAAGAGAATTGCAATTACAAATTGGGAAGCAAGGTGGTTAAAAATCAGATTGTGGACAAAGTCAGAAGAACACTCATGGGGTGGTGAAATGAGCTCTTAATGAATGTGAGTGATACACATCATCCCTGTTGTCATCATAGGTTGTTCATGTTAATTGCTGGCTGATTATGAATTTGTTTACAATATACGTGGAATGTATTAACACCTGTTTATTACCTCTTTCATCGCAGGATTTGAATCTTGACCTTTTAGATATTCCGATAGAAGGGAGACACCTTATTGCTGTCAAAATGTCTTTTTGAAGATCCTTAAGGAGTTAATCATACAAGATTACCAGCACTTATGTTCTAATTAACTTGGCAATGATCTGATCAGAACAACCTAATTGAAACTTCTGAAAAAATGTTGTGAAAATCACTGATTTATAATGGGTTTGATTGTATAATGTATACGATGTATGACTTAATCAGGGCCGGCCCATCAATAGAATTGGGGAAGCCATGGGCTTGGGGCCCCCAAAAACACAAGACCCCCAATTTTAGAAAAAAGTTCAACCAGGCAATTATTAAAATTGATTACACACAAAAGCTTACAAAAGGCTCGCTCTGAAACAAAATAACCTACAGAATAGTCCCACTCCTATTTAAATTCCAATGGCAACTAGCAATAGGTAAGTGTTCTATTCATGTTATAATGTTTGCTTTAGATTTTAATTGTTTTCTTATTCTTTGTTTTTGTTAGACAAATGATACGCATCTTAGGAAATAGATTATTTCAGCTACGCAAAATATATTTAAGAATTATAGTTGGACAGAGCATTAGCTAATTTTGATTAACAGACTTAACCTAATAAAAGTTCCTGAACATATGAAACTATAGCTAATTTTTAAATATATTGAAAAAAAAATATGCATTTCTAATTACAGCCCAAATTTTTTTTGAATAATGGCTTTATATTTGTACTTCGCTCGGGGCCCCAAAATAATTGAGCCGGCCTTCGACTTAATTTAGTCAATAGTATTATATGTTTCACAAGGACATTTAGTTCCATCTTTATTTAGATTTAGCAACTAAATTCAAATTTATAAAGTTTTGAGGAGTCGAATGTGAAAATTAGAACCTTTTTGACAAGCCGAGTTTAAAATCTTATGGTACTTTATTTGGGATATCGTCATGCATCAAACTTTTTAGAAAATATAGTATATTAGTTTATTTACCTGCATCGTATAGCAGCGGTGTTGTGACGTGATAAAGTATAGACTATAATAAATTGAACGTGGATTAATTAGAATTTATACTGTAAAAAATATTATATTATACATGACTCTAAACATAATTTACGTCGAAACGTAGATCTACTTAAAATGTATATTAATATACGAACGTGTAGTGGTGCCATATGCGATATGATAAAATACAGACTACAATCAGAGTGACTCATTTGAAAAGAAATATCTTTCAAATTTCTTTATACTATTAACCTATAGACGCTTAAAAACAATCCAATAGGCAGAAAGACATTTTTAAAATTGTTCTTGACACAACTAAAGTATAAACATTAGTATCTATTAGATTATTATTTAAAGTTTTCATGATAAAGAAACTGCAAAGATAATATGATGGCAGTTATATATCAAACATAGTATTAATTTTATCTTTTAAATACGTATTCATTTTATCTCTTAAATGCGTATTCATTTATACTCATAGAGAAAGTTTTTGTTACAACCAAAGACACACTTTTAGCCCTAATTTTGGATTCACTACATTTGAATGTACACAATTCAAACCGACAACCTTTTAGTTAAAAAGCACATTTGAGGACATAAAATTCATATAGACACATGTATACTCGTCTAACAAAACAATCAAAATATGGATTGGCGGTAAAAGATGTTGGTAGTGCAAAGGAGACGTGGATTCGAACTGCCAGATAAACATTCTTGGCGGCTAGCCACCAACAATGATTGACACCCCCATATTAGGGTTTGTGTTGTGTAAACGGCAGGTTAATTCTCACTCTCCTCAATGTGGATGGACTCGTAGCCATTTCTTCCCTTGTCTAGCCTTTGTGGTGTGGGTGTCAAAGTTCGGTTTGCGAGTCTAGTAAACTTAATTATTATTATTATTATTAGAGTTAAATTTGATTTTGTTCCCTGAGATTTTATGAAAATAACTATTTTTCTTCAAAAATATTTAAAACATTATTTCAATTCACTTTAAAAGTTTCATAGCTTGTTTCAATTTAGTGCAAAAGTTTCATAGGTTGTTTCAATTTCAATCTAAAAAATAAAACTTTTCAACTGAAATTGAAACAAATAATAAAACTTGTGAACTAAATTGATATTTTAAACTTTTAAAGAAAAATAAATATTTTGTCAAACTTTAAAAAGTTAAATTAAAATCAACTTTATTATATATTTATGTTTTTAATTAAGGGTCCTAATAAAGGGACACCCAATCTTTTAATCAACACCCACCTATACGCCGCGTATAGGTTCATACGCGGCCCTTGCCCGACGTATAGGTATCGACCATTAATGAGCCATTAATGTATGATATTCCACGTCACATCAGTCGACCTATACAGGGCGTATAGGTCCATACGCCACGTATATAGGTCTATGTCATATATGACAAGTGGGTAGGTCCCCGACTGCTGCACCGACAGCTATACGCGTCGTATGAGCGTATAGCTGTCGGTGCAGCAGTCGGGGACCTATCCACTTGTCATATACGACACAGACCTATACGTGGCGTATGGACCTATACGCCCCGTATATGTCCATTTTCATTGTTTATATAAAGGGAGGCAACACATTCGCTCGTCTAAAAAAACGTAAAGGTTCGAAATCTCCAATTCATTCGTTCGTGATTGATGGTTTGATTTAAGATCGCAAGAAATTTAGGTTATGTTGTTCAACATTTTCTTCTCGCAAATAATTTACTCGGTAATATTATATATTCTTACTTCTGTAAGTATTTACATACATATATACATATATCTGAATTGGATACTTAAGAATCGTTTCAACTGACTCGGGTTCCATCGGTGTTAGTCGGTTACGGTTAAACTGAATAATTTTCAAGATTTTATCATAACCGACTAATACCGTAGAACCCGAGTTAGTTGAAATAATTATTAAGTAATCAAGACATTTATGTGTACGTAAGTATGTATATAAATAAAGTAAGAGTTATAGTTTACCTAAAAATTATTTTGAAGAAATAGTTGATCCACGTAACCCTATTTTCTTTCCAAGTCATGCGCGTAAACGTTTCATTCGCCTGAACAAAGGTCGTGCTCCTGAACAAAGGTCATGCGCCTAAGTCATGCGCCTAAGTCTTGGACGCATGAGCACTATACGTGGCGTATGATGAGCACTATACGTGGCGTATGGGCCCATATGCCACGTATAGTGCTCATGCGCCTAAGACTTAGGCTCATGAGCACTATAGGTGGGCGTATGGACCCATACGCAACATATAGTGTTCATGCACCTAAGTCTTGGGCGCATGAGCACTATACGTGGCGTATGGGACCATACGCCACGTATAGTTGTCATGGCCCAAGACTTGGACGTCCCAACTATACGTGGCGTATGGACCCATACGCCACGTATAGTTGTCAGACGTACTTTTAAAGTGTTTTGTACCATGTACGAATATACGCAGCGTATGGCGTCATATGGGGCAAACGTGGCAAGCCCATACGCCGCGTATGGGTCCATACGCTGCGTATAGGTGTCATACGCAAGCCTATACGTGGCGTACGACGCCATACGCTACGTGTAGGTGTCAGACGTCCTTTTAAAATGTTTTTGTACCATGTATGAATATACGCAACGTATGGTGCCATACGTGGAAGACGTGGCAAGCCTATACGTGGCATATAGGGCCATACGCTGCGTATAGGTGCCATACGCAAGCCTATACGTGGCGTATGGGTCTATACGCCACGTATAAGTAATTTCAAATATGACGGGACACAAGATTCGTTTTCAACTATATAAGAACGCTTTCGATAATGCTTTCGATCTCTGTAAATCTCAAACGTGAAAATCTCAATCGTATCTTTCTCTCAAAATATCACACTTTTCATTCGTTCATTATGTCGTTTTGGGATGGTAACTATTTGTTTGGTGAATATTCAAATGAATATTCAAGCGTTTCGTACGTGGCGGATAGTAATCAAGATGATTTGTACGTTCAATCTTCTTACTAGATAAGACTGCCAGATTTAAACCAATCGTATGTTCCCGATGATGAAGTTGAGTTTTGCCGAGAGTCAAGTTACGACACACAACTAAATAATATAAACTTTCTCTCGAGTGATGAAAAACAAACGACGAAAGTATCGTTTGAAACGTCTCAAGAATTTTTATCACTCAATGAGCTAGTCTGTTGGGCTGTTAATAGGGAACGTAATAATAGTTACGTTATTATTACACGAAGATCAAAGAAAAAAGAAGGTTATATCGTAAAGGTATGGCTTATCTGTGATTGTGGTGGCTAACACGAAAGTAAAGCAACAGTTGACGATCTGGTAGTAAAAAAATGGATGTCCTTTTAAATTAGTAGGGATATACGACAACAAACGTCGTTCGTGGAAATTAGAGGTGAGAAGTGACGAACATAACCATGATCCCGCTCAACATATGGAGGGGCACCCATTTGTAAGAATGTTTTCTCAAAACGAATACAATTTGGTGGAGCAGCTTATTGATTAGAAAATGGACCCTCGTAGCATCTTATCAGCTATAAAAAAGCAAAATCCTAATAACGCATCAATAACTAAAGACGTATATGACGCTCAATATAAGATAAGAAGTGAAAGAAAAGTCGGTAAAACACCAATGCAAGTTTTAGAAAACCTTTTATCTTCTAAAGGTACGTTTATTACACCCGAGAAGATCCCGATACAAATGTCGTAGAAGATATATTTTTTTGTCATCCTAAATCATACGTCACTTTGTGTGCATTTCCGCACATGCTGATGATAGATGCTAGATATAAAACAAACATGTACAAACGTCAGTTTGTTTAGATTGTTGGTGTGACCTCTACACACAAGACATTTTGTGTTGCTCATGCGTTTATTAGCAAAGAACGGGAAGATAATTTTGAATGAGTGCTTAATAGATTGAAAGATACGTTAAACAAGTGTATGGAGTCGCGCGTCATAATAACAGATAGAGATCTTGCTTGAACGCATGTGTTAAAGTATTTCCGAATGCTTCGAAGTATTTATGCAAGTGGCATATTGATGAAAATATCGCGAAACACTGTAAAACAAGTTTTACAAAAGATGACTGGAGAAAGTTTAAATATGCATGGGCACGTTTGTGTGAGTCTCCCAAGCCGGAGATTTACGAGTATAACTATAACCTTCTTTACGAACGACTAGTTGAAGCGAATCGAGAAAGTAAGTTTTTCATTACATACATACATACAATACTGTTAAATATATAATTTAATTATGTTTTATTATATTTTAAGAAGTATTGTCATATATAAATAAAAACTGGTTAGAGAGTTACAAATAAATGTTTGTATCAGTCTGGACTAACTCGAACCGTAATTCTGGCCAACACATAACAAATAGGGTCGAGAGTCAGCATGCAAATTTAAAAAGATATCTTAAATCAACAAATAGCTCACTGGATAGACATGCGGAGTTTGTAGATCAATTGGTGAACGCACACGAGGTAAATTTAAAAGAAAGCTTTGAGACAAACAAAATTAAAATCATGAATCATTATAAACTTCCGTTATTTGATTACTTACGAGGCAAGGTTTCACACAAAGCTCTTGATTTATTAGTTGCCGAAAATACTAAATTGCATGTGATGCGCTCTGCAAATGCAACGTGTAGTTGCCGTCTTTTCACTAGTTGTGGCTTGCCTTGTGCTTGTTGCCTGGAAAAATATGAACATTCTAGTAATAACCACTCTATCATTATTATTTTTCTGTTACATTAATAAATTATATATTAATTTATACTTTATAATGTAGGCACTAAAATTCCATTAGATGCAATTGACGTATTTGGACGAAGCTTGATAAAATTAAACCATCATATATGGTGGATGAAAAAGTCGATGTTGAAGAAGAAATAAAACGCGTGAAACAACAAATAATGACACAACCCACAGCTGTAAAATTTAGTTTGGTGGAACAAATAAAAAAATTATGTATCCATGGAAAAATAACAAAAACGACTGTTGTTCAAACAGATATTCGCGGTCGTCCAACGTTAAAGGTTCAATAACAAAAGTATGACACTCAACAAAGTACGTGCGACATGCCGAGACATAGCTCATTTATTGCGTCTCACATTACCGGAAGAACAACTTCGGCTGTAAAGCCTTAGAAGCTCGCCATGCAACATAGTCGTTCAACGTCTTCTAAAGTATCACAAAGTACTAATGAGTTTTCATCGATTGTCTGAGATCACCAATTAAACAATATAAACAGGTTAAAAAATTGGATTCCATCAATCTTTCATGAGTATATTTCACGTATACGAGATGTTCGACCCGATGAGAATTGTGGTTTTCAATCTATAGCTTTAGTCTTAGTGTTTGATGAAAATAAGTGGATGTATGTGCGGACACAACTTTTAGAATAGTTGGACATACATGAATTGGAGTATAGAGAAGTTTTCGATACTTTGTACCCCGGACAGCATAACGACTTACGTCACACCATAGATTGGCAAAGTGTGGAACCTGCACCAGAAGAACATTGGATAATAATGCCGTATACGGGAATAGTGGTTGCTCAAAAGTTTGGAGTTATTCTTCATTTATTAAGCAATAATGGTTGTCAAACATTTTTCCCATTATGGGCTGATCCGAAAACTGTCATGGCTCATCATGTCGTATCGATTGTTCATGTAAACAATAATCATTTCGTCCACGTTAAGTTAGAAGGAGATTATCCGATGCCCATATTAAGTAATCTTTGGATTTTTAACCGAAACGTACGTGCTGCAGAATGGGAAATTATGTATAGGATTCGTATCTCGGAATACAACACAATAATAGATAATAACCGAGAAGCCCCAGCTTATATAAATTTATTTTAATTCATAATTTGTAATATGCGAATTATATATTTTAATTTTAATTTTATTATTGTATTCGTATTTTTTAGTATTAAAATGTTCGAATAGTTTAAATTCAATTTTTAGAAAATAAAATAAAAAATTCAATATATATATATATATATTAAAACTCAAAAAATTAAAAAAATATTAAAGCTATACGTCGCGTATGGGTCCATACGCGACGTATAGCTCTTCGAACCACTATATCTTTGAACTTTTCTCACTTTAACCCTACCACACACTTCAAAAAAAAAACTCTCTCGTATAGGCCGATACTACACATATTGTTCGTCGATTTTTCTACATCCAGAGATGTATTATTGTTCCTACATCATTATTATGTTAATCGTTCACTAATTTAAACGTTAAAGTAGTGTTTTATGTGTTATAATGGTTGATTTAAAAACTACTCCTATGAACTATACGCCACCTTAGGCCTGCGTATAGGGTTATACGCGACGTATAGTTCATTAGTTGAGGAGAAGATGAAACGGTTCAACCCTATAAGCGGCACGTGTAGCGTATAGGCTATACGCGGCGTATAAGTGGTTGGGCTAGAGCTATACGTGGGTATGGACCCATACGTGGGTACCTTATACGTGGTGTATAATGCTATACGCGGCGTATAGGGGGGTTGAGTCGTGTATAGTTATGAGTCGTTGCAAAGTGACGATACGCGTTGTATTTGTTTTCAAACTGTTATATTTATATATATTCGTTTTTTTATGCAGATATGTCTTCTGATTCAGAGATTAAGGCTAACGTTATTGACGTTATTGCCGATTATCCTTGGCTACAGTTTGAGCCCAGTTCCATTGAGCACGCTAAGTGCTCAAAATTCATACGTATGAAGATCGGTGATCAAAAGGCCGTCGATTGGGAGGTGATGACCGAAATCAGAGAGCGCGATAGACGTGCTGCTATTATCGGAGACGATACGCCATGGAGTCGTTTATTTGAGATCGCGTTTTTACCTTCTTACCATGAGCTGACGGTGGAGTTTTTATCCACCTTTACTTATATTCGTCCTGATGAGATGGAGGAGGACGATCAGCGTTCCAAGATTTCGTTTATGCTATGTGAACATTCACATCAGATGTCCATTGAGCAGTTTGCCGTTATCTCGGGACTTTATTTTGAGCCGGAAACTGTTACCCCTCTATTTACCGACATTAGAGATCCTCTCATTCGTTACTTGCATCGCATGATCGCCACATCTGTCACGGGACGTGGCAAGAGTCGGGAGTGGTGTACCATTCCTGACTTATTTACTTATATTGTTTGCTTACGGGGACCAGGTGCAACCTGGCGAGATGTTTGGCAGAGCATTTTGCTCCGTATTATCATCATCAGGAGCGAGGAGCGGTGTACGGCGGCGCGTACATCACGGTGATTGGTCGTGCTTTAAGTTATCTTCCTCGGCATCTTGCTGACGTATCTCCCCCAATCGAGCCGGTCAGATTAGATCGTCGTACGTTATTCGGCATGCGTATTATACGCCAGTTTCTGGGTGGCATACGATTCTCTCTTCGACCCGGGGAGATCTGGCAGCCAACACCTGTTCAGCAGCTCGACGTTGACCATCCACAGCAGCAGCAAGAGCATATTCCGCATGATCAGCCACCACCCGACGAGCAGCCACATGATCAGCCGCTAGTACATCATCCACCATCTCAGCCACAGTTCCCTCGACATTTTATAGAGATGTGAGGCTGCCTGCATGTATGGAGACATTTATGCAGGACATTTCTACGAGTTTACGGCAACATAGTCGTAGGCTCGATCGAGTTGAGGATCTTATTGATTGGCACGTTCAGCTAGATATTGCACGAACACGTGCTGCTGGTATTGATTCTCCGGAGTTGCCACCGCCTCGACATTACCCAGACTCGTCGTAGTTTTTATATTATTACTAGCATTGTAACTTTTATTTTGTTATGAATTTTAAAAACTTTGTTATTTATATTATCAGTTTATATTTATCTTATATGTTTATTATCAGTTTATGTTTATCGTATATGTTTTATTAGTTAATTAATATTTAAAATTGTCGGTTAATAAGTTATAAAATATAACTTATACGCAAAATTTATACGCAAAGGTCTTTAAAAAAATATATGTAAAAATAACATAAAAAACTAAACACCATAACCTATACCCATACGCGGCGTATAGGTTCATTATGCTCTTCAGCCAAGACAAGAAAAAAAATTGTAACATATACGCGGCGTATGGTCCTATACGCGACGTAGAGCCCTGCGTCTGACAGACGTTTCTGACATGAACTGTCAGGGAATGTTTCTATTCCCTATACGCCGCGTATATGAAATAAAAACATTACCCGACAACCCACCCTATACGCGACGTATGGAGTCATACGCAACATATAAGGTACCAGGATGTTGATTGATTTAAAATTTAGGGTGTCTAAATAACCCGACCTTAATTAAAAATGAATGATGGTAAGGGATACGTGAGGTTGTCTGATCGTTGTCTGGTTGCAACGCTGCGTGTGCGTGTGGTGTTGCGTTGCTGCCACGCCGCATCTCATCGGCCACCACCTCCACCGAAACATCTTCACACCCAAACATTTATTATTGATTCATTCATTCTTCCAACACACGCATCATCATCCAACCTAGGGTTCGCCCTTAATCATTTTCTTTTCTTTTCAAATGCTCTGTTATTCCTCGCTTACAGAAGAATGGCACCAATAGCCTACACCCAAAGAGCCTCTGCTTATTTCTCTGCTCTCACTCAAGCCATCGACAAAAAGCTTCAGAGGGTCAGTTCTTGTTCTTGCATCTTCCATTTGTCAATTGACCCATCTGTTTAATACTATTACGATGGGGGTTTTAATTCATCGATTGATTTTGCATTTCTTCTTTAGGCACTTGCTTCACCTTCTCAGAGACGTGACTTGTTACAAGAGCTGTTTGCGGATATAGCTTTACAAGTTGACGATAGAGCTAGAGGTAAGTAATCCACCCCTTTGCTTTCGGTATTGCATGCAAGATTGTGAATTTTTAATTTAAGAATTGATTTGGGTTCTAAAAGAATTGAAGTATTTCAAAGAAAATAATAACTTTTTGGTATTAATTTGGTAATCGTAATCATATCAGATGTTCATTTGGTTATTAATTAATTTTATCTTAACAATGACACTTATACTACTGTTCTGGATATAGTATTTGTCTTCCATTGATGGTTAAGGTCTCATTTATCTTGAAAGTGAATGATTTGTGTTAATATTTTTGTATTTTGTCATTTTTATATCTAAGAACATGGTCTCATTTATCTTGAAAATGATATGGTCTATGCATCCTTTGTTTTACTACTGATTGTTGAAGTAAGTGCTTCAACAAGAAAGAAAGCTGAGCTATAAGCAGAGTTTGATGGGCGTTATTAGTTGAATAAATAAATCATATGGCCATGTAATTGTTGGTGGTTAAATATTCCATCCAATTTGAAGAATGGTACTTTCCAAATTAAAATCAGCTTCCATTTTTTGTATTCTAATTGTAATAAAAACTGGTACTGATTGTTATTTCTGGATAATACTTACAAGGTGGTAACCCCTCTATATATAGAGGTGGAAACCCTAATTCAAGGCCCATGGGCCAATTTATCAGGCTAATACAACTGGGCTAACTAACTAATCTATTTAACTAAACTATTTACATTAACACTCCTCCTCAAGTTGGTGCATAGATGTTAATCATGCCCAACTTGTTACATATAAAATCTATTTGAGTCTTCCGGAGTGGTTTCGTGAAGATATCAGCAAGTTGAAACTCTGTCTTAACATGGATTGGTTGAATGGATGCCTCTTCAACCTTCGTACCAACTACCCGATCCCTGATTACTTGGCTATATGAATGGCAGATTGATTATCACAATATAGCCTCATCAGGTTATTTGAAATAACCCCAAGTTCTCTGAGAAGACGACGGACCCAAATCATCTCTGATGTAACATCTGCCATGGCTCTGTACTCAGATTCAGCGCTAGATCGAGACACTGTGTGTTGTTTCTTGCTTTTCCACGACACCAGATTTCCTCCAACAAACACACATATCCAGTTGTAGATCGTTGTGAAAAAGGGCAACCTGCCCAGTCGGCATCGGAGAAGCATGATACTCTGCCATCTCCTTCTTCTGTAAAGGCGCCTACACGACAGTGACCTTGATCAGAATACGGAATCCCCAACCCTGGAGCGGTTTTAAGATATCGTAATACACGTAGAGCAGCGTTCCAATGTCCTGTGTATGGGGCGGACATAAACTGACTTAGAACACTAACCGCAAATGAGATGTCCGGACGAGTGACAGTCAGATAGTTAAGTTTTCCTACTAGACGTCTGTATTGCTCAGGATCCTTCATCGGACTCCCATCTTCAGGAAGCAGCTTTCCGGTAGATAGCATTGAGCTATCTACTGGTTTGCAGCCCAATAGACCGCATTCAGATAACATATCAAGAACATACTTTCGTTGTGATAGGAGAATTCCCTGTGATGAACGAGATACTTCTATACCAAGGAAGTACCGGAGTCGGCCAAGATCCTTAATCTGAAACTGTGACTGAAGAAACTGTTTGAGATTTGTGATCCCAACTTCATCATCCCCTGTGATTATCATATCATCCACATAGACAACCAGAATAATCCTTCGGCCCTGGTGATGCCTAAAGAACACAGAATGATCATAGGCACTACGAGTCATCCCAAATTCTCTCATAACATCAGAAAATCGTCCAAACCATGCTCGGGGGGATTGCTTAAGACCATACAATGAGCGACGTAATCTACATACCTTTGAAGCCTCCTCCTCAACAATGTACCCAGGTGGCTGCTCCATATATACCTCCTCCTCAAGGATGCCATGAAGAAATGCATTCTTGACATCAAGCTGATGGAGCGGCCAGTGATTAATGGCAGCAAGAGCAATAGAAATACGTACCGACGGCATTTTGGCAACAGGAGAGAAGGTCTCATCATAGTCAATACCGTAAGCCTGAGAATAACCTTTAGCAACTAAACGAGCCTTCAAGCGAGGCACAGGTCCATCTGGGTTTGGTTTCACTGTGAACAGCCAACGACAACCAACGAGGCGCTTCCCGGGTGGAAGTGGTTGCAGATCCCACGTATGATTGGCCCGAAGAGCACCAATCTCTTCTTCCATAGCCTTTCTCCATCCTGGGTGAGCAAGGGTGGTCATCACATTCTTGGGAATCGGGTATGAGTCAAGGGCAGTAGTATAGGCATGACATTTGGTGGACAGGTGTGCATAGGAGACATAATCCTGAATAGGGTAACGGGTGTGATGTCTGGGTTCCCTTCGGAAGGCAATGGGTATATCAGGATACGGTGCACCAGGTGGGTCATAAACGGGTGTATCAGGGGTAACATGTGAAGTATCCGGTGAGGGAGAATCAGAGATAACAACGGGATCAGGAACAGAGGACGGACCAGAATCATGATCAGAGGGTAAATCAGGGGCCGCTGTCTTGTCCTTATGTCGTCTGGTATACGTGAATATCAGAGGAGGAGCCTCTGCTGGCAGGTCAGATGAAACAGGGTCCGAATGTGTAGCATCAGAGACCGGAGGAGCAGATGACACTGGGGGGATAGGAATGGTAGGGACAGTTGGTGACGCAGACATGTCAGGATCGGGATCGGAATCGGGAAATAAATCATCAAGACAATCGGGGGACTCAATGAAGAAAGGACAGGACTCATGAAAAGTAACATCGGCACTAGTAAAATAGCAACGAAGAGAAGGACTGTAGCACCGATACCCTTTCTGGACTTGAGAGTAACCAAGAAAAACACAATGGATGGCACGAGCATCAAGTTTGGTAGTTGTTGGACGATGATCGTGAACATATGCGACACAACCAAAGATTTTAGGTTCAAGAGGAAAAGAGTTGTGTGTAGGAAACAAAACAGAAAATGGGGTTTTCCCATTGAGAACTGAGGAGGGCATGCGGTTAATCAAATAAGCAGCAGTCAGGACCGCATCCCCCCAAAAGCGATGAGGTACATGAGAATCAATCATAAGGGTGCGGGTAACATCCAACAAGTGACGGTTCTTGCGTTCTGCAATGCCATTTTGTTGAGAGGTATATACGCAAGATGTCTCGTGAACAATACCATGTGTTTTTAGATATGATGATAAATCTGCTGACATGTATTCTTTTGCATTATCAGTACGTATGGTTCTAACGGATGTGTTAAACTGATTTTGCACATACGCATGGAATTCTCGAAAGATGGAATTTAGTTCACTACGAGATTTCAATAAATAGACCCAGGTAGTACGAGAATAATCATCGATAAAAGTAACAAAATATTCAAAACCAAGAGTAGTTTTAACAGGGGAAGGACCCCAAATATCCGAATGCAAAAGTTCAAATGGATTACAGACTCGACTAGACACTCTAGGGGGATAGGGACGCCGGGTGTGTTTACCTAGCTGACACGACTCACAATGAAAATCAACAGAAACAGATAGATCCGGTCTCATTTGCCTCAGAACCGCTGTAGAGGGATGACCTAACCGGCAGTGGACTTCCCTGATGCTTGAGTCACAAATGTTTGCTGAAGGTTGTGACGATAAGGACAGACGGTATAGGCCTCCTGATTCAAACCCTGTGCCAATCAGACGGTTCGTCCCTAGTTCCTGAAAACACAATGTGTAGGGTAAAATTTGGCAAGGCAATTGTTTTGTTTGGTAAGTTGGCTTACGGAACAAAGGTTATCGGGAAACTCGGGTACATACAATACAGAGGAAAGGGTCAGGTTTTCCGAGTTACTAATGGATCCGATACCTTGAACAGGGCACGAGGATCCATCAGCAATTCGAACTGGGGGGTGAGATGTATGCTGTAGGTTTGATAATATACCTTGATTCCCAGTCATGTGATGAGTGGCCCCAGTGTCAACAATCCAAGATGAATTAAGGCTAGAAAACATACCTGAACGAGCTGAATTGGCTTGTGGGCTGTGGAGTTGAAGGTTCAATAATTGCTGAAATTTGTTATACTCCTCCTGACTGAGAGTGACAGTCGGGTTAGCTGGGCTGGCCTGATCCTGGGTATCCTCAGAGGCAGCTAACCTTGCTTTGGGTCGAGGAGGGGGAAGAGACCCAGGAGGACGATTTGGGCAGTTGTACTTTGTGTGTCCATCCTGATGGCAGTAATGACAAGTGATACCATTGCCTCGACCAAAACCTTTTCTTGTAGCTGACTGATTACCTCGACCGGTGGTTTTGCTAGCAGGTGCACTTGTATGCATGGCGGATGTGTCGGTAGTTCCAGTAGTTGCCCCTGAACCGTACATTTCTCGAAGCAAATGATAAATGGAAGCAACTGATGAAGTAGCGGTGGAGTTGCTCAACAATAACGGTCGAGCACTAGAGAACTTTGGTGATATACCGGCAATAAACATCATAATATCCATTTTATTGTTGCTCTCCTCCTGCAGCTTCAAATCGGTGGTCGGAGGGTACAACACCCGAAGTTCATCTCTGAGTTTTGAAAACCTGGTGAAGTAGTCAGTAAATGTCGAATCACCTTGTTCTGCTCTACTATATGCCTGAACAACTGAAAAGGCATGTGACAGCGACTCTTTAGCAGAAAAAGATGAGGACAAGTGATCCCACATTTCTTTAACAATGGAAAAGTTCTGAGCAATAGTAAGTATTTGTGGCTCCATGGCATTCCACAAGGCCATCTGAATACCACTGTCATCAATCCGCCATTCACGGGTAACCGGATGTGGAGGGATTGTTGTCAAGTGGTCTTCCTTGTCAAGACTCGCAAGTCCTTTTTCGACAAAGAGACTCCATGAACTCCAATTTTTGGAGTCAAGTTTCACAGGAATACGTAAAACCGAGTTGTAATTGATAATACCTGGAACAATCTGACCGGACTCGGTTTTGGTTTCTTTCACAGATTCTTCAGCCATTGACTAAATTCGAACAGATCTGAAAAACGAGTGGATACCTGGAGCAGAAACGAGAAAGGTGTCGGAGCAGAAAATTGACCTTGCAGATCAACTGGAAACTGAGTCGCGAGCGTTCGGGTGTGAACAGGGTCGCCGGAGGTGGGTCCACGCGCCGCCACTCGCCGGCGCGTGAGGAACAGGGGCAGAAGGGTGGTGGCGCGTGAGCGCGTGTGGGCTGCCGGACGGCGGCGGTTTTTTCAGGGTATGCAAATCGGGGGGTGGCGAGGATGATGGTGGCAGTGGTGAGTTGTAATTGTTGCTCGAAAAAAGATTTGGTGAAGGCAGCCTCTTCTTGACCGGGAATCAGAAACGGGACAGGTAACGGGGCTGGATTCGTACCGAGAGCCTTGTGGCTCTGATACCATGTAATAAAAACTGGTACTGATTGTTATTTCTGGATAATACTTACAAGGTGGTAACCCCTCTATATATAGAGGTGGAAACCCTAATTCAAGGCTCATCAAGGCCCATGGGCCAATTTATCGGGCTAATACAACTGGGCTAACTAACTAATCTATTTAACTAAACTATTTACATTAACACTAATAATTTCAAGTCCAACTTAGAACACTTATGTATAGATACACGCCTAAACATAGATCGTGTGAATTTGGTATTATTTTCAAAATCTAGTGGATTACCTAAAACCAGGGTTTCTAAAGTTGAAATTTTGGTATTCTTTTGAATGAGCAAATTTGGAGGTTTTTATTTAATTCCATGATTAAACATGTGCATCTTGGAAGTAGTCCGCAAATTCCTAGTGGATTTTTATCGATCAACTTGTGTTTTGACAATCTAGAAACATGATTTGTTTGCTTAAGCATCCACTTAATCCCCGTAAGAAAAATTAGCAAACTACCTACATACATAAAGTTGAGCGTAGTTTTTTACGTCAGTAGGTTATGGTGGGAAAAGCTTGTTGGATCTTAGCATATAGAATATTATGATTGCATACTACAACAATGAGGAAAGGGATGATTATAACTCAATTGGTTCTTGATTTTTCACGTCATCCTTATTTTCTAGCAATTAGGCATTTAGGGGTGAGCATAGGTCATTCGGTTATGGGCTACAACCAAACCTATAATTGTGTTTTGGATTTTGAACTTTCATAACCATCGGTTTCCATCGCAAACGGTTCGGTTATTGCAAAAGTAATGCTTATGGACGTGAGCCTATTCAAGCCTATTTCAGATTATAAATGCAGTCAAGTTTTGGACCAAACAAAAAAACTACAAACATGTAACTTTATATAGAAGGAGGGGCATGCGTATTGTTTATAAAAGTAGTAACAAAAGTTTTGGGCACATAATATGTTATTTATAAAAAATATAAAATATAAAGGTTGGTTTTAGTGACAGTTTGGTTATTTAATTTAACCATAACCAGACCATAAACATCGGTTATTAAAACCATATCCAAACCATTAGCCTCTATTGGTTTGGTTATTTTTAAGTTATTCTGTTTTATGCTCACCCCTACCTGCAATGAAATTAAAACAGATATTATCCTTGGCGGGGAAGATGCAACAGAGGTGCAAAATAAGAATCCACTATGCTTTTATGATGTACTTGCTGATCATTTTGCCTCCGAACCTGATGAACGGGGCAAACCAATTCTTGATTACATTGTTCAACTGTGGAGCCAGCCCTTCGCGTCTCATATATTTGCATTACTGTTTCATAAATGGGTATGTCTGTCATTATTGCACTAATGTCATAACATCAATAATTGTTCATTAAACGTTTGAGTCATTTACATTTCTCTTGTAGTTGTTTGAAGTCCAACTTAATAGTTCTGATCTCCTCCTTCGTTACTCCTCAGCTCTTGTCCAAGGTGCTACAAACGTCTTCTGGTATGGCATTCTGAACACATTTCTTTTAAATAACAATTTCTCTGAGCTAAACCATTGTAGCTTGTTATTACAAAATCCTTCATTGATTGCGAATTCTCTTAGAGTATCTGATATTTGTACGTTTATTTGTAGGATTGACATCCAAACAAACACAACCCACTTCCAGAGTCTTTTCCGGGTGAGACAAGCTTTAACCTTTTCTTTTTGTGATTGTGTGTGTTTTGTGCATACTGACCTCGAGATTGGTTTCTACTTTTAATTGGTTCTAGTTTCTTCTCGATGGTGTAGCATTGGTTCCTGAGAAGTTGAAGAAAATCCCTTGCAGGTTGAGTACTAATTCTTTACATATGGAAATTACTATACAGTTGATACATAATGCTATAAGAAAGTCAAAACTATATTTGAAGAAAGCATTTAATAATCTTGTATCTTCAGGCCCAACGGGATCTCTTTCTTCTCCTTTCAAGATTCATATTCCTTTACAATCTAGGTATAGTTGAACACTAAAAGTACTAGAAAACATACCTCTTTATGATATGCATCAAAATGTTCCGGTTGTGATCTCAAGGCTTCTTGCAGTTGAAAAGCTTGATAGCTTCTTTCAGAACTTTCCAGAATTTCCAAATGCTTTCTTGGTAGGGGGTCCTGCAGATATTTTTGTCATTGAACTTACTGATCAGGTGAGAGCCGTCATTGTATTATACATCCTATATTATCTTTATCATCCAGCATACAAGTACCAACAAGTTTAACATCTTTCTGTATTGTTTTTAACTGAACAGCTTCAAAAACTAAAAGTGGAACCCGTACTTTTACATTATCTCTCCCAAATAAAAGTTCTACAGGGTACCACTCCTCACTCGCAATGATTACACTTAATGTATGCAAATTCACAAAATTTGACATTTGGGGAGTCTAGTTCAGGTCTAGAGCTGAGGATGACAACTAGTACCAGACTTAAAACGTGCCTGTACAGCTTCACGTCTCCTGGTGGGCCCATGTATCCGACACGAGCTGTTCGTCATGCAGCCTGGGATGCCCTTGATTTTCTTTTCCCTGTCAGTAAAGTTCAGATTAGATGGAAATATCAATCTTTTAGACTCCACTTTTTTATTCTGATAACATTAAGTTCACTTATTTACTTTCTATTTTCAGGTTGGACGATATCCTCGACATATTATTAGCCTGTTTTTTCGGTTACTGTATCCCTGGTACTGGCCTTCATCTTGTTGGAACTTTGTGTGGTCATGTATACAGGCAATATTGCACCCAATCACTAGGCTAGTTTTTCCTAGCCACGAGTTAAGAGACTCCCATGTATCTTAAATGGGGGCAATATACGAAGTGATTTGTGGTGTTCATGCCCGAGATACATGAAGTAAATGTACTTATCAATGCTGCACAATCATGCTTCTGTTGTGCCTTGAATTGCATCATGCAACTTTGTTATTTCTGTAAGTTGTTTGCAAATACCCCTAAACGCTTGTTCCTTTGTAGTTGATGTTAAGTACAGATGGATAAACTAGATGGAACTGCAGTTCGGTTCAGTTCAGTCGGTGTAATTATATATACATACGTAGAATATGTTTTCTTAACGTCAAGTTTCTTTTTTTTTACCTTCAAATACCATGTAATCCTGCCCTTAAGAATTAAAATTCACATCATATTTATGAAGGCAATCATCAATACCGCTATACTACTAGCCATGGCCATATGTTCTTTTGTTAATCCTAATTGGGAGCCAAAAGATTGCAACTTTTCATAATGGATTGGGCAGAGTTTCCAGTTTTGATCTCCAACATGTTATAATTCTAATCAGCCAGCGTAGCTCGGCCCTAACTTTTTGGTATATGTTGGCTCGTAAATTCTTGGTAAAAGCTTACCTCGTAACTCACTTGAGCTGGTTGGCTTGTACAAAACATCTGAGCAGATGTAGCTTGTTCATTTAGTTTTTTCATCATTTATTTCTTTGAAGTTGTCAGTTTGGTAAGTATTTTTCAAGAAACCTTATAATTGAGACATTGTTTAGCTTGTTATTTGTGTATAGTTAATAAACATGAAATCATCCAAATTCAAAATAAATAAGCAAGCTTAACGAATCACAAGTGGACCCGAGTTGGATAATGTGGAATTGGAGTGTAGCAAACTTGGTTTGCATGGTTATGCGCCCTAGCTTGAGCTAAATGCGGTTCATCTCCCTCATCCAACATCCAATCAATCATGAGTTCCAAATTACACATATTTATAGCACATACAAATTCTTAATGAACTAGTTTAATCATTTCAAGTCCATATTAGTTTCGTTAACCATTCTATTTAATCTATAAGTTTGTGTTTTTTTTACAAAGTATTCAGTACTAATTACATATGAAATAGAGTAAGAATCTTGCGATCCTGATTCTGGTTTATTGAAAGAAACAAAAACAATCCTGGACAAAACATCTTATAAAACCTTGGTTCCAAAGGCCGAAAATTTTTTATGCCTCAGCCCTCAGGGGTGTTTTATACATGTTATTGTAACATACATTAAATTCTAGCATAACACGATGGAAACAAAGAATATATTGACAAGAACTTATTTTGAGGCATGCTTCATTCCAATACCATTCAAGAAACCTCAAAACAAAGACTTGACAGATTTCAATCCTGGGTTTTCAATGGCGACCTACAGCATCATCACATGTCCTTCAAACCCGATCAACTACATAATGGTTTGTCTGAGCACCGCCAGCACTTCCTGTGGTAGAAACTCATGTCAAATCAAGAGTACTTGAGTAACCTGAATGTGCAACATGGACTAAAGAACAGCATCTCCACCAAGTGAAATAGTGGCCTCAGAACTATTTGTTCAGAACTGTGATACAACTTGAGGTGAATGTTTTCAGCATTGTTAAGAAAACTGCAGACAACATATTTTCATGGAAAACTCACCATCAAGCATAATGGTAAGTTCACCTATCGGTTTATAGAACCTTGAGACACAATTTGAAAGATACTAGCAAAACCTGTCATCATAAAGCGTCAACATATTCATCGATTCCAATCACTAGACACACGGACGAACAAACTAGAAGGTGGCACAAATCTCAAATCATAACCCTGCATCAACTCCTACACTTGAAACACAGCTTTGTGTGATGTAATGCCCTTACCTACCTCCATGACAATGCAAATTCCATCTTTTGTGGTTCTATGTTTAGAGGGTAGAATAAGATGCACCGGGTGGGGCTGACTTCAACAATTAAACCTCACCTCATATAGGTTCTACAAGAAGAGATTAACTGCCTGAAAATAGAATATAATCTTCACTTATTCCATTATGTTCAGCATCCACATGAGTGACCATTGACCAAATTCAAGAAACCACCGGATCATCGAGCAGCAAAAGCTTAATGAGATTGCAATCCAGTGTAACGTCATATGGTGAAACCGATTGCAGCTACACCCTGTGTTTCAGGTTTACCTGTTTTCCATATTTGTCAACAGGTTAACTCAACCCAGGGAAAATTGACGCTGATTATCATAATATGGCCATATATCAGGCCTTGAAACTCAAAACCAAACCACCTCCTATACCTGAACCAACCACATGCAAATATAAACAACACAGGAAGAGAAATGGAAAACTACCTCAGACTGATGTTGATGACTTGATGTATGATGTATGATACATGACAGGGACAGTGGATGGCGACGTTGTCTTCCCCATCATCTTCTACACAACTCACTGAGGGTATAAATGAGATACACTTTTGATTCCTTGGAAATTAAGGGAAGCTACAGAAAGTAGGGGCCACAAACTGACGCGCAGAATGAATACAATGGGTCCATCAACTAAATTAATGTTCTCACAAATTTATAAAATAACAAAAATAAAGCCATAAAACCTAAAGTTCTAGATCCTTCCCCTAGTACTTTTGTCAATAGCCTAGAGAGTTGGATGTTCATAGAATACAGACAATACTTGTTCCAACACACACGTTTAAGGAAGATCAACAAGCATGAGAGACGATTTAATTAGTTTGCATTGATTCAGCATGGTACTTCTCCAGATCGGCGTCAAGATCATCTGCAGATATCTTCTCTCCACGGCCTCCTCTTCCGCGTCCACGGCCCCCTCTTGCAGCAGGTCCCCGCCCTCCAGCAACACCACCACGCGATCTTCCAAATCCGCCATTTCTACCTTGTCCACTGTTTCATAAATACACCACTGATAAAGTGCGATGTCGAAAATACAAGTAAAATCATGTTATCTAAATATTAGGATATGATGTTTCACAAATTAAGCAAGTGTTCATAAGTCCACTAACATTTTACAAATGAGACAAACAAGCCCAGTTGGCTCACAAAGTGATTAATGTACTTCAAAGTTCAATCCACCCCATACATACCAGGGAGTTTCACCAAAGCGCAAATAAAACTTACGTTCATTTATGATTAAGAGAGGAGGATTACACATTAAGAGCTAATTGTGTGTGTTAATCTACTTGAAATGTAAACAAAGAATGTTAATGATAAGTTGACAATAAAGTAAACTTAAATGAAAATGAGTGAACATCAAACACAAAACTTAATAGATAAACTTGCCACTACTTTCATGAATTTTTGCATGTCTCTATTAACAATTATCTTAGTCACAAACTTATACTCTTAATCATACAGACCACCACCACATTACCATTCACTTAAAGAAAATTAAGCATTTTCTTTCACTAGTCAACGATAACATGATGAAACCATAAACCCCCTTCTACAGACACTTACAGAAGCACTACATAAAAGTATTTTTAGCATATCATCATACCATACAATGTTATTTGATAATCAAGCATCAGATTTTTAGCAATCGAACATTCTAATAACAATCAAATCCATACCCATACCTTCTAGGATAACCATTCATGTTTCCCATAGAGTTGTTTGCCATCGGAACACTTCCAACAGGAGCCACCAGGTTTATCCCCACCATCTCTATTTTCATCGGCTTCCCATCAAGCTGGACATTATTATACCTCTTGACCGCTGCTAACGCATCTTGTCGTCTTGCATAAACAATCTCAGCCGTCCCCTAAAACAAAACTAAACCATAACTCGCAATACAACATATCAAAACCATCTCCAACACAACACACAAACTGACAAACATTAAAACACACCTTCGATCTTCCACTCCTGTCATAATGTATAGAATACTTCTTCAGATCACCGACTTCCGCAAATAGCTCCTGCACAAACCAAATTAAGCTAATTAACCTCATCCATACAAGATTAACAAACTTAAACATACATCGATCAACAAGTAACCAAATCACCAATTACCTTAATATCCTCATTCGATACTCCGTAATCGAGATTCGATATGTATAGCTTCGTTCCCGTTTCAATCCCAGACGACCGACCACCACCACCGTTCCCCATGCTCTGATCCGCAACACCGAACATATTATGACTCCAAGCAGCATCAGGTGCCTAAATCAGACGCACAAAACCTTTACAAACACACTACTAACCATCACCTACATCTACTAGCCAACCAAATAAACTCAACACAAGCATCAGATCCACCCGATCTAAACGAATCAATCAACCTTAGGTCCGCCGTAAGGAGTGGCTCTGTAAGCACCGCGGTTGTTGAAGCGACGTGTAGGTCCGGGGCCGGAGGCTCGACCGCGGCCGCCGCCGCCGCCGCCGGCGGACTTCTTGTTGTTCTTGATGAGATCATCAAGCGACATGTCTAAAGCAGCACCAGCCATTGATCTGGATACTGTATTGATAGAAAAAGTAGATTTTTTAAAGGATTTCTGGCTGCAGATGTGATGCGATATGAGATGAATGAATTAGGGTTTGAAATTGAAGGGGATTTTCGGCAAGGTGCGTATGATTGAGATTCAGAGATTTGCCCCAAGATTTGTATGTTTTCGAAAACATATTTTTGTTCATTGATTTATATTTGAATGAGCAAGGATTTGACAAATAGGTTTCGTGGTGTAGTTGGTTATCACGTCAACGTCTCCGGTTCGAACCCGGGCGAAGCCATACTTTTTAGTGTTTAATAAAAGTTTCATTTTTTATTTACTAATCAAGTTTTAGAATTGTTCTAATTATGTTACTTATAAAGATTTTTTATTCTAATCAGGTCACTCGTAAATTTTTTTTTCCTAATCAGATCATTAAAGTTTCAGAATTAATCTAATTAGGTCATTGATAAGTTGTAAAAAAATTAAAATATTAAAGTTTTATAAAAAACTAACAATATTTATAAAAAAAAACTCAATTATTTTAAAAAAAATTTGTGAATTATTTAAAACAATAAAAAAATATAAGTGACCTTATTATAACACTCCTAAAACTTTAATAACCTGATTGGAACAAATAAAAGATTAATGACCTAATTGCAATACTCTTAAAACTTTAACGATCTGATTAAAACAAATAAAAATATGTGACCTAATTGAAACGCTGTTAAAACTTGATTACTATTCTGTAAAGTTTTCCTTTAAACTTATTGTCCTTTTTGTTAATATACGTTATTTATTCTATCATGACCAGCAATCGATTGCGAAATTTTTTTATTTACTTGCAAATTACCCGTATGTGATAAATATAGGTGTCACTTTTGGAAACGGTGCGGATACTTTATTCTGTTGATAACGTGTTGCAACATAGAAAGAAATATAAGAGAACACTAGGAAAATAATTTCATTCATAACTCTTGTTTGGCCGACATTCACATTATATAATAATACATAAACCTGTAATCAACCGTATATTAAACATGCTGTTTAGTCCTCCTAAGAGGTTATAATTTCTGTATATTGAGTATAGGATTTATAACAAGACACTCTTTCTACCCTTTGAAAATATACTTATTCTCTCATATCTTGAAGCAACAACCACCAAATTATTAATTGTGACGGTTGGATTGGTTGTCGACCACCACTTCCACCTCTAAATCTTCTGTATCTGTGCTTTTTTTATTCGGTTTCTTTGTTTGATCCTTACCATTTTGCTTATTTGAATCCTTATATACGCAATAAAGGATCATCTGAACGATCCCAAATAAGAATCCAGCTACATTTGGTACTTATCAACCCAAACAAACACGTTAGATCATTGTCTAATACCAGATTAGTGACGAAAAGTGGTCGCTAAATGTCCTTTACTTACCGCTATGTAAAAGTCATTTACAAAGAAGCCATAGAAGAACCATGCGGTCGCGCATAGAGTGAGCGAGAACGAGAGCATGAACGGCATGTACTCCACACTCTTTGTCCGGATCACTCTCCTCTGCATAAACGGATCATACTATAAGAGGCAAAATTTGTTCTTTTTGTGACAGTTTTTTGTTTAGTCGCTATATGTTCATCGACGCGAAACCCAAACTGTTAGGATTGTGTAAGTCTTACCATGATGCTTAGAGGAGCAGCAAACACTGCAAGATTGATGACAGCACAAATCCACCCTACAAGTTCAACTCTTTTTGGGCCTTTTACCAAAAACATAGAGAATACCATCACAGTACAAGCCCAACCCGGGTAGGGCTGACGTGTCACACAAACAGTAAATCAGAGGTTGATAACGATAAGATTAAAGTACTAAGAAACACTCAAATCCTTATATAGATCCAAATAACTTAAATAAAGTCTTAAAATCAAAATACTATTAAGTCTTTTTGATCCAATTATTCTCATCCTAACTTCTTGAGTTAACACTCTTCACTCGTTCCCCTGAGCCCCTTGAGTACCTGCTATAAAAATAAGAGAAAACAACAAAAGAAAATACGGCTGAGCCAAAGAATGCTCAGTAACGGAAATAAACGATAGCAATACAATGATCAATAATGATAACAATGAGATGATCAAGTTGAAAATCAAATGATAATGATCATCTAAAAGGAATACCCATATGAGCCAATAATAATAACACTTAACAATGTGTACATTAGCTGCAGTTCTAATGCACCAATATGTGAGATAGGAATGTGGGCACACACACCTAACCATCTCACCAATAAACAATAACAATGATATCCTAGGATCGATCCATACGCCTCCTTTAACAATAATCAATATGTGTAACAACTTAGCACATAATAATAATGTAGAGACGCTGTGGTCTAATCGCTCTGCCACAGATAGAGCACGTCACTTGTGCCACAATGACGCCCTATGTCCCCATAGGTGGATGTGCTCGGGTATGGAGGTCAATAATACAATCAAGTCAATATAACACAATAAGTTACACTAGAGCTCATAACCCTTAATCAAGGTTACTAGCTATAATCAATCATTTAGGAAGCATGTGACAATGAGTACAAAGCAGATAAAGGCTATCACATGCAACAATATCAACTATACAATAAACACTTATAACAATAATCTTATGGATTTGATAACCAACAAGTCAAGTTAAGAATTCAAAATACAGATCAAGAACGAGAGGTATTCATGCTACGAGAGGGAAAGGTCGGAATCCGTACCTTATACACGAATGACAATAATCAGAAACAAAGTCTAGGCTCGGTTAACGTCGTGAGAACCTACGATAACGTAACGCAAATTATAGTTTGAAAAATTCCAGTTCTGCCTCTGTCTTTTCGCACTCGTTAAAAATACTAACGATGTCTAAAAATTCTGAAAATCTCCAGTTTACTAGATTAGTGAGTTCTGAACAACTTTCATTTAGAAAAGTTTCTGATTTGGATTACCGAAATATGAGAAAAACGTGGATCTTTACAGCTGCGCAGAACTGCTAGCTGTTATGAAAACGACTGTTTGGAGGTCTAAACGAATGAGTTTTTCGATGTTTTATATACCAACAGATTTGTCTTTCGACGAACTTCGTCACGAACATAAGATTTAACTGATTTGAATCTGTTATGAAAAAGTTATGGCCTCCGTAAGTTGGCTGTAAAAATACGGAACTAATCAACTATTTAAAGCTTATTTTTAAACAAAATGAACTATTTATAATGTTTGTTAATATTATAAATATAAATTGTTAAGGTTTTTAACAAATCAATTTACAGGAAATTGAGTGGGTACTTTCATATAAGAAGTTTTATGGTTAATCATAATTTTACTATTTATTTAAAAGAAATCTATAAAATAGTTAACTACATGTCTTTGTTATATAATTTTATAAAGGTTTAACTTAAAGAAAATTACAGAAAATTAAGGTTGCTGATGTAAAAATAAACAGAGCTTATAAAAGGACTTTTATAATTTTTGAAAATTTTTCTGTAATTTTTAAAGGCTTAGAAAGGCTTTAAAAAAATATGGCAGGGGCTCGGGTTCGAACCCGTGACCTCCTGCCCACAATCCCATATACAAACCAGTAAACCAAGGCATCCAGCCGCGGTTATCTTGGTTTCTAAATTCTTTTATCCAATGTTACAAACGATCCCCAAACCATATGAGCCCTAAGTTCGAATCCCACTCGATTGACCCCCAATTCAGTTTCGATAACTCTCGAAACCATGGGGCTTTTGTTCCCCAAGGAAAACCGAGTGTGTGTGTGTGTTTAATTGTAAATATGGTGTTGATTTGGTGGTTTACCTGTTGATGAATAGGTCGCGGTCACGGGTGATGATCGAATCATGCCCAAACAACCATCATAAACGAATTAAACTTGTGTGCAGCTTCGGTTCATGATAAGGAACAATAGCCCTTTGTTAATTTTGTTCAAAATCGATCGTAGGTGTGCTTTTGATTGAGTTGCAGGTTCGCGATGAGGGAAGGATCGAACGAGGTATTTCTTTGAGTTTCAATTGAAATTGAGTATTTTAACAGGTTGGAAATGATTACACCTTCGATAGTGCGTGTTTAATTTAATTCTTATTGCGGTTTTAGTGCACGATGGAGGTGATGGTCGGCCGAAAAGTTGAGAGATCGTGTGGCGGTTCCAATCGCACTCAAATATTAAATTATAGTGGTTCACGGGTTCGAATTATGCACGAAAGGTTGTCGGGAACAAATGATTGAGCTTAAATCGTTTAAATGTTGGTCGTTTGGGGTCGCCGGAGCCGACCGGATTCCGGCCGGAAGCCCGCCGGAAATGCGGGAGGGGTGGAGAGAGAAAGAGCTGGTTTTTTTTTCAAAATTACATATATGGTCCTTGTGGTTTACTATATTCATCATTTCATGTAAAAACTTTCTGTTACAGTTTCAAAGTTGGCAAATTTAACCCTGAACCTTTTATTATTGTTATTATTAATAACCTTCTTCTTATTATTATTATTATTATTATTATTATTATTATTATTATTATTATTATTATTATTATTATTTTTACGGGTATTATAACTATTCTGTAAAGTTTTCCTTTAAACTTATTGTCCTTTTTGTTAATATACGTTATTTATTCTATCATGACCAGCAATCGATTGCGAAATTTTTTTATTTACTTGCAAATTACCCGTATGTGATAAATATAGGTGTCACTTTTGGAAACGGTGCGGATACTTTATTCTGTTGATAACGTGTTGCAACATAGAAAGAAATATAAGAGAACACTAGGAAAAATAATTTCATTCATAACTCTTGTTTGGCCGACATTCACATTATATAATAATACATAAACCTGTAATCAACCGTATATTAAACATGCTGTTTAGTCCTCCTAAGAGGTTATAATTTCTGTATATTGAGTATAGGATTTATAACAAGACACTCTTTCTACCCTTTGAAAATATACTTATTCTCTCATATCTTGAAGCAACAACCACCAAATTATTAATTGTGACGGTTGGATTGGTTGTCGACCACCACTTCCACCTCTAAATCTTCTGTATCTGTGCTTTTTTTATTCGGTTTCTTTGTTTGATCCTTACCATTTTGCTTATTTGAATCCTTATATACGCAATAAAGGATCATCTGAACGATCCCAAATAAGAATCCAGCTACATTTGGTACCTATCAACCCAAACAAACACGTTAGATCATTGTCTAATACCAGATTAGTGACGAAAAGTGGTCGCTAAATGTCCTTTACTTACCGCTATGTAAAAGTCATTTACAAAGAAGCCATAGAAGAACCATGCGGTCGCGCATAGAGTGAGCGAGAACGAGAGCATGAACGGCATGTACTCCACACTCTTTGTCCGGATCACTCTCCTCTGCATAAACGGATCATACTATAAGAGGCAAAATTTGTTCTTTTTGTGACAGTTTTTTGTTTAGTCGCTATATGTTCATCGACGCGAAACCCAAACTGTTAGGATTGTGTAAGTCTTACCATGATGCTTAGAGGAGCAGCAAACACTGCAAGATTGATGACAGCACAAATCCACCCTACAAGTTCAACTCTTTTTGGGCCTTTTACCAAAAACATAGAGAATACCATCACAGTACAAGCCCAACCCGGGTAGGGCTGACGTGTCACACAAACAGTAAATCAGAGGTTGATAACGATAAGATTAAAGTACTAAGAAACACTCAAATCCTTATATAGATCCAAATAACTTAAATAAAGTCTTAAAATCAAAATACTATTAAGTCTTTTTGATCCAATTATTCTCATCCTAACTTCTTGAGTTAACACTCTTCACTCGTTCCCCTGAGCCCCTTGAGTACCTGCTATAAAAATAAGAGAAAACAACAAAAGAAAATACGGCTGAGCCAAAGAATGCTCAGTAACGGAAATAAACGATAGCAATACAATGATCAATAATGATAACAATGAGATGATCAAGTTGAAATCAAATGATAATGATCATCTAAAAGGAATACCCATATGAGCCAATAACAATAACACTTAACAATGTGTACATTAGCTGCAGTTCTAATGCACCAATATGTGAGATAGGAATGTGGGCACACACACCTAACCATCTCACCAATAAACAATAACAATGATATCCTAGGATCGATCCATACGCCTCCTTTAACAATAATCAATATGTGTAACAACTTAGCACATAATAATAATGTAGAGACGCTGTGGTCTAATCGCTCTGCCACAGATAGAGCACGTCACTTGTGCCACAATGACGCCCTATATCCCCATAGGTGGATGTGCTCGGGTATGGAGGTCAATAATACAATCAAGTCAATATAACACAATAAGTTACACTAGAGCTCATAACCCTTAATCAAGGTTACTAGCTATAATCAATCATTTAGGAAGCATGTGACAATGAGTACAAAGCAGATAAAGGCTATCACATGCAACAATATCAACTATACAATAAACACTTATAACAATAATCTTATGGATTTGATAACCAACAAGTCAAGTTAAGAATTCAAAATACAGATCAAGAACGAGAGGTATTCATGCTACGAGAGGGAAAGGTCGGAATCCGTACCTTATACACGAATGACAATAATCAGAAACAAAGTCTAGGCTCGGTTAACGTCGTGAGAACCTACGATAACGTAACGCAAATTATAGTTTGAAAAATTCCAGTTCTGCCTCTGTCTTTTCGCACTCGTTAAAAATACTAAACGATGTCTAAAAATTCTGAAAATCTCCAGTTTACTAGATTAGTGAGTTCTGAACAACTTTCATTTAGAAAAGTTTCTGATTTGGATTACCGAAATATGAGAAAAACGTGGATCTTTACAGCTGCGCAGAACTGCTAGCTGTTATGAAAACGACTGTTTGGAGGTCTAAACGAATGAGTTTTTCGATGTTTTATATACCAACAGATTTGTCTTTCGACGAACTTCGTCACGGACATAAGATTTAACTGATTTGAATCTGTTATGAAAAAGTTATGGCCTCCGTAAGTTGGCTGTAAAAATACGGAACTAATCAACTATTTAAAGCTTATTTTTAAACAAAATGAACTATTTATAATGTTTGTTAATATTATAAATATAAATTGTTAAGGTTTTTAACAAATCAATTTACAGGAAATTGAGTGGGTACTTTCATATAAGAAGTTTTATGGTTAATCATAATTTTACTATTTATTTAAAAGAAATCTATAAAAATAGTTAACTACATGTCTTTGTTATATAATTTTATAAAGGTTTAACTTAAAGAAAATTACAGAAAATTAAGGTTGCTGATGTAAAAATAAACAGAGCTTATAAAAGGACTTTTATAATTTTTGAAAATTTTTCTGTAATTTTTAAAGGCTTAGAAAGGCTTTAAAAAAATATGGCAGGGGCTCGGGTTCGAACCCGTGACCTCCTGCCCACAATCCCATATACAAACCAGTAAACCAAGGCATCCAGCCGCGGTTATCTTGGTTTCTAAATTCTTTTATCCAATGTTACAAACGATCCCCAAACCCATATGAGCCCTAAGTTCGAATCCCACTCGATTGACCCCCAATTCAGTTTCGATAACTCTCGAAACCATGGGGCTTTTGTTCCCCAAGGAAAACCGAGTGTGTGTGTGTGTGTTTAATTGTAAATATGGTGTTGATTTGGTGGTTTACCTGTTGATGAATAGGTCGCGGTCACGGGTGATGATCGAATCATGCCCAAACAACCATCATAAACGAATTAAACTTGTGTGCAGCTTCGGTTCATGATAAGGAACAATAGCCCTTTGTTAATTTTGTTCAAAATCGATCGTAGGTGTGCTTTTGATTGAGTTGCAGGTTCGCGATGAGGGAAGGATCGAACGAGGTATTTCTTTGAGTTTCAATTGAAATTGAGTATTTTAACAGGTTGGAAATGATTACACCTTCGATAGTGCGTGTTTAATTTAATTCTTATTGCGGTTTTAGTGCACGATGGAGGTGATGGTCGGCCGAAAAGTTGAGAGATCGTGTGGCGGTTCCAATCGCACTCAAATATTAAATTATAGTGGTTCACGGGTTCGAATTATGCACGAAAGGTTGTCGGGAACAAATGATTGAGCTTAAATCGTTTAAATGTTGGTCGTTTGGGGTCGCCGGAGCCGACCGGATTCCGGCCGGAAGCCCGCCGGAAATGCGGGAGGGGTGGAGAGAGAAAGAGCTGGTTTTTTTTTCAAAATTACATATATGGTCCTTGTGGTTTACTATATTCATCATTTCATGTAAAAACTTTCTGTTACAGTTTCAAAGTTGGCAAATTTAACCCCTGAACCTTTTATTATTGTTATTATTAATAACCTTCTTATTATTATTATTATTATTATTATTATTATATTATTATTATTATTATTATTATTATTATTTTACGGGTATTATAACTATTCTGTAAAGTTTTCCTTTAAACTTATTGTCCTTTTTGTTAATATACGTTATTTATTCTATCATGACCAGCAATCGATTGCGAAATTTTTTTATTTACTTGCAAATTACCCGTATGTGATAAATATAGGTGTCACTTTTGGAAACGGTGCGGATACTTTATTCTGTTGATAACGTGTTGCAACATAGAAAGAAATATAAGAGAACACTAGGAAAAATAATTTCATTCATAACTCTTGTTTGGCCGACATTCACATTATATAATAATACATAAACCTGTAATCAACCGTATATTAAACATGCTGTTTAGTCCTCCTAAGAGGTTATAATTTCTGTATATTGAGTATAGGATTTATAACAAGACACTCTTTCTACCCTTTGAAAATATACTTATTCTCTCATATCTTGAAGCAACAACCACCAAATTATTAATTGTGACGGTTGGATTGGTTGTCGACCACCACTTCCACCTCTAAATCTTCTGTATCTGTGCTTTTTTTATTCGGTTTCTTTGTTTGATCCTTACCATTTTGCTTATTTGAATCCTTATATACGCAATAAAGGATCATCTGAACGATCCCAAATAAGAATCCAGCTACATTTGGTACCTATCAACCCAAACAACACGTTAGATCATTGTCTAATACCAGATTAGTGACGAAAAGTGGTCGCTAAATGTCCTTTACTTACCGCTATGTAAAAGTCATTTACAAAGAAGCCATAGAAGAACCATGCGGTCGCGCATAGAGTGAGCGAGAACGAGAGCATGAACGGCATGTACTCCACACTCTTTGTCCGGATCACTCTCCTCTGCATAAACGGATCATACTCTAAGAGGCAAAATTTGTTCTTTTTGTGACAGTTTTTTGTTTAGTCGCTATATGTTCATCGACGCGAAACCCAAACTGTTAGGATTGTGTAAGTCTTACCATGATGCTTAGAGGAGCAGCAAACACTGCAAGGTTCATGACAGCACAAATCCACCCTACAAGTTCAACTCTTTTTGGGCCTTTTACCAAAAACATAGAGAATACCATCACAGTACCGAGGCCACCGATGTTGAATATTGATATAAACTTTAATGTGGATATCTGCAGGCAACAATGTTAGTAAAACACTGTAAAAACATATTTTCTACGCGAAACAGATGTCGCTAAAAGGAACCCTTTTTTGTTGCTAACATTGTAGCTAGTTCAGGTTTTGTACCTTGGAACTTTTGGGTGCATAAAATATGTATACTGAAAGGTAAGCTATTTCAATAATACATCCAATGCAGTTGATGCTGATGATCATGTATGCATTTGTCTTCAGAACCGCGTAGTACAATAACAACGCGGCGCTGAATAGAGCCACCATGTATGGTACTGCTTGATATCCTTCTGAGGATTTCTTTTTGTAAATCTTGTAGAATGTTGGCCTAAGGATGCAAAAATATTTTTAAAAAAAATTCAAAAAGTCATGAATTTAGTACTAGTTGAAACAAGGTTTTGAGTTTGTGACACTTACAGAGGGGCTAGGAACACAAGAAATGATATAATATTACCTGCAGAAGCATGATATGAAACCTTAGAACAAAAAGTAAATTAACAATCAAGAATTATATGAAGTGTCAAAAAGTTGTCGTAAGCATACATCAACGGTCACTAGTTGACATCAGATGATAGTTCTATCAAGACTTTTCATCACTTTTTTGCATCGTGTAAGCAAATTTACGTTGGATTTATAGGGGCATTGAAGTACTGGTGCGAACTACATTTATGCATTTATGCAACTAGTTTCGCCTAAGAGGTTAAAGGCGTCACAATATCGCAAAAACCATTGTCTATCGCGATCTTTGTGACGCGTTTTGTGTCTCAAAGCAAAAGGGTAATCAAATCTTTTAAAAATCTCATAGGTACTTGTATTAATTATTTATATATGTACTTTATAAGATTTGAATCACTGATCTATTGAATAGGAGAAACATCTTACTCTTTGGGGATAGCTATCCAATTCTAGTGCTTATAAACTAGAAAAGATGAAGTACATATTGTTATTCATATAAATCAATACCTAAGAGACCGAATACGAAAGCCAGGAAGTGAGCGTTCAAGAAGGCCAACATATTGTCGAAGGACCGGCTCCTCAAAACGTTGCTATATTTAAGCTTGAGACGTTGAGAGCGAGTGAGTTGAACACTAAACTCAAATGCGTTATATATACACATAGTTTGGCAGGTGGAAATTGCTCAATATCGGTATATAACTTAGATTGTTTTGGAGTTTTGGTAGCCATAATTATGCTAATGAAAATTGTATGCTTTTTAATTTAGGGTTAGAAATGCATGGTGTTAGGCAGTGTTTTTTTTTTCTTGTGATTATGTTCTAAGTGAAGACACGTTTAGGAAGGTTTACAAGGAGATAATGAAACAAAAGATGCATAAGTAAATTTTATTGTGATATATTAGCCGATCCAAAGCTAGTGAATTCATACTTGGAACTAATTATTTATTGGCAAATGGATTTAAGTTAAAAATGGCATAACTTTTGGTTTTTTATTGTTTTTTTTCAAAGGGGAATTCTGCACACACCGCTTTTTTCTGGGCTAAACCGATTCAAACGGTCACGGTTAGGGTTCCCGGTGACCGTTCAGTCGGGTGTGAGACCTAACTGTCACGGTGAGGCTTCACGGTTAGGCCTCACCGTGACAGTTAGAGCCCAGACTAATCTGGGGATCCGTTGTAATTATTGCCCAATAATTGGGTATGTAATTAATGAGGAATTGATTAGGGTTTTGGGGGCTATATGTCAAGGTTTGGCCAAACCGTGACATGTTGCATATATTTTCTATATTTTTTTAGTCATAACAATTTGTTTTTATTTTAATTTTATTACACGTTTAACCTAATCGTAACTCACAAGTTTGTGTTTTGTGTTTATTAATAATTTATCATATTACAAGTATTTATTTATTATTAATGTGACGGTTTTGTGTTTAATTTGTTTACGAGTTTGTAAAAATCGTTTGTCATTATACAGACATATTATATATATTTTCTAAATTTGAGTAATCATACTAGTTTGTTTTTATTTTTATTTTATCACACGGTTAACCTAATCGTAACATACGAGTTTGTGTTTTGTGTTTATTATTAATTTATCATATTACAAGTAATTTTTGTGTTTAATTATTTATTAAACAAGTTGGTTTTTATTTTATCACATGGTTAACCAAATCGTAAAAATCAGTGTTTATCAAACATATACAATTAACATTATCAACATTACAAATATAAAACAAACAAACAAAGAAACACAACCAAACACACACAACCAAATATACAAGCCATCATAACTGAAACTGCATATATATACAACGAGTTTTTACATACAAAAGAAATAAAATAGAAACAAAATACTTATCTAATCCGTCATCTCCGGATCACTGCCCTAACCAGACCCGCTTGCGCCAGATGGGCCAGCACCGTCATGGCCTAATCGCCTCGGTGGCTCTGACAACAACGGCGTACCCGAGGCGGCATAGTCCGTGACCATGTGCTGGATGACCCAGTCCATCATATCCTGCAGCCTCGTGCTCATATCCTCCAGCCTCGCGACCCTGGCTCGCGTGTCCTGAAGCATATCAATAACGTGAGCAGGCAATCGCACGGCATGATACATGCGCTGAGGATGCTGGGGCGAGTCCTGGTCGTGCGGCGGAGGAATGGGCTGATCCTCCCCGCCACCAAGCGGCTCGTGGGCAGCCTAAACGTGGACCTCATCCCCCGCCAGTCGGGTGGGTCCACCAACGGCTCGGGCACCCATGCCACTAGCTCATGGTATCTACTGAGCATGTGCCACGTGCCGTCGAGGAACCTCCGAACGATCCTCATCCCAGTGGCGGTGGTCCGGCCGGCCACGCGCACAGGAATCGGAGGTAGCGGGAGCTGGGACATGGCATGCGTGTACCCCAGGCCCCGAGCGATCCGGGAAACGATGTTCCCGCCCACCAACGCCCCTCGCGGCTGCCTGTGATAATAACTAGCAAAATAATCGGCAAGGGCATGCGCGAGGTGGCAGTGTCGGTGTGTGAGTACACACCGAAGAAAGAAAAGGTCGGCGGCGTTGACCCTGTCGGTCCCCGCCCCACGACCAGTGACGGACGTGGCGATCAGTCGGTGAATGTATCTATACAGAGGGTCTCGTATATGAGAGGACCTCGTACCACCACCGTATGGTCCGTCGCCGATCGCAGGCCACCAGACCTGATCCGAGTCGTCGGCCCCACGAATCAAGGTCGTGGGTACATCGGCTGTCGGACCTCTACCTCCGTATAGAGGCCGCTAACGACAGCGAACCGTCTAAGTGACATGCGGTGGAGGGACCCAAACAACCGGAAAGCAACCTCCGCGGGCGCACGACCATCCGCTATGTCGTCCTCGTCCAGCTCCGCAAGTCCCTGCTCACGGGGACGGAATGTGAAGGTGTAGTAGAACTCCATGGTGAGCTCTCGATGGGCAGGGTTGCCCATCCTGAACTACTGCTCCCACGGGTCGTCCTCGCCGATGATCTCAAAAAATCAGTCGCGCTCTCCAACGAGCTGTAAGAACTCCTCTGACAAGACGGTCCCCGCTGCTGGCGCTCGTCCTCTGAGGGTCTGAACCGCTCGTACGGTGTAGTCCCCTGCTCGAACTGCAACGTCGGGCGGTCATCAATCCCGGGGATAAAAGCATCGTCGGCATCCATCTCTGCGAAAAAATACGTATTTATCATTATTTACAATGTTTATAAAATTAATGGTTGACGGTTAATTATTATTATTATTATATTATTGGTATTATTATTAATATTTCTATTATTACTATTATTATTATTATTATTATTAATATTATTATTACTATTATTATTAATATTATTATTACTATTATTATTATTATTATTATTATTATTATTATTATTAGTATTATTATTATTTCTATTATTACTATTACTATTATTATTATTATGTCTACTATTATTATTATTGGTATTATTATTACTATTACTATTATTATTATTACTATTATTATTATTATTATTACTATTAGTATTATTACTATTATTATTATTATCACTACTACTACTACTACTATATTATTATTATTATTATTATTATTATTATTATTATTATTATTAGTACTACTACTACTATTATTATTTCTATTATTATTATTTCTATTATTACTATTACTTGTTATTATTATTATTACTATTATTATTATGTTTATTATTTCTATTATTACTATTATTACTATTATTATTATTATTGTTCTTATTATTATTATTATTATTTCTAATAATAATAATAAACCGTCGACATACTACGCTACACATACGGCAAAATCTATCAAATCTGTAAGGGAAAACCTATCAAATCTATTTGAGAAAACCTATCAAATCTATGTTCACCTCTATGGTTTAAAGTTGTAAATTACGTACCGAAAACGATAATGTAGCGGCGGTGGTGGTGCAGCGGCGGTGTTGCAGCGGCGGTGGTGCAGCGGTGGTGGTGGTGCGCAGATGGTGGGCAGTGGCGGTGGTGGTGTGCAGATGTTGGTGCAGCGGCGGTGGTGGTGCGCAGATGGTGGTGAGCGGTTGTGGTTGTGGTGGTGAAATGGTGAGCGGCGGTGGTGGTGAGCGGCGGTGGTGGTGGGAGATGGTGGATGAATGTGTCATGGGGAGGGCTCGTGGTGACGGTTTGGCGGCGGTGGTGGTGAACGGTTGTGGTTGTGGTGGTGAAACGGTTGTGGTGAAATGGTGTGGTGAAAGGGTGTGGTGAAATGGTGTGGTGAAATGGGGTGTGCGAACGGTTGTGGTTGTCGATGGTCTTTTTTAATTTTCAAATGGGACACCTCGAATGTTTTACAAATTTCAATCTCCTGGCCACACACGAGGTCACAAACATATCCGACAAGTGTGTGCAACGTATTATTGGTCCCTGTGAGGTAACTCTTGAAGTTGGCATGTTGGCCCTCAACCCTATTAGTTGTAAATTCACCAAAGTTAAGGCGTTCGTACATCCAACAAGTAACAATTTTCTCTTTGTACGGCATCAACCAGTTATTCCAAATATATTCTCATACCTCTGAAAGAAATAACAAATTTTATAAAATGAACAAATAAATTATTAGAGTAACAATAACTACAAAATTCTTATCACGTTTACCATCTTCATTTAACTTTTCTTCCATCTTCCTGCAATTGTAATCGTACAATGCCTCTGTGGGAGACGAACACAAGGTCTTCCACCAGTATGAAAAATCCTTCCACATGTCGGTTTTGAAAAGGATATTCCACCGTCTTTTGATATAGCGTGCCACCTGCATAGGTTTTTAGTAGCGCTCGGAAACACTATGTCACACGCGCTCATCAAGGTCACGTCCCTGTCTGTGACAATAACGCGGGGCTCCACTCACCCATCGAGCATATCTCTGATCCGCTCCAATACCCATGTGAAGTTGTCCTGCCATTCCCTCGATATAAATGCATGCGCAATACAAAACGACTTCGACGTCGACGTAACGTCAATAATCTGAACAAACGGAATGTTGTACATATTGGTCTTGTACGTCGTGTCTATCAACATCACGTGTGGGAATGCGCGCCACATTTTATAGGAAGTAGGATGACAAAAGAAAACATCTTCCACGGCCTTAGTAGTTGCATTCGTTCGTGTTTCATACACGAACTCTTTAGATTGTAGGTTTTCAAGTTCCTGCATTGGTGTCATGCCTTTTCTCCCCTCAACCCTAAACTTCGATGTCAGATTGTATATGTCTTGAACAACACAGACGTTGTGGGTAAAGTGCTCCCTTACGGTTGAATGGATATGTCGTGGCCGCACGTGCTGCCTGTGTAACTTCTCGACAAGATCAATTTCTTCGGCGGTCATCTTCCTAAGATGCGCGTGGCCCTCCTCGTACACAACAGGATCGTAGTTGTGCGTCTCGTTTCTCACCTCTAACATCAAACTGTCACTTTTTCCTACGTACTTCCCTAAGAGTTTAAAGGGACATCCTTTCTTTTGCTCCTAGTACGCCTACTTGTGCCAGTGAATTTAGGTTCACCACTACGATTGTATAATAGTTCAACATCCTTTTTTCGTGACCGACCCACCACAATGACGCACCCATGCTCGCGTCCTCTCATTTTAGCCCACTTCTCCAAGTCCTCACGAGAATCAAAATACTGAAAAAATTATAAAGCTAGACATAAAAAACAATATATAAAACAAATAATAAAATAAAATAAACAAAAGAATAAAAACTCTTCGTACTTTATCGGTTTTATAAGAAACTGTAGCCTTTCTTGTCCGATCCTTATCCCCATCATTCTCCGCGGTGTCCCCATGGTTTTCTTTGAGGTGAACCAAACCGTCACTCTCATCTGTGTCATTCACATTAAAAGTATCCGATACATGTGTAATTTATAGTTCTGACTGGTACGGGGGATGTCCGTAATCCAGCTCTGTTTGTGAGTGGTACGTGTTCGGGGCATGCCCGTAAGAATTGCAAGGGGGTATATGTACCCTTCACCGTCCCCTATCGGTCCAAATAAAGAGTTGTACGCCTCTTGAGCAAATGTGTTCGACGGGTTGGTTTCCTCCTCCCCCCACGGAGGGTGACTCCCGTATACGTAATATTCCTAAAAAAGATAATGGTTAGATATTTCAAATAATAAGTTATAATAAAACATATACTACTTCAACTTGGTTCGAATCTTCGATATGTGGCACCTCATTCAAATCTAGAAGCTTCGGCTTTTGATAATGATCTCCCGAACCCGACATTGTTTTCGAATTAACGTGTTTTTGGAATGACGAAGGCTGAAAAATATCGAGTGTTGGATGAATGAAACCTCAAAGGTATTTATGATGAAAAAATCTCGAGTGTTACCGCTGGACGAAGGGTGAAAGCTCAAAGGTATTTATGATGAAAATCTAGTGCACAAGAGGTCACGGTTTGGCCTCCACGTGACGGTTCGAAGCATGAATCCCGGCCCTTTTGTCAACATCACAGTCTACCTCGTACCTTAAAACTGAACCTCGTACCCTAGAGGTCACGGTTAGGCCAAACCGTGACGGTTTGATGACTGGTTTTCCACTTTATCAGGCCATTTGTCGTTTTGTTGTCACGAGGTGTCGGAAGACAGACACTGAAACCGTGACCGCATGACCTTGCCGTCACGGTTAGGTACCAAAACGTGACCTTTAGCCCTAACCGTGACCTTTTGGTCCGGCCTACCCCAAAAAACCCACTGGTGTCCCCATTAGGACCCTTTTCAAAAGGTTAAAAGAGTAACTAATTAAATTCTACTCTCAAATCTACACTTATGTTCATAATAAGACTGGAACCTTCAACATCATGGGAAGTGACATCGTCTTAACACGCATTGATATTGTTAAGATGAGTTCTTTAGTAACTTTTACTATTTTGGAAGTTGTGAGACCATAAGCAACTGAAGAAAATATCACAGTGAACCAGATCATGTGAGCTATAGGTGGTATGCCCCAACCATCAAATCCTAATTTCATCATCTAAGGTCCCAAACTTTATATAGATAAATGGATTTAACGTAAAAAGGCTGCAACTTTTACTAATTTTAGAGTTACAAGTGTTGGTAATTTTAGTGTTATCAACAATTTTAGTGCTATTGGGTTAACTTGTTGATCTGATTAATTAAATTAGTGATTAAACGAGTTAGGTGACGTAGGAGTGCGGGCTCGTTTTACACTAATATAATTAGTTATATATATATGAAATAAAAGATTGGGCTTATTTATTTATTATTGAGTTATGTATGGAGACTAATTGTTAATTGGTCTCAAATATACAGATATATATATATATATATATTTGTGTGTGTGTGTGTGTCATTATTTAAATGAATAATTAAATAATAAAGCCAATTTTGTGGATGTGGATGATGGCAACGTGGATATGAATTCATCCACACATATGTGATAAAGTCATCAGATCAAAAATTTATATACAAGGCAACAATACGTACGGTTTCTTTTTCCTCTCGAAAACAAGACAACCAATTTCATTCTCTAAACCAAAAATCTCAGTTTTAATCCGATTAAACGTTTGATAAGTACGATCAAATGGTTTAATCTGATAGTGTTCAATCACGTTTCTGAGATTAATCAAGTCGAAGAAATCAATTTCGTTACTTTACAGTTTCGGTGCGAGATTTGGATTTACGCAAGATCATTCAACAAATTCAATTAGCGGAAAACAAAAGGTTTGAATTTTACTTCCGTTCTTGTTCGCGGTGCTTGTTCGGTGTTGTTGATCGTAAAGAATTTACTGAATTGTCAGTGTTCCGTTTGACAAAATTTAATAAGATCCGGATTGGTTCTGGTTAACAAATTTTGTCTAATAAAGATTAAACCATTTGTGGATTTCTTCGACCGAAACTTGAATATACCGTTAAGAAATATTGGTGTGGACACTTGAATCTAGTGTCGTGTGGTTGTGGAATTATAATCAAATGATATCAACAATTCAAGGCCAATGGGATTCTAATTAATTAATCTTGGATCTACGAAAGAGATTTCAATTGTTGGAAATAGATTTAATCTTCTAATTTTTATTTAAATTCAAATCTGGATCACTTCAAATAAGTTTGATTCAAATGGCAAGCGGGGAATCGGTTCGGGATATGTCTAGTAAGTTTGTAAAATTGGAAAATTTTGAGGGTCAAGACTTTAGGCGATGGAAAAAGAAGATGCATTTCTTGTTGACGACATTGAAGGTTGCGTATGTACTTTCTACGCCAATGCCAGACGTAGTGGAAGATGAAACCTTAGATCAACAGAGAAGGAGACTCAAGCGGGAAAATGATGATTATATCTGCAGAGGTCACATACTTAATGGTATGACTGACTCACTCTTTGATGTGTATCAAAATGCGGAATCTGCCAAAGATCTCTGGGATTCTCTTGAAGCAAAATACATGGCTGAGGATGCATCAAGTAAGAAATTCCTAGTAAGTAATTTCAATAATTACAAAATGACAGATTCTAGGCCAGTAATGGAACAATATAATGAACTGCTTCATATCTTGGGTCAATATGCACAACATGATATGCATATGGATGAGTCAATTTCTGTGTCGAGCATAATCGACAAGTTTCCACCTTTGTGGAAGGATTTTAAACATACTCTAAAACATCAAAAGGAGGACTTGACTTTGGTTCAATTGGGTAGTCATATCCGTATTGAAGAATCACTTCGGGCTCAAGAATTGGATAAAACCAAGGGCAAAAACCCAGCATCGTCCTCGGTTAATAATGTTGAAGATGATGGGAAATTCAAAAGGTTCAACAAGTCAACGGGTAATAAACGCAAGTTTAGCAGTGATAACAAACATCCTAATAAGAAGGCAAAACCTGCCTGTTGGAGATGTGGAAAACCGGGACATTTCAAGAAAGACTGTCAGGTGAAAATGTCAGGTGGAAGTAAGGCTAATATAGCCGGTCCTAGCGGGTCAAAAGACCCAAATGGGAAACCAGGTTTGTGTCCTGTCTCAGTTTTTAATTCTATTAAGAATTATGTTTCCTTGATTTCTAAATCATTTGTGTGCAGGATGATGAAACTGCGTGGTGGGTAGACTCAGGTGCTACAAGTCACGTGTGTAAGGATCTAAGGTGGATCGAGGATCTTAAAACAGTTGAAGATGGATCTGTTTTGAGAATGGGAAACGTGGCAACTGAGCCTATCAAAGGAATTGGAAATGTCAAACTTGTATTTACTTCTGGAAAACAATTAATACTGTATAATGTATTGTATGTACCAGGGATTCGAAAGAATCTCTTGTCTGGAATTATATTGAACAGTTGTGGTTATAAACAGGTCATCGAGTCAGATAAGTTTATCTTATCTAAACATGGAACCTTTGTTGGATTTGGGTATTTATCCAATGGCATGTTTAAACTTAATATTCATGTTCCATTTGCTAATGAATCAGCATGTGTTGTTTCCTCTTCATCTAGTAAAGTAAATTATATTTCTAAATTATGGCATGCTAGACTAGGTCATGTTAATTTCTTTAGAATGAAAGATATGTCAAAAATGAGTATGATACCTGCTTTTGACATGCATGATAACAATTGCCACACTTGTAAATTAAACAAGATTACTAGAAAACCATTTAAGGATATTAAGAGGGAATCTAAGATGTTAGAACTTATTCATTCTGATTTATGTGACTTTCATAGCACACCTTCTCTTAGTAATAAAAAGTATGTAGTCACTTACATAGATGATGCAACTCGATATTGTTATGTATATCTTGTTAATACTAAAGATGAAGCACTTGATAAATTTAAAGTCTATAAACAAGAAGTTGAATTGTTTCATGGTAATCTAATTAAAACCCTTCGAACTGACCGGGGAGGGGAGTATTATGATCCAGTGTTTTTCCAGTCCACTAGAATAATACATCAAACAACAGCCCCTTATACACCACAACAGAATGGTGTTGCTGAAAGGAAAAATAGAACATTAAAAGAAATGGTTAATTCCTTACTGTCATACTCTGGTCTGAGTGATGGATTCTGGGGAGAAGCAATGCTAACTGCTTGCTATTTATTAAATACAACTCCTAACAAAAGAAATAAAATAACTCCTTATGAGTTATGGAAAAGGAAGCCTCCTAATTTAAACTATTTAAAAGTTTGGGGCTGTAGAGCAGTAGTTCGCCTTACTGAACCTAAACAAAAGAACTTAGGTGAGAAAGGAATAGACTGTATATTTATTGGATATGTTGAAAACTCAAAAGCCTATAGATTCTATGTTATAGAACCCAACGACTTTGTGTCTGTAAACACTGTTATAGAATCAAGGGATGCTATCTTTGATGAAGATAGATTCACTTCTATGCTTAAGCCTAAGGACAACATAACAAATTCTCAAGCAAGGATTCTTGATCCCGTTGAGAATAAAGCAGTTGATTCGGTTAAAGCATCGTCAAATGCTGACAGTGTATCTAGTCCTTCTGAACCAAGGAAAAGTACAAGAACTAGAAAGGCTAAATCCTTTGGTTCTGATTTTCATCTCTACTTGGTTCAAGGATCCAGGAGTGATATCAGCTATCAATATCAATATTGTTTTAATATCGAAGAGGATCCAAAGACATATAATGAAGCAATGGCATCTCGAGATGTTGCTTTCTGGAAAGAGGCAATTCAAGATGAGATGGATTCTATCATGCATAATAATACGTGGAAATTGACTGACTTACCACCTGGATGTAAACCTCTAGGTTGTAAGTGGATATTTAAAAGGAAAATGAAAGTTGATGGTAGCATAGACAAGTTTAAGGCCAGATTGGTTATCCAAGGTTTTAGACAAAAGGAAGGAATTGATTTCTTTGATACATATGCTCCGATTGCTAGAATTTCCACTATAAGATTATTACTTGCTTTAGCTTCAATTCATAAACTTATAATTCATCAGATGGATGTAAAAACAGCCTTTCTAAATGGTGAACTGGATGAAGAAGTATACATGAAACAACCTAAGGGCTTTGTTTTATCAGGACAAGAACATAAAGTATGTAAACTAATTAAATCACTGTATGGTCTAAAACAAGCTCCCAAACAATGGCATCAAAAATTTGATGAGGTTATCTTATCTAATGGTTTTCTCTTAAACCAAGCAGATAAGTGTGTATATAGCAAATTCAATTCCTCTGGAAAAGGAGTAATTATTTGCCTATATGTTGATGATATGTTGATCTTTGGTACTGATCAAGATTAGGTAGATAAGACTAAGAAATTACTGTCTTCTAATTTTGATATGAAAGATCTGGGGGAGGCAGAAGTTATCCTAGGTATACGGATAAAACGAAGCAACAATGAGATATCAATAACTCAATCTCATTACATTGAAAAGGTATTGAAGAAATTCAATTACTTTGATTGTTCGCCAGTGAGTACTCCTATAGATCCTAATATCAAGCTTATGCCTAATAAAGGTGATTCTATTTCATAGTTAGAATATTCCAAAGCAATTGGATGTTTGATGTATGCTATGATAAGCACAAGGCCTGACATAGCATATGCCGTAGGAAAACTGAGTAGATTTACCAGTAATCCTAGCACACATCATTGGCAAGCTGTGAATAGGTTGTTCAAATACTTGAAAGGAACCATAAATCATGGTTTATGTTATTCTGGTTTTCCTTCAGTTATAGAAGGGTACTCAGATGCAAGTTGGATAACAAATTTGGAAGATCATTCCTCTACAAGTGGGTGGGTATTCCTACTTGGTGGTGGTGCTATTGCATGGGCATCAAAGAAACAAACTTGCATAACTAATTCGACTATGGAATCTGAATTTGTTGCTTTGGCTACAGCTGGTAAAGAAGCTGAATGGTTAAGAAATCTGATCTTTGAGATTCCATTGTGGGCAAAACCGATATCATCTATTTCTATCAGGTGTGATAGTGCAGCTACTTTGGCTAAGGCATATAGTCAAGTGTACAATGGGAAGTCTAGACACTTAGGTGTTAGACATAGCATGATTAGAGAATTAATCATGAATGGTTTGATATCTGTTGAGTTTGTAAAATCTGAATTTAATTTGGCTGATCACCTAACAAAAGGGTTAGGGAGAGATCTCGTGAAAAGATCAGCCATAGGGATGGGTTTAAAGTCCATTTAAATTTTCTTATGTCAAGATACCCAATTCCCGTCTAATACAATGTTAGATGCTGAATTCAATGTGTAAAGCTTGTCGTATGGAAATTGGAACACATTAATACATCATCTCATGGTTTGTGTTCGGACTGTAAGATAAAGTAGGTTGAAGTATATCTTCTTAATAGTTTTTTGACAGATTGCATTTGCAGGTGCAAGATTTAAAGAACTACCTATAAGAATATGAAGTTTAGCCGCTTCAAGAAGCTTGGACTTGGTTTCGATGTATTCTTTGAAGGATTAGGACATAGGCTAGTAAAATATTGTGTCAAGTGAGAATTTGAATTTGTAAATTTATGTGTATACTCACTTCAGTTATTTATATGGATAGCAAGGGTTCAATCCATAGTGACACCCTGATATTCTAATATTTGAATGTGATGTACTAAGATGAAAATTCAATCTGCAGGATATTTTCATTTATGCATAAGTTTGTGTTTTGAGAGAGATATTTAAGTTAATCATGGATATCACTAAAATGAGGGAGGAATGTTGGTAATTTTAGTGTTATCAACAATTTTAGTGCTATTGGGTTAACTTGTTGATCTGATTAATTAAATTAGTGATTAAACGAGTTAGGTGACGTAGGAGTGCGGGCTCGTTTTACACTAATATAATTAATTATATATATATAAAATAAAAGATTGGGCTTATTTATTTATTATTGAGTTATGTATGGAGACTAATTGTTTATTGGTCTCAAATATACATATATATATATATATGTGTGTGTGTGTGTGTGTGTCATTATTTAAATGAATAATTAAATAATAAAGCCAATTTTGTGGATGTGGATGATGGCAACGTGGATATGAATTCATCCACACATATGTGATAAAGTCATCAGATCAAAAATTTATATACAAGGCAACAATACGTACGGTTTCTTTTTCCTCTCGAAAACAAGACAACCAATTTCATTCTCTAAACCAAAAATCTCAGTTTTAATCCGATTAAACGTTTGATAAGTACGATCAAATGGTTTAATCTGATAGTGTTCAATCACGTTTCTGAGATTAATCAAGTCGAAGAAATCAATTTCGTTACTTTACAGTTTCGGTGCGAGATTTGGATTTACGCAAGATCATTCAACAAATTCAATTAGCGGAAAACAAAAGGTTTGAATTTTACTTCCGTTCTTGTTCGCGGTGCTTGTTCGGTGTTGTTGATCGTAAAGAATTTACTGAATTGTCAGTGTTCCGTTTGACAAAATTTAATAAGATCCGGATTGGTTCTTGGTTAACAAATTTTGTCTAATAACAAGTCCATAAGTTTGATATTATCTAAACGACCAGGTCATGTAACAAAAGCCATAGGCGGTTTGTGGCAAGTGTCAATTTTGTCATCTGCAATCTCAATTTCAACTTCAACTTCAACGATTTCTTCCTAGTTTTAGCAATTTTAAACTATAAAAACACGTGAGCCTTTTATTTAAAATTATATTATATGTTTATATAATTTCTAAGCAATTATTTTTTATAAAATTTGACTCCACCCATCAAATTTAAATCTTCCTCTACAAAAGAGAAATTGTGTAATTTAATATTATCTTAATTTTCTCTCGTGAGTTTTTCTTTTTACACATGTTCTTTCATCATATGTCATTTGTTTTTTTAAAAAGCAACATAAGAGTTACAAGATACATAATAGTCCATTATCCTTCACACAAACTCAAATTAAGCATTCCTCGACTGTGGATATTTTAATGTAGTTAGATTAACTGGTTGACAAATGTGATCGTAATATTTATTTCTAAGTTAGGAAGTGTGAATTGTGTGTTTGTTTTTTGTTGTCTTTGGTATTAGAACCTCAAAGACTTTTAAGGGTGAAGCCCTAAACAATGGTGGATTCCAAAAGGGTGTTTCTCGCATGGCAGGGGTGATCCGAGGACCACCAGTAGCCAGGTTTAAAGTGCAAACCCCTTGGCTAGGGTCAAGTTATATTTTTACTAGTTTGATAAAATGTGTTTCATTAAAATTTGATTTTTCTGAAATTTCACATGTGAAATTCAAACTAGATTTTGGTTCCAATTTAAGTGAATTCTAAATTTTAAATTGGATCATTATTGAAGCAGTTTTGTCCCTGAATCCCAAGATACTTTGGATTTGGTCTTTCTTTTCTTATTCTGGTTCATAAAAAACACAAACACAAATCATACTTGTTCTTAATTAAATACTAATATTTATCTTATTTATATATTCGGATTAAACAACCAAATAACTTCAATCTGAAAATGTAATTCATGACTCTCAGGCCTCAGCTTCATCCAAACATTAGGAATACAAATATCCTACACCGGCGACTTAAAAATTAACCACTTTAAGAATATGGGTCAAACTCGTTTTCAAAGTGGGAAATTAAGTTTGCATGCTGACATGAGGGAACATACTTCACATGGACAAGCGAATCATGGAACCCAAAGAGTGAATAATAAAAGCATTTGTTACCTATACATTGACACATTCCTGATAGTTTACTTATTGTATAAACAGGGCATATACGTGTTTGGTAGGCTACAAGTTTGCAGTTTGTCTTCATTACATATTCTTTGCTATACAAGTTTGCGGTTTGTCTCTCTATCGTTTCTCGTACTTCTATTTTTATCTCTGTAACCATCAAAACATATCAGGATAATTCGTCTTGCAACATCTTGTCTGATATTATTGGTTTGTACTTTGTAGTGTGGTTAAGATTGTTTAGACGTGGATTGATATTCATGTGTTTACGGAACGTTAAAAAATTAATCTTAAGTTACTTGAAACAAGTTAAAAGCTGTTTTTTTGCTTTCTAGCTAAGGTTGATTGATGTGATGAGATGAACATGTTCGTTCTAACTAAGGAAAATGTATGTGGTGTCTAGTGATTTCATGATATATGAGCTCTATTGATCCAAACAGAAACTATGCTATCTTGTTAGCACGTGCTCTCAAGTTAGGGATGTTTGGTCATCCATAAATATCTACTCTAACTAAAACCCTTTGGGAGAACTCAAAACTTCTCAAGGTTTTGGATGAAGGGTCTCATAGCATATGTAACTTTGTTTCTACATGTTTTACTTAGGAATGTTTAATCGTTTCTTAGGCACTCATATTTATTTTCCTAAGAACAAAAATTAATAATGTTTTAATATTGTCTCAATTTTTCTGATTTTTTTTTGTTATAAATGTTAGTTTTTAGAATTAAGTGACCAAAATGAAAGATATCTAAAGGTTGATTCCTATATAGTTTTTAAGGTTACCATATAAATAGGAGAAAGTTGTTATGAATTTTTTTTGCGTCCACAAGAACATGTTACATATAAACACATGGGACCATCAACATCATGCTAACTATTCAAGTTAATCAAAACTTATGCTAAACAAGTGACTTTCAAGGTGTTATAACAAAAAATCAAGAAAAACATAAATCCAATTTTAGGCTTAAAAAAGAGAATCGTGTACTTATTACCCTACCACCACTAAATAATAATCAACTTTTATAATCGTTCCAATTAAGTCAAATAAACAATAAAAGTAGAAGCCAATCTTTTCTTTTCTTCCATTTACAACAATTAATTTTAACAATCTTACTAATTTTTAAATTAGTAAGATCCGTGAAAACGGCCTCCCCACAAAATGTAGGGGGAAAGACCGCGTACATCTTCCCTTAAATGGGACGGACCCTCCCTGGACCCTGCGATCGCGGGAGCTCTTTGCAGCACCAGGTACACCCTTTTACTAATTTTTAAAATCTTTAACAATTATAAAAATTTCACTTAATAGCTTATAAGTACTTTTATTAAATATAAATAAGTCATTCTATTACCTTTATGATGTTGATTACAAAGACACACTAGCACTAAACACCACAAGAACACCCAAAGGCCCAAAGTACTACCACCTAGAGCAACTGTCATCACTAGCCAAAGAGCCATCTAATATCAGCATTCTTAACATCATTACAGCAGTTTGTTGCACATCGAAAAACCCTAGCCACCATCGACCAATTGCTATTGCTTAAGAGTGATTGTCAGCCAAAAAGTTGTTGCAGCCAAAGTCAAAGGCCAAAGAGCCAGCCACTAAAGTCGCAGATCAAGCTGATGCCGAAGGCACCAACAAAACAATAGAATTTGTAGCTGTTACTTATTGAACAATATAGCCAATTCTTGTCACCCAACTAACTGAGATTGAAGCAACCAACAGCACAAACAAGCAAGCAACGGTCCATAATGCATAGAAAGCTTTAAACATAAGCATCACAAAATATTTGTCGAGACTGAACCGACAAAGATAGAATACCAACAGTCATCAAGACTACTTTCAACAGCAAACCATCATCCAATCCATCACTACTTAGGCAGACAACCCCCTCAACCCAAACCCCAAAAAGCAAACTATTGACATCTCTCCGATGCAATGATCATAGTCATCACACGCGCTGTCTAGTTAGTTGGCCCGGCTTTTGAAAACATCAAGATCCATCTCTGTGGGATCAGTTGCTTGAAGCTCTACCTGAATTCCATCCAATTCCCTCTTGAATCTATCCTTGGAGCTCGCATAAATCATTTTGCTTCTCACACGTGCAGTGTCAGGAGACCTTTGCAAATTTAAGAAAATAAAAGATGGATTACCCCGTGATTTTTAAGAATAAACTTTTTTTAGTGTCTTCTGATTACCATGCAATGAAAAAGATCCTGCTTTTTGGCAATTCTCTTCGGTGACAAAGTCATAGTCAAAAACAGCATATCGACACTCAGAATCAGGAAGGCAAGCAGCAAGATCCTGGTGGCTTTGAGTCGGCTCACCAACTTTCTCCACGATCACTTGCTTTTGTTTTTCCTCAATCTTGAACACAATGTAGCGGAAGGTTCTTTTAGCCTTTAACTCCAAAAATCTTAGCTTGCATTCATCATGCACGGCCATCCCAGATGCTGCGTTAGCCTACATATTAATATATTATCATGTAAAATATTAACAATCAGCCATATAAAACCTTCAAATTTTGCATAGTCAAAAATGGCCCACAACACATGTAGGCATTTTTAACCAAACCTGTAATGTGTAAATATCCCTGCTAATATTTTGTTAAAAGGTGGACAGAATCACAGAGGGTAGAGGTTGTTTTTGCGAATCAATTTGAAATGAGTACAATATCAAGCATCTTGCTGGTCTCACTAGCACATTAGTATATAATATGTGTCAGGTATATAGAACACTGAATATATTGCAGCACTCATCCAACAATGATCCACATCAATGATGAAATAAAGTGTTGGAACAAGGAACTTTAAAAGTTTGGTCTCACTCCGATAAATTGAATATTAGTTTAGTTATATGATAAACTATTCTGTACAGCGAATGAATAAAGTAAAACAATGAAAAAGGTTGTTAAACACACCACCAAAATGAATATGCTAACAGATATGAATATAAGAGTACACTCGTTCCATCTAAAAGATAATAAGATATATCTATCTTTTTAACTGAACTACAATGGTCTGATTCTTTTGAAGAAGATATGTAGGGGCATACGCGGATGCTCTGAAGAGGGTGCCGCCCTTCCACTAACCTTCGTAACCAAAGTGTCACGACAACATCCCTAAATATTGAAGCAAAACAAAAGAGAGGATAAAAAAACCTTGGGTTATATAAGCCACTCATAAAGTCCTCATGTAATGGCATGCATTATAGAAATAATGGAACATTAAAACCAACTGACATGCCACCACCAAAATTACTTAAAAATGCAGGGTTATATAAGCCACTCATAAAGTCTTCATGTACAACCAACATATGTACTGCAGTTCTTCAGAAAGAACATGCATTTGAATTAAAAAATTTATTAATATATAAACATTTTCAATAAACCTAATCAATATAAATTTACAAGTTATCTAATATCTACTGCAGTTCTTCAGAAAGAACATGCATTTGAATAAAAAATTTATTAATATATAAACATTTTCAATAAACCTAATCAATATAAATTTACAAGTTATCTAATATCTAGACATCTAGTACAAGAAAATTTTCATGGTAATTCTTGCAAGTTGCAACCTATTGAAGATTTGAAGGATGCCTTTTATTACTCTGCATGTTTGATCTAAAATAGTAAAAATGGCCCTGCAACTTACAAGACTATATGTCAAACATGGTATCTATTTCTGCAACAAGTTTCGAAATGTATAAAAATATAGGCCAGGAATTTAGCACAAACTATACGTGCCCCAAGTTGAATTTGATACGTAAATTAAATATAAAAACTATACACAAATCAATAGTTACAATTGAAGATAGAACCCAACATGCATATTATATATTTATTTCAAATGACATACAATAGCAATCACTACACCGTTAACAGAAACAGGTAGTGCCGTGGTCAAAAACTATACTTATTCTTTGAATGATCATCTCTAACTCATCGTAGAAGTTCTCCGAGAAATGCATTTACCCTTAATTACTTCATGATTTTACATAGAATATTTTAAGAAATTGCACAAGTAACCAGATTCCTTTGTAAGCAGGTCACCTTCCAATACTTCCAACACATTTAGTGTAAGATATTAATAGTATCACAAACCATCACACTTGGAACACTTTTGAAGAAACCAATGATATTATAACTATCATAAACCATCACAATTTAGCACTTTTGAAGAAACCAGTATGAAATAACTCTTGTAGCAATAATGTAAAGCATACCAAACAAATAAGCATATTGACATATTGTCAGATCCTAATATCCTATTTCTGAAAAGATAAAAACAATGCAATGTTTTCAACAAGTATCCATATCTCTAGTCACCTACACTATGTTAACAAAATCCATCTTAACGAATAACAACATTGATGAAAGAACAATTTTTTCGTCCAGACCATCAGCGCTTTCTCACCTACTCAGATTGTGGCTTAACAAAACCCTAAGATACTTCAAAACAAATATCATGCAAAATCAACAGGATCGAAAACTCGCAACCATCAAAGTTCGGCAGAAATCTGATCCAGAACTCCAGAAGCTCAAAAGCCAACAATTCGAAGGCAAATCTAGGTCCAACTACAACACTAGGGTTTAAGCTCATCGACAGCAAAGCGATAAAAGGATCATCAATCAAAGATCAAACACCAAACTACTACACAATTCAATCTATACAGTAACCATAGAAGCAAAATTGATGACAAATTACCAACCAGTACACGAATAATCATTGATAAATCAACAAAATCCACAGATGGACGTAAATAGAATGAACTAACCATGGCCGATGATCAGAGGAGGTGGAGAGGCAACCAAAGGGCACTTTTAGAGAAAAATAACAAGTGTGTGAATAGATGAATTCTAGAAAGAGAGATTTGGGAATTTGCCCATGTCTATGAAATATCTATGATATTTTAATAGCTTTCTTGCTTGTATTTAGATTGAGAGATTAGGGTGTTGTTTCTGCAGTAAAACGTTTGCGGATCACATCTGCAGACATCTGCAGACATCTGCAGACATCTGCAGACATCTGCAGACATCTGCAGACATCTGCAGACATCTGCAGACATCTGCAGACATCTGCAGACATCTGCAGACATCTGCAGACATCTGCAGACATCTGCAGACATCTGCATCAGAAAGGTGAACCAAACGTCTGCAGTCTGCAATAAAAAAACTGTTTGTTTTCAACATCTGCAGACTGGTAAAACACCACTCTTTCCATTCAAATCATTATCAACCCCCCTCTTTCCCGTGTTCTCGCTTCACCATTATCAATTCTCCTACTTGTTCTTTCTCTTCTTTGAAAACAACCTCACCGCAAACACTCAATCTATTTTTTTCCCAATCTTGCCATCAAAGTTATTGACAATTAACTTATAAAACCACCGAAAGAATCATTCAACATCAAGAAAATGGTGGATGTTGAAAGAAGAATGAGCGGCTTAAACCCCGCCCATCTTGCCGTACTCCGTCGTCTCTCCGCTAGAGCCGCCGCCTCATCAACGTCGACCCCACTTCCAGCTCGCAACAACCTCATCTTCTTCACCACCCTCGCCGATAAAGTCTTGACCTACCTCAAAACTTCGGCGTACCGGTAAAAAGGGGTTATCGGAGAAAGAATTTGCTCGACCCGAAGCTTAATTCGGCTTCGCATTCTCACCGGACCTCAAAGCCATCCTCTTTGGTGGGTTGGCGGTCGAACCCGGGCTCCCCGATTGGCGGTCATCACGTTCAGCCCGACAACAACTACGAGCGACACTATACCTACCCATCACTCTCACACCAATGATCCTCTCCTCAATCACACCTTAATTTCACCACCACCATCACCATCATTATCTCCGTCATCATGTTGTTCACAAATCATCCACCACCACCACCACCATCGTCAACTACAGCAACCCTAACAGTGTTTCAGCCCTTCGTTAGATGAGTATCAGTAGTACCAATGACGACAACAACAGTAAATACGAAGATAACGTGGCCATGGTGCCCTCCGCCTCCGCTGTCACAACTGCTATCCGTAAGGACCTGTGCGAGGGAGGGATGGAGACGATGTCGTCGACGACGGTAGCGGCGGAGGAACGGTGGTGGAGGGCGGCGGCGACGTTGGTGGCGGAGAGGAGGTGGGTTGGTGGCGGAGTGGTGGTGAGAAATTGGGATAAGAAGAGAAGAAGTATGGGTAGGGTAGTGTCACACCCCAACCTTAACGGCGGAAACATCGAGGTGTGAGAGTTAAGATCGTTCACAGCCACATAACGCTAACCTTAAATGTAAATATTATTATTATAAGTTTTAAATGCAATTACAATCATAAGTTTCAACATGAAATAAGTCAAAACATAAAACAAAAGTAATCCAAAGCTTTTCATTCTTTAATCTATGTCCAAATCCTAGATTTATGCAAACTTCAAATGATGACTTCAAACTTGGCATTTCCTGAAACATGTTAAAAATAACGGGTCAACTATAATATCCCATGGGTTTCAAGTAGCAATTCATGTCATAGGTTATGAGTTAGCAAGTTTATAGAACACATATAGTACAATCAAACCTTGACTAGATTATAAGTTTATATGATTGGCTAAGTGTATTTGGTTCCCTAGTGCACAAGCATACGGCTCCTAAGAGTCGGCAATACATCGACTTTAGCACCAAATAGGCTTGTTAGGCCCAAAGATCTAAGACGTCTCCAGGCTAGCAATAGTTAATGATTGTAAACAATATATGTAACTCATATAAGACTTACAATAACACAAATAACCATGACAAAATAAAAGTATGAATTACATGTGCTTTTATAAGATTTAAACGTTTATAAGTGTATGTTGAATAATGTAACATGTTTCACCCTAAAACGGTGTGAAATAGCATAAAAATGGGCAAGGAAACTCACATGATCAACAAGTATAAATATGATGACTAATAAGAATCTTAATAAGCATCGTTCAAACGTCTTAACCAGTGAACCAAGGGTCTAAGCCGGGACCTCATGTTGAATGCACAATGTCTTAACCAGTGAACCAAGGGTCTAAGCCGCGTTAGAATTTGGTTTTTAAAACTTAAGAACACTTTCAAAGAAAACCCCCAAAACACATGAACCCTAGATTTGATTTCAACCAAATTGAACATCAATTCGTTATTGTTAATGGAAACAAACATAGGGCTTTTGTTTCCCACTTGAAATCGAGTTTATGGGTGTATTTAATTTACCTCTTTCGATTGGAATGACGATTATCAAGTTGAAGATAGGTCGCGGCTAGATAGTGATTGATTCAAGTTGCAAACGTTGATACTAATCGAATCCATTGTACAGAAAGCTTCTAAGGGTCTCGATGATCGAAAGCCCTATGTTAATTTTGAGTGTACTTGTGTAGAAGATGGTGAACACTTGGGTACAGGTCGACGATGATGATGGTGATGAACTCGATGATTAAGTTTGTTTCTGACCAAATTGTATTTGCTAGTAGTTTAAAAATGGTTAAAGGATCGATTAGAGTTCCATTGATTGATTATTTATCTGGTTCTTGTTGTCAAACGATTTTGAGGATTTAAGGTCGACGATTACATAATCAATTATGCTAGAAACCGATGTTTTAACTCGATTTAATGGTGTTTAAAGGTTCGAATCATGATCTATAACGGTTCGGGGACGGTTTTGTATTTAAAATCGGTGAATACGGATGGTTTGGAGGTGGCCGGAGCCGCGGCCGGAGGCCGGCCGGCGACTCGTTGGATATGGGGGGAGAGAGAAAGAGACAAGGGGGAAAAGTTTGGGAAATTTACCCTTTAACCCCCTGTAGTTTGATATTTGTTAAATCTGGTTTCCAAAATATAATTTATGTTTAAAATTAAATTAGAACTTAGTCTCTGAAGTTTTTAATTTTATTATTTTATGCCAAAAGATAATATTTACAAGTTTCCTATATAAAGATATTAGACTTTTAAGATTTTATTTTATAGATTAACACCGGTAATTAATATTATTATTTACATTATTATTATTATTGTTATTATTATTATTATTATTATCATTATTATTATTATTAACATTATTATTATTAGTACCAACATTAGTATCATCATTACTAAAGTTATTATCATTGTTATTATTAAGATTATTATTTATTTATTATGTAATAATCAACATTATTAGATTTCTAGTTAAGAATTAAAGACATACGCAACACACGAGTTTCATAAATGACAAGAATGGTCCTTACAAAAATTAACGATGTTAACTTTTAGTTAACACAAAAAATACAGGATGTTACAGTCTCCCCAACTTAAAAGAATTTCGTCCCGAAATTTCAAAATGAACTTAGATGAACAAAGGAATTATGATGCAAGATAAGTGTACAACGAACAATGTTTGACGTTTGATTACAGATGAACGCTTCACTTTATGAAATCTTACAAGATTCTTGCCATAATATATACCAACTTGAACTCTTCCAGTGGAGTACGAGACGTTTTGAGATGAAACGTCGGAAAATGATGACGAGTTACCGTGGTATATTAGATTTTTAAGTCTCAACTTCTAGAATATAATTTCATAGTAAGGTGATGTCTTGAAATCAATAAAAGACCAACAATGTTAAGAGAGTTTAACTGTCGGGATTTAAGGATCCCAAACGTCACTATATATAATGAAATGATCTTAACGCGTATCTTGTGAATATGCATTTCTCCTTTGACCAACCATCGGTCTAAGTATAATACGATATGCGGAAATTTTGGAATGAGTTCACGACGATGATTAGGAACATTATTAAAAGCAGAAAATGAATCGGTCATCCAAAATGACGATCGATGTTTTAACGCCATACCACGGTGTACGAATATTTGAAACAGATACAGGTCAATTTCTCGACCCGTTATCCCACATGAGTCGATATGACCTCTAAGATAAGAAGCATTTTAGTTCAAAGAAAAGCTAAACAGGAGATCCATAGGATCACGAATGTTAGGTCTTGTCATATGTGAAGGTAAGACACTTGGACACACACCAAGTTACGTCTTTTCCTTTATGCCAAACCCATGACTACAAGTTACGAAGGTTTATGAACCTTTATATCCATATCGCAATGAGGATAATAACGAGTCTTGTTGATCGAAATCAAGATGGAATTTTAAACATTTCCAAGGTTAAGGATTCAAAAGTGATTCAAGAAGTGATACAAACAATAAGAAATGTATTTGTAACCATGTTTTGCAAGGTAACAAATTTCCAAATGCAGATTGCATACGTAATTCATCAAACCCATAAGTACAGTCGAGAACATTCGTATGTCTAGAAGGACATAATCACAAGTTGATAATGTATTTATTTAGCAGAAAGATTGCTTAAGAAAGCTACCATCACTCAATCATGTATTGATGATATCTCAAAATGAAGGTTGATAAGTAAGGAATAAATGGTTCCATATAGCTAGATCAAATCAAAACATAAGGATAAAGGGAATGAAATCGATTTAAGAATTTAAATGCTCCAAGTTCGGAATAAAAATCAACCTAGAGCGATCAGGTTTCCTTTCAAGTTCAGAGATCATGCTTTGGCTTGATAGGTCGAAACATTAACATTGTTTCACCCTTCAAGTTACTACATGCTTCTCGCCACTTGATTACAACCTTGGTAAGTTGAAGATCAAGAAATGAGAATAGTCATCAAGATGTGGTTTTCACTCCTAACTTGATGGTGTATTCCCAAGGTATGACCTCTAACTTACCAATCAAAAAGCTCGATCCCAACTCATTGTTGAGGATCTACAGAAATAAGACGAGGTAACTCACCATTAAGGTAAGGGACATCACTCCTATCTTAACGGTGAAGTTTTACAAAAATAAAATGTAACAAGATGAACTTCTTCATCAAAATCCGGAATTCACTCCTACTTTGATGAGGTCGTCTCATTTGAACAAATACAATTCATAAAAATGATATTATCATCAAGGTTTGGAATTCACGCCTATCTTAATGATTGAATTTCATAATAACAAGAAAACAATCGAAGATTGACATTTGTCACCAAAGTACAGGTTTCAATCCTATTTTGGTCAGATCATGTCACCTATGAAATGCAGTTCCAATGAGAATAATTGAAGTCAATCCCTAAGATAAGGAAATCACCCTAATCCCAAGGATGAAATTTCATAAAACATAATTGGAACCCATTTATTGAAACGAATGGAGAAGTATGATCAAGTAAGGGAATCACCCCTGTTTTGATGAGTTAGAATCATTTAGGAGATACGAGTGTTTTTAGTCATAGGTTGACTTGCAAACACTTACATCTCTCACGGTGCAAACGGTACGAAGCTCGACATAACAACAAAAAGAAAAAGAATATCAATTAGAAATTCAGGAAATTTCATTGTAAAAAAAGAGAAAATCATGCTTACAAGCTTAAGATCAAAGTTCGAGATAGCAGAATTTGTTATGATGGTGTTCAAATCTTGAATAATTTTAAATCAGGAAGACAAAATCAAGGACAAGAATGATTCGACATCACAATGAGATGTGAACATTCGATTCACAATCGAAGGGAAAACATGGACTTCTCAAGATATGAAGTCAGCCATAACCTTATTGAAGACACGCGTACTTATAAGTGGTCACTCATCACAAGGGTATTAGGTCAAGTAAACGGATTCAATGGTCGAATCAAATCATTAGTTACACGTTGCCTAGACAAAGTATCCCGAGATATAGAAATTCCACCTTACAACATTGCATGTCTTTAGTTATGGGACACATTTTTAAGGGGATTTGAAAACCATAAGTAACGATTTAAAGTTTTGAAGACCATTCGGTTTAGATTCCCAATATCTTTGGGTATAACAAGAGTCATGTACTCGTTGATCAAGGTATAGAAATAGCTACATGAAACGCCTAACGTTTAACGATGTTTAAACGTAGGAGTTGAAAGTTAAGACGAGTTCAATACCACAGGAACATTATGTATGATAAGAATGAGAAGAAAACAGTTCAAGGAATTAAAGATTTTTAAGATACAAAGAGAATGGTTCCATTTGGTAACGCATTACCATTTGGAATCGTTGACACATCAAGGTAAATTGACCCATTTGCCATAGAGACTTGTGTATGTTGACCATAGTTTATCACTCATCCCAGAAATCCCCAGGTAAGCATAACTGGTCTCACAATGAGATTTATACGGTATGCTTGCCTTAACCCGGAGGCCTTTTGCCAGGAAATCCAGAATACAGGTGTCTACGTGTCACACAAATTTCTTTGGTTTATGAAATCAAAACCTTGATGAGATTTCCATAGATTAGACATAGAATCTAAGGAATTGAACCCACAATGATAAGTGTAAACCCCACATGTCGTTGAGATAAGTTTAGGAAGTTTATTTGTCGGGGAGAGTCAAAGAGTTAAGGTTAAGTTTAGGGAGACAAGTAACTAAGTTTTAAATATTTAAAAGGCAATCCTATGCTAAGGCATCAAGTTGCACATAAGAAAGCATAGCATTATGTAGCATGCAAACCATATATGTATCTACAAGAATATATATATTATACTATAAGGTTCATGCATAAGCTATAGTCTAGGTCACCATTTCTAATAACCTAAATCACTATAGTTATAGGCTCTGATACCAATCTGTCACACCCCAACCTTGACGGCGGAAACGTCGAGGTGTGAGAGTTAAGATCGTTCACAGCCACATAGCGCTAACCTTAAATATAAATATTATTATTATAAGTTTCAAATGCAATTACAATCATAAGTTTTAACATGAAATAAGTCAAAACATAAAACAAAAGTAATCCAAAGCTTTTTATTCTTTAATCTAGGTCCAAATCCTAGATTTATGCAAACTTTAAATGATGACTTCAAACTTGGCATTTCCTGAAATATGTTAAAAATAACGGGTCAACTATAAAGTTAGTGAGTTTTCAAGGGTTTCACATACATAATATCCCATGGGTTTCAAGTAGCAATTCATGTCATAGGTTATGAGTTAGCAAGTTTATAGAGCACATATAGTACAATCAAACCTCGACTAGATTATAAGTTTATATGATTGGCTAAGTGTATTTGGTTCCCTAGTGCACAAGCATACGGCTCCTAGGAGTCGGCAATACATCGACTTTAGCACCAAATAGGCTTGTCAGGCCCAAAGATCTAAGACGTCGCCAGGCTAGCAATAGTTAATGATTGTAAACAATATATGTAACTCATATAAGACTTACAATAACACAAATAAGCATGACAAAATAAAAGTATGAATTGCATGTGCTTTTATAAGATTTAAACGTTTATAAGTGTATGTTGAATAATGTAACATGTTTCACCCCAAAACGGTGTGAAATAGCATAAAAAGGAGCAAGGAAACTCACATGTTCAACAAGTATAAATATGACGACTAATAAGAATCTTAATAAGCGTCGTTCCAACGTGAATCGTCACAAGGCACCTAAGTATGTAAATATATTCACAAGGTTAAAGTTTTAAAATAAGTTTAATGTTTTAACACGAACTAGGGTTTTAGATGAAATTTGGGGATTTTTGTAAGTACGTTAAATATTTTATCACAAAATTTATCATTTATGTGTTTTAATAAAAAGCAAGTGAAATATACTAAGTGTACATTTTTGTATATAGAAATACAGGGAAAAACTATTTGTAATAAAATTTAGTTATAATTTAAAATAATAATCGTCATTTATAAATGTATATTGTTGAACAAATAATCTAGTGATTTAAAACACTATTTAAAATCCATTTTATAAGAAAATAAACTAAATATATTATTTATCTAAACCATTTAATAAAAAATATTAAAATATTTTATTAAACAAAATTTACAGAAAATAATATGGTGTCTTAAAAATCTAACAAATTTATAACTCGTTTTCTTTGTATAAATAAATATATTTAGTTATAACATTAGTAAATAAGTTTTATAATAAAATATTAAAAGATTTTACAAAATAAATTTGCAGAAAATATTTAGATAATTTTAAAAATATTAGAAGTTTGTAAAATCATTTTTATGTCTATTAAAATTTTTATACAATTAAAATTAGGCTTAAAAAGGCTTTTAAAAAATGCATGAGGGTGCCTGGGTTCGAACTCGGGACCTCATGTTGAATGCACAATGTCTTAACCAGTGAACCAAGGGTCTAAGCCGCATTAGAATTTGGTTTTTAAAACTTAAGAACACTTTCAAGGAAAACCCCCAAAACACATGAACCCTAGATTTGATTTCAACCAAATTGAACATCAATTCGTTATTGTTAATGGAAACAAACATAGGGCTTTTGTTTCCTACTTGAAATCGAGTTTATGGGTGTATTTAATTTACCTCTTTCGATTGGAATGACGATTATCAAGTTGAAGATAGGTCGCGGCTAGGTAGTGATTGATTCAAGTTGCAAACGTTGATACTAATCGAATCCATTGTACAGAAAGCTTCTAAGGGTCTCGATGGTCGAAAGCCCTATGTTAATTTTGAGTGTACTTGTGTAGAAGATGGTGAACACTTGGGTACAGGTCGACGATGATGATGGTGATGAACTCGGTGATTAAGTTTGTTTCAGACCAAATTGTATTTGCTAGTAGTTTAGAAATGCTTAAAGGATCGATTAGAGTTCCATTGATTGATTATTTATCTGGTTCTTGTTGTCGAACGATTTTGAGGGTTTAAGGTTGACGGTTACATAATCAATTATGCTAGAAACCGATGTTTTAACTCGATTTAATGGTGTTTAAAGGTTTGAATCATGATCTATAACGGTTCGGGGACGGTTTTGTATTTAAAATCGGTGAATACGGATGGTTTGGAGGTGGCCGGAGCCGCGGGCGGAGGCCGGCCGGCGATTCGTCGGATAAGCGGGGAGAGAGAAAGAGACAAGGGGGGAAAGTTTGGGAAATTTATCCTTTGACCCCCTGTAGTTTGATATTTGTTAAATCTAGTTTCCAAAATGTAATTTATGTTTAAAATTAAATTACAACTTAGTCCCTGAAGTTTTTAATTTTATTATTTTATGCCAAAAGATAATATTTACAAGTTTCCTATATAAAGATATTAGACTTTTAAGATTTTATTTTATAGATTAACACCGGTAATTAATATTATAATTTACATTATTATTATTATTATTATTATTATTATTATTATTATTATTATTATTATTATTATTAACATTATTATTATTAGTACCAACATTATTATCATCATTACTAAAGTTATTATCATTGTTATTATTAAGATTATTATTTATTTATTATGTAATAATCAACATTATTAGATTTCTAGTTAAGAATTAAAGACATACGCAACACACGAGTTTTATAAATGACAACAATGGTCCTTACAAAAATTAACGACGTTAACTTTTAGTTAACACAAAAAATACAGGATGTTACAGTCTCCTCAACTTAAAAGAATTTCGTCCCGAAATTTCAAAATGAACTTAGATGAACAAAGGAATTATGATGCAAGGTAAGTGTACAACGAACAATGTTTGACGTTTGATTACAGATGAACGCTTCACTTAAGGAATCTTACAAGATTCTTGCCATAATATATACCAACTTGAACTCTTCCAGTGAAGTACGAGACGTTTTGAGATGAAACGTCGGAAAATGATGACGAGTTACCGTGGTATATTAGATTTTTAAGTCTCAACTTCTAGAATATAATTTCGTAGTAGGGTGATGTCTTGAAATCAATAAAAGACCAACAATGTTAAGAGAGTTTAACTGTCGGGATTTAAGGATCCCAAACGTCATTATATATAATGAAACGATCTTAACGCATATCTTGTGAATATGCATTTCTCCTTTGACCAACCATCGGTCTAAGTATAATACGATATGCGGAAATTTTGGAATGAGTTCACGACGATGATTAGGAACATTATTAAAAGCAGAAAATGAATCGGTCATCCAAAATGACGATCGATGTTTCAACGCCATACCACGGTGTACGAATATTTGAAACAGATACAGGTCAATTTCTCGATCCCGTTATCCCACATGAGTCAATATGACCTCTAAGATAAGAAGCATTTTAGTTGAAAGAAAAGTTAAACAGGAGATCCATAGGATCACGAATGTTAGGTCTTGTCATATGTGAAGGTAAGACATTTGGACACACACCAAGTTACGTCTTTTCCTTTATGCCAAACCCATGACTACAAGTTACGAAGGTTTATGAACCATTATATCCATATCGCAATGAGGATAATAACGAGTCTTGTTGATCGAAATCAAGATGGAATTTTAAACATTTCCAAGGTTAAGGATTCAAAAGTGATTCAAGAAGTGATACAAACAATAAGAAAGGTATTTGTAACCATGTTTTGCAAGGTAACAAATTTCCAAATGCAGATTGCATACGTAATTCATCAAACCCATAAGTACAGTCGAGAACATTCGTATGTCTAGAAGGACATAATCACAAGTTGATAATGTATTTATTTAGCAGAAAGATTGCTTAAGAAAGCTACCATCACTCAATCATGTGTTGATGATATCTAAAAATGAAGGTTGATAAGTAAGGAATAAATGGTTCCATATAGCTAGATCAAATCAAAACATAAGGATAAAGGGAATGAAATCGATTTAAGAATTTAAATGCTCCAAGCTCGGAATAAAAATCAACCTAGAGCGATCAGGTTTCCTTTCAAGTTCAGAGATCATGCTTTGGCTTGATAGGTCGAAACATTAACATTGTTTCACCCTTCAAGTTACTACATGCTTCTCGCCACTTGATTACAACCTTGGTAAGTTGAAGATCAAGAAATGAGAATAGTCATCAAGATGTGGTTTTCACTCCTAACTTGATGGTGTATTCCCAAGGTATGACCTCTAACTTACCAATCAAAAAGCTCGATCCCAACTCATTGTTGAGGATCTACAGAAATAAGACGAGGTAACTCACCATTAAGGTAAGGGACATCACTCCTATCTTAACGGTGAAGTTTTACAAAAATAAAATGTAACAAGATGAACTTCTTCATCAAAATCCGGAATTCACTCCTACTTTGATGAGGTCGTCTCATTTGAACAAATACAATTCATAAAAATGATATTATCATCAAGGTTTGGAATTCACGCCTATCTTAATGATTGAATTTCATAATAACAAGAAAACAATCGAAGATTGACATTTGTCACCAAAGTACGGGTTTCAATCCTATTTTGGTCAGATCATGTCACCTATGAAATGCAGTTCCAATGAGAATAACTTAAGTCAATCCCCAAGATAAGGAAATCTCCCTAGTCCCAAGGATGAAATTTCATAAAACATAATTGGAACCCATTTATCGAAAAGAATAGCATCCTGAAAAAAAGCAGCCCCTGCGTCTAATAAATAAGATATTTAAGTGAAACAATGTTTATCTCCAAAGGTTGGTTAAGAATTTAAGATTCTGAGTATGTTCTCATGTCTCATGTATAAGAACTAATGTAAGTGTTAATGAGAGATGATGTGTGATAGACGGCTCACAAGTTGTAGGAGTATATCATCCCGCTATCAATGACAATAACAATGACAATGACAATGAAAATGACACAATGACAATCACAATCACAATGACAATGAAACTAACAGTGACAGTGACAATCACGATGACAATGACAATGACGGTGATGGTGACGGTGGCGGTGGCGGTGGCGATGACCGTGACAGTGACAGTGACAATTATGTTGATCATTTTGAGCATATCTTTTCAGGTGATACAATTAGCTGAAGATCCTAGGAGTGCGGCCTTAGTGAAGACTCTAGGATGCATTTTTTAGACTATACATTACTTGACATTGTTGGTCTGATTACATACTGTTATACTTTTGGATACTTGTTCCCGGGTTATGGGAATTTTATTACAATGTTAATACTTATGACTATGTAGTCATTATTATTGACTAGACACGGCACAAGCCTCCCTTGTTCTGATTACTTCATTTGTTCTTTCTGACTCAACAGTGTATTCAGACTCCGTCGTAGACCGTGCAACTACCTTTGGTTTTGAGGTTCTCCAAGTAATTGTTGCACCATTAATAGTGAACATGTATCTCATTTGTGACCGTGAATCACCTCGATTGGTCATAAAACTTGCATTGGTGTAACACGTTATAATAAATTCCCCTTACACTCTTTCGCATGCCAAGCGGCTTTGATCTATCCCTGTAGATCTAATTAATTCATAGAATGTAAACAACTTATCAAATATATTTCACTGCGAAACACTTTTCTAACCAGGTTTTCATGTTTTGTAAGGTTGGAATGTGGTTTCTAGTGAACAATATGTCATCAACGTATACGATCAAGTATACATAGGTGCTCGTACTAGTCTTTATGTGAATGGTGCTTTAGTCATTTATAACATATACAAGATTCACATGTGTTAAAGTATTATGAACTAGTGAATTCCAAGATTCATCCAGTAAGCTTAGACATACGTTTCTTGTTTATGTGACTAATACGACAATGCTTAAGTTTGATTCTAATATTTTAGTTTTGAGAGCATAGAAAGAGTTATCATTATTATGAATATCAATTTCATATATTCCATTGTGAGGCATAGCCCTAAAAAACAAAACATTTGACTTTAAAGTTAAAATGTTTCAATCATAAAGACTAAAATTGAAATACTTACTCATACAGTTGAACGACTAAGATAATAATTCTAATTTTATAACATTATACAAAATCTAAACGTAGGTTATTCACTAACAAAATGGAGTACTATCCTATAGCTTCAACCATAACATTTGCTTAGTTTTCAATACTCAATTATTTAAATTAAACAATTATAAAACTTGATCATTACATAATGTTTCTTTACAATAACCACTTATTTCAGATTAAACTTGAAACATTAATCATTATACGATAACAAAGATTCACGTTATATCGTTCAAATTAATCTTAAAAAAACCGTAATAGTTATAACTTATAAAAAAATTTACAACAATACTAAAAATTTCAATGTTTTTTAACTTTTCAAATTTTCATCACCAGGACAAAAACACTTATTGTGAGGCGGGAAAGAATAGAAAACATCAAAAAGCTCCTGAAAATTCAAAAAATTCACCAACACTTCTCATTGGTCAAACACTCTCCACACGGATCCACCAAAACCAAAATCCCAACGTCGATCAACCCCAAATCCAACAGCCAAAAACAACCCACTTCAATACTCACGATCACCGATAACCACTATATAACCACCAATTCACCACCGGTGACCCATAAAACCACCGAAATCATCCATCTTTATATTCACAAAAACAGCAATGGAAGCCACCGGAAAAGCTAAGAAGGGTGCCGGAGGTCGCAAAAGCGGTGACCGGAAGAAAGCCGTCACTCGTTCAATCAGAGCTGGTTTGCAGTTTCCCGTCGGAAGAATCGGTCGGTACCTCAAGAACGGACGGTATGCGAAGCGTGTCGGCACCGGAGCTCCGGTGTACCTCGCCGCCGTTCTTGAATACCTTGCTGCTGAAGTAAGTTCACTAATTTGATTCTTTTGGGCTTCTGTTGGTCTAATTCAAAGTTCCAATTTAGGGATTTGATGTTTGGTGGTTTGATTTTGTTACAAATTGGGGGTGTTCTTGTTGAAAGATCTTGATTTCTGATTCTGGTGTTGATTTGGGATTTTATTTTGTTACAGTTTGGGCGTAATCTTGTTAAAAGATCTTGATTTCTGATTCTGTTGTTGATTTGGGTTTGTTTTATTAACAATCTAATTGGGTTTTGAATCTTTTGGATATAGGTTTTGGAGTTGGCTGGAAATGCAGCGAGGGATAACAAGAAGAACAGGATAATCCCAAGGCATGTGCTTTTGGCGATTAGGAACGATGATGAGTTGGGGAAATTGTTAGCGGGGGTGACGATTGCTCATGGTGGTGTTCTTCCGAACATTAACCCTGTTTTGTTACCGAAGAAGACAGCTGCTAAAGAGCCCAAGTCACCGGCTAAAGCTACCAAATCTCCGAAGAAAGCTGCTTAGGTTGATGTGATCGTGTTCTTCTTTTGTGGTGTTATTGTAGTTAGATTGGAAATGGAGTTTTAGGTGTCTGTGGATTGTTGTTTTGTTAACTTAATGGAAGGAACATCTTGTTTCTGTTATCTTTCTTTTATGATTCTTGTTACATTTCAACAGTCCAACGATGAATTAGATTGTGATTGTTGTCATTTATTAAAACAAGCAAAATATAATTAAGTCGTAATCAATGAAACCATTTCTACAGTGATTTTATCATTTGGCATTCATTTCTTTTTAAAAATTCAAGTTTTCCTTGAACAGTGCTTCATTTAAAGATGCGATCTCCTTTTAAAAAATCAATCTACCGTCACATTTTATGTGACCAACAATTTTGAATAAGTAGCTTTAGAAAATGTAATAACTTGATCCATTTTGTAGGATTGATCATCTGTTATTTTATAAAGATTTGCATATCCTGACTGACTATCAATGATTAGAAAATGGGCGTCAAATGGTCAGGATTTGGATTGCTAAAAGTCAATTAAAGGAAGATAATATAGATATAATGGCATATCAAAATTTCCCATTGTAGAAAGAAATATCGTGACCTCACTAATTTTATGCAACTTAAGGTAACTGTGCTTAATGACCAACTTATAGAGAGAGATTATAGAATAACAATTGTTGATATTCTGGAAGTTGAAATACTAGCTTAAATGATCATGATATGAGATCCCCTTCAACTTCACCAAAATTGATTAGTTTACTAGGCTAATTTGATAAAAACATTAGGCAAAGTTAGTTTATACTTGAACACAGATAAAACACATAAAGCAAGTCTGCAAGGATTCTACTTATATGTTGATGACTTTAATGTTTACTTGTTAGCATGTTAGATGAATGGTTTGTCGAAACTGCCTGCTTCCAACATGAGTGCCTTTATACTTGTGTGGTTATTAATATGTTGTGCATTAACTTGTGTTATTGTTATCAATGACTTGCATCGTCTAAGGTGCAGCTGCAAAATTTTAATATCCCATGGAGCAAAATAAATGGGCACATAGGTAAGCGAAGTCACGTATGCCAGAAAAATTGTTGATTCTAGGGTAAATAATACATTGAAATGATAACAATTTGTTGGATTGAGCACTCTGTTGACAAAAAATGCAGCACACCCATTATTTGGGGAACACTGTAACCTATGGATCGTGGATTGGCCGGTCCAAAGGTTGAATATGAACAACATTCAACCTTCTGCCTACCTGACTTCAAAAGATCCCATTTTGATCTGGAAGAAAAGAATAGTTTCACTTAACAGGCCCCGGGAAGAAATTTCACATCAAAATCCTCTTTTCACTATGAAGTTCCAAAATTGTTGACATGCCTTGATTTGTAGGAGCTATCTCAGGTCACTCTAAAGTTCCTGGAATGATGAATACTCCCTGAATTTGAAAAGTTATCAGCTAAGTGTTAGGATCAAATAGCTCAAACACACGAACACAAACACGAGAACAATAATCGAAAGCAATAAACGAGACACGAGATTTATAGTGGTTCGGTTACGTTGTGTAACCTACGTCCACTTGGGGCAACTAGGGTTTTCTTTTTATTGAGGTGTTAATTTTACAAGTACAAGAGATATGTATATATACTAATCTAGACAATTAGGGTTACATCTTTCCTAATTCTGTCTATAGTAAATACCGGGCCCACCGGGCCCACCCAAGATGGGTCGGAGCCCACAACATAACAATCTCCCACTTGGGCTTCGAGACATCTTCTCTGACCCACCAATTGAATGCGTCGAACACTTCAACCTGCTTCCACCTGAATGCGCAAAGTCTTCAACTGCATTGTCTTGTACTTATAAATAAACCCGAACTGGTTTAGCTCCTCCTAGTTACCCCCGCCTTCTCAACTATTCCTGAAGGCCAGCTGAAGCCCTGCAAAGCTTCAGCTTATCCAGCGTGACAGACTTAGTGAACATATCTGCTGGATTCTTGTTCCCCTTGATGTTGTTCAACTGGATAGTACCACTGCTGATTAGACCTCTGATGAAATGATATCTGATATGAATGTGCTTCGTCTTCCCATGATGAGAAGGATTCTTTGCTAGTTTAACAGCACTTTCATTATCACAGTACAATGGATACTTAGTCTGTTTTCTGCCTAACTCACCCAGAAAATTCTTCAACTAAACGAGCTCTTTACTAGCCTCAGCGGCTGCCATGTACTCAGCCTCTGTAGTAGAAAGTGCCACGCTCTTTTGGAGCCTAGACATCCAACAAATTGCTGTATCACCCATAGTGAACACATACCCTGTAGTACTCTTGTAGGTCTCATTGCATCCACCCAAGTCAGCATCAGAATAATCTTTGAGAATAGCATCTCTACCCTTGAAACATAATGCCATCTTTGAAGTACCCTTCAAATATCTAAGCAGCCATTTAACTGCTTCCCAGTGTTCTCTCCCCGGATTAGACATGAACCTGCTGACAACTCCCAATGCGTGAGCAATATCGGGCCTTGTGCATACCATAGCGTACATAAGACTGCCCACAGCCGATGCATAAGGAACCTTCATCATCTCGGCCTTGTCTTTCTCTGTCTTTGGAGACTGATCTTTAGAAAGCTTAATATGACTTGCCAATGGTGTATTTCGAGTAGTAGTCTTCTCATCATTCATTCTGAACTTCTCTAATATCTTCTGAATGTACTTTTCCTGAGATAAAGTTAGAGAACCGTTTTTGTGATCTCTGGTGATGCTCATACCAAGTATCTTCTTAGCTGGACCCAAGTCTTTCATTTCAAACTCTGCAGACAATTGTTTCTTTAACTTGTTAATCTCTGCAATGTCTGAACCTGCTATGAGCATATCATCAACATAAAGCAGGAGGATGACATAGGAGCTTTTAAACTTCTTGAGATAGCAACAGTGATCCATCTCACATCTCTTATACCCGTTTCTGCCCATAAAGCCATCAAACTTCAAATACCACTGTCTGGGCGCCTGTTTTAAACCATACAAACTTTTCTGCAGTTTACACACCAAGTTTTCTTTTCCTTTAACCTGAAAACCCTCTGGTTGTGCCATATAAATAGTTTCATCAAGATCATCATGCAGAAATACAGTCTTCACATCTAGCTGCTCCAAATGTAACTTTTCTGATGCAACAATACTGAGCACCAATCTGATAGTAGTCATTTTGACCACAGGAGCAAATATCTTATTGTAATCAACCCCGTGTTTCTGTTGAAACCCCTTAGCGACCAATCTTGCTTTGTATCGTTTGTTACCATTGTGATCTTCCTTAACTCTGTAGAGCCATTTATTCTGTAGAACTCTTTTATCTGGCGAAAGCTTAGTTAAGACCCATGTATTGTTCTTCATCAAAGAGTTCATCTCATCCTGCATTGCATGCTCTCACTGAAGCGAATCTTTCAACTTAACTGCTTCTGAATAACTTTCTGGTTCACCATCCTCAGTTAAAAGAAGATAATTAACTGAAGGACTGTACCGGGTAGGCTGCTTAGAAACTCTGGTGGATCTCCTGACCCAATGAGATTGGTCTGGAGTCTGTGGATGCTGTTCATCTTCAGAGTCTGAACTCCCACTATCAGAAACTTCAACTGTCTCTTCATCTCCACCCATACCACCATCTTCAAACGCTGGAACTATGTCGTCATCAGTTTCTGTCTCTGGTTCATTAACAGGTTCTGGATCTGATTGTTTCTGAGCATCAACATCAAATTCAACTTGCTCTTTCTGAACCTCTGAAGTGGTTGCGTTTCTGTCTTTGTATAACTCAGCCTCGTTAAATGTAGCATGCTTATTTCTGATCAATTTTCTGTTTTCAAAATCCCAAAGCCGGTAGCCCATACTGTCAAAACCATAGCCAATGAAGGTGTACTTCTTGGCTTTAGCATCAAGCTTGTCACCGTCTTTCACTAGATCATAGGCACTGCACCCGAATACTTTCAAATGCCCAAATTTAACAGCTTCACCTTTCCACTCTTCTTCTGGTAGCTTGAAACCCAACGGAACAGATGGTCCCCGATTAATTAAGTAGGCAGCAGTATTAATTGCATCTGCCCAGAACATCTTTGGAAGCCCTGAATTGATTCTCATACTTCTGGCCCTTTCATTCAAAGTTCTGTTCATACGTTCTGCGACTCCATTTTGTTGAGGAGTGCCCGGGACTGTATAGATCATTCGAATACCATTTTCTGCACAGTAGTCCTGGAACTCTTTGCTGATGTATTCACCTCCGTTATCCGACTTCAAGCATTTCACCTTCAAATCAGTTTCCAATTCAGTTTTCCATTTCTTAAAAACATCAAAAACTTCAGATTTATTTTTAAGAAAGTAAACCCATACCTTACGTGTCGAATCGTCAATGAAAGTGACATAATAATAAGCACCTCCCAAAGAAGCAACTGGAGTAGGTCCGAAAACATCCGTGTGGATAAGCTCCAATTTCTGAGCTTTCGGTGGCTTTCCTGTCTTCACAAAAGACACCTTCTTCTTTTTCCCGAATACACACGGCTCACAGAATTCTGATTCGACCTTCTTTAACTCTGGAAGCTTTCCACTGGAGACGAGCATTTTCATACCCTTTTCACTCATGTGACCGAGTCGTTGGTGCCACAGATTGGATTGACTCATGCCACTGGTTACTGCATTTACCCCATCTAAAGGAACTTCAACCATGTACAGTGTGCCCCTCTTTGAACCTCTGGCAATCACAAGATTTCCTTTCACGACCTTCCATTGTCCCCCACCAAACATGACATCATATCCTTCACAATCCAACTGCCCAATGGAAATTAACTTCTTCCTGAGACTTGGAATGACCCGAACATCTTTCAATATCCATGTGGTGCCCAATGGAGTCTTCAAAACAACATCCCCATCCCTATGATATCAAGAGCATGGCCATTAGCTAAGTGAACTTTACCAAAATTTCCTGTTCGTAGATTCTTCATCGACTTAGTGCTAGATGTAGCATGGAACGATGCTCCTGAATCCATGACCCATGACTCTGTAGAATCTTCAACACAGCAGATAAGAACATCGTTAGAGTTATCTTCAGCCATATTAACTTCCTTTTTGTCTTTAGAACCAGATGGTTTAGGGCATTGGCTTCTGAAGTGACCATGTTCTTTGTAGTTCCAACACTGGATGTCTTTTCTGGGCTTTGACTGACTTCTTCTTCTAGACTTTGAACGACCCCTGCTACTACCCCTTTCTTTTCCCCTACCTCTTCCTTCAATACTCAACAGAGAACTAGATGGTTCACCCGAATTTTTCCTTCTAATGTCCTCCCCGAAAATCAAATCACGGACCCCATCAAAGGTGAGCTTAGCAGTACCACATGAACTGCTAACTGCAGTAACTGTCCCTGACCAACTTTCAGGCAACGACGATAACAATAACAGGGCTAAAATTTCATCATCAAACTTGATATCAACAGATAACAAGCGAGAAATAATGTTATTGAAATCATTGATATGAGAGGAAACTGAACCACCTTCTTTCAATCTGGTGTTAACTAGCTGTCTGATTAGAAATACTTTATTTGATCCAGACGGCTTCTCGTACATATTCGATAAGGCTTTCATCAAACCATGAGTAGTAGTTTCCTTCACTATATTGAATGTAACATTTCGTATTCTCGTTAAATATAAGTTAACTTCGTTAAATTCTTGTAAGGACCATTCATGCCATTTATGAAATGTTGTGGGCTATTCTTGTTTCATTCCTTGTTTACTTAAGGTTCTAATCAGTTAAATGGTAATATTAATTATAATAATAATGATAACATTAATACTAATACTAATAATAATAATAATAATAATAATAATAATAATAATAATAGTAATAAACTATAAATAAATAAAATAAAAAAAATAAAAATTTAATTAAAGTAATTAATAATCTTTGAAATGTTTAAAGAATTTATAATAATTAAGTTAGGGGGTGTTTTGTCATTTTTCTAAACCTTAAAAAAGGTTATTTGCATAAAATAATAAACATTGAAAACTATAGGGACTAAATGTGTGATTTTTGAAACCCAAACCAAATTCCCCTTCCCTTCCCCGCATTTCCGGCGAGAGTCCGGCCAACCTCCGGCCGCGACTCCGGCCACCCCAAAACCGCCTCAAAACTTAACCATTTTGCTCCAAATCGGTCCCATTACGCTCGTGAGCCTGTTTCGAACTTGTATACAACAATTAATCGCATTTAAACGCCGGTTATTAAGCTCAATCGAGAGCATAACCGAAACCTTTAATCTCATAGCCGTTCGAGCATTTAACTCTAATAATAACCTAATTAAACGGACCTAAACAATCATCTACCTAATACTAAACGTATTCTTCTTCCAATTTCACCTGAAACAAACTCTAGTATCACCTTCGATTCTCTCCTATATCGCGACCTGCCAAACTACTGAAACCCATCTTCCGAACAATTTGAACTGGATTTGATAAGGGGTTTCGAGTCTAATACATCATTAGAAGCTATTCACAAGAGTAATTTGATTATCAACAACAATTGCTCATCAATCGTGTACAACTCGGCCGCGGCTTGATCTTCTTTTGTTCTTAACATCATTTCAAAGCAATCCTGGTAATTGAGCACATATAATCACTCGTTTTTACATGGGGAACAAAAGCCCCATGATTATCAACATTTAAAGAATCAAATTGACCATCAATTTGAATCAAAGGGAATTAGGGTTCATATGTGATTTGGGGGAATTGGGTTAAAGGGTTTAAAACCACTTGGAACCAAGTGATACCGCGGCTGTATGCCTTGGTTCACTGGTTCCACACTTGTTTGTCCACCTTGAGGTCCCGGGTTCGAACCCGGGCACCTCCATACATTTTTTTTAAAGGCTTTTCAGCCTTAAATTAATTATAAAAAATTTTTTGTAAAAATTATAAAAATATTTTTGTAAACTTTAAATATTTATTGGACCCCCAAGTCATTCTTTTTATTTTTTAGTGTATTAAAAGATGTAAGAAGTTTCTAAAAATTATAAGAATTTGTTTTGTAAACTTTCTTTATTTTAAAGTTTTCTATGTATTTTTTTAACGTTAAATACTGTAATATTTTTATAAAATATTAGTTACAAATATTATACTTAGTTATTTTTATAAAAACATGACTTTAAATAATAGTTTAAAATATAAAATTATTATTGATTACGATGTTAATGTAATTAGGAATTTCTCGTAGAAATTATATGCGTTTCATAATTAATTTCACGAAATACTATAAAGGAGTAAATTCCTTTAAAAATTTCATAAATAGTACTTTTCTTTTATTAAACCAAACCATATATAACTAACTTCATTTAAGTATAAAAAACCCCCAAATACTTGTCGAAACCCTAGTTCGCGTTAAAACGTTAATTTTATTATTAAACTTAAACTTGTAAAATGTATATTTAGGTACATTGTGAAGGACTACGTCGAAACGACGCTTAGGATTATTTCTTATTAATCGTCCAATATATACTTATTTGATCATGTGAGTATTTCTATACCCCTTTTTCTTATTTTCACACTTTGGGGTGAAACATGTTACTTATTAACCATTACACTTGTAAACACGTTTGATTCTTGTAAACTTATGGCATTTTACTTGTGTGTTGTGATTAGTTGAATCTTGTAGCTATCGTGTAATGTCGAATACATGTACAATCATTAACTATTGCTAGCCTGGCGACGTCATAGATCTATGGGCCTGACAAGCCTGCTTGGTTGATCCAAGTACACTTAGCTAATCGTATATACTTATAACTTGGTTGATCCAAGTACACGTTTGAAACTTGTAAAACTTTGTCAAGGTTTGATTGTGCATTCTGTCTTACATCCCTAGTTACTTGTTTCTCTAATTTACAACATGAATTGCCATCTTTTATATACTTATGTATCAAAAACTATAGAATGCTCACCAACATCTTTATGTTGACCTTTTATTTTTAACATGTTTCAGGAAATACACAAGTTTGATTGATAGCTTGAAGTGCTTCCACATCTAGGAATGGACCTAGCTAAATAAACGAAATAAATTGGATTGTTGCATCTTGTGTTATGTTATTTACTTTTTTTTTTGAGACTTATGTTTTAATGGTACAATTCACCTTTATGAATAATATATATATTTGGGTTATTAATAGCGTTATGTGGCTGTGAACGATCTTAACCCTCACACCTCGACGTTTCCGCCGTCAAGGTTGGGGTGTGACATTGAACGCAACGTTCTTTGCTACTGAGAGTCTGATAACAGCAATTGCTTTCCTGTCCAACGTCTTCCATTCTTTATCAGTCATATCTGCCGGTTTCTCCTCATCCAAGGCTGCCATCAAATCCTTTTGACACAGCAGATCCTCAATTTGCATCTTCCAAAACCCAAAATAATGTCCATCAAATTTGTCAATCTTTGTTCTCCCGTCATCAGCCATTATTCCAACCTAAATGCTCAACAATCGAGTCAAAACTGAAAACAATGCCAAACACAACTTTGGCCGGCTGCCTGAACTTGCGTGTTGTTCTATTGAACACCGTTTTTATGAAATGAGTTTCAAAAAATTGAGAGCAATCGGTTGTAACAACACCTTCAATTGTAACACTGAGCCAACAGCAAACAAAACACTGAACCAATCAGCAACAGAGCAAGCAGCAGCAGCAGTTTCAACCAAACACTGAACCAATCAGCAACAGAGCAAACAACAGCAGTAGTTTCAACCAAACACTGAACCAACAGCAACAGAACAAACAGCAGCAGCAGTTTCAGCGGCCGCAGGGGAGGAATTCCGGCAGGGTCGGCGCCGGAACCCTAATTCGGCGGCGGCGGCGGTTGAAGACGGTGGCGGCGGCGGCTTAACCCTAATCGGGGTTAGGCGGCGGCGGCGGTTGACGGCGGCGGCGGCGGCGGCTTAACCCTAATCGGGGTTAGGCAGTGGCGGCGGCAGTTGTTGTTGACGGCGGTGGAACCCTTGATCGTGTGTACGGAATCTTCAAAAACACGAACACAAACACGAGAACAATAATCGAAAGCAAGAGCCTGAACCTGGCTCTGATACCAGTTGTTAGGATCAAATAGCTCAAACACACGAACACAAACACGAGAACAATAATCGAAAGCAATAAACGAGACACGAGATTTATAGTGGTTCGGTTACGTTGTGTAACCTACGTCTACTTGGGGCAACTAGGGTTTTCTTTTTATTGAGGTGTTAATTTTACAAGTACAAGAGATATGTATATATACTAATCTAGACAATTAGGGTTACATCTTTTCTAATTCTGTCTATAGTAAATACCGGGCCCACCGGGCCCACCCGAGATGGGTCGGAGCCCACAACATAACACTAAGTACCCGGAGTTTATGGATTCCAGATATAACTTGATTCAAACAAGTTTTCTTACTGAAGGCTATATAGAGTTCCTAAAATATAAGAATTCCATCTCCGTAAAAGAAAATGACAAATTTGAGCTTCTAGTTTCACGAGTGGTCATAAGAAAACAGTCGAGACGAATACAATCAAGAGTTTCATGACTACATGCGTGCCTTCAGAAAATTATTACCCACGTCGTTTTAGGTTAAAAAAAAGGATGACAAAAAGGGCAAACATAATGTTATGTTTATAGTAACAAACGTATGAACCTTATTAATCATTTTATCTGCAAAAGAGCCTAAATCACCTGCTAAAGCTTCCCTCTAAAAAAATCTGCTTAGATCGATGTAACTGAGTTAAATGAATTGTTCTTCTGTGCTGTCATTGAGTTAAATTGAAAATGGAGTTAAGTTATTTGTGGATTGTTGTAATGTTATATTAATGGAAGAAACCTCTTGTTTCTGTTATCCTCCCTCGTTCTTGTTACATTGCGAACAGTTGTTAAGTTGAATTCAGAGGTAATCATAATCATTTATCAACATAACAGCAAGATACAAAAAGCCCTGAACAATAAAAATATTTCTGCAGTGATCTTTCAATATGGCACCATTTCAACCATAGATTTTGAGATTTCCATGGGAAGTACTTCAGTTAATAGTGTTATCTTATTCTTCAGGTGCTGTAGTCTTGGCAGCTTCAACAAAAATCAATCTTCCATCTATTATCTGTGCCCAACAAATTTGAAAAAAATTAGCTCAAGAATAGTAGCTTAAAGTTAACTAGTGATTTTATCAGATATGCCTAATGACTAGCAGATACACAAAGGAATAATTGTATAATAAATGAGTTCTGACTTGATGTATTGTGATCCGAAGATCCCCTTCAAATTCATGTTAGAGTTAATACTTAATACAAGATAAATCACATAAAAGCAAGGATTCAACTTATATATGGATGACAACAATGTTTTCTTGTTAACATATTCCATGAAAGGTTTGTTGCAATGACCTGTTTCAAACAAGCGAGAACCTTTATACTCATGTGGTTACTAATTAATAGATTTTTGATCAAGTATGCCAGAAGATATGTTGAATAGCATCTAAATCTAGGGTGAATAATTTATAATGCATGGGCATATGATATGGTTGGTTCCTACCAGGTTGATTTGGTAACAAGATTCATCTGCTTCATGGATTATGAATGACGAACCATGATACAGAATATATATAAGTTCCATCTGATGAGTTCTATACTGTTGATGAACTTTCTACAAAAATTCATAACCCATATATATGAATGACGAATCATGATACAGAATATATATACGTTTCTTGGGCAAGCAAAGATAAACTACTCACAAAGTTTTTGTTTTAAGCAGGTAATTAACTAGGTAGAGTTAGAAGAGTTATATAAACTATATGCATGTACCAACTACCAATAGGTAAACAACGTAGGCATTAGAAATTTAATGTGCATGGAAATTGATATCAGCATTTCAGTTTCTTGAATTAGCTGCTCCAATAAATTTATAGTAACGAAGTTGTCGTGAACCTCAGCAATCAACCTATCTGGAGAAGAGGTAAACAGTGTAAAAGACACATTGGTAATAACTCATAACTAGAATCTTAAGAACCCTAGACCTCATTACATTACTGTGAGTCTGTGCTTATGAATATAAACAATAGACATGTAGGACAAACAAAAGCATCATAACCAGTAAGTCTTGAGAATCATTGCAGATATGTTACTCTTTCCTGAGCTTTATTTGTCACTACTACTCATATTGTTCAATTCATTTTTGCACATTATCCTCATATATTTATTTAATTCAAATCTGCACACTATTTGTCACATTGTTTCTAGGTTTATTTCATATGAGGAATTAGATATCCAGATGAGCTCTCGTTTAATGCATATTTTATAGCAAGATATATTGAAAAGGTTGTTTGAAATCCTTTAACTATGTTATGAGCATGCATGTGCAAGGATATCACTGCATCTCATAATGAGTGCGTCTTCTAATCTGAAAAGGGTACTAGAAGTAGGTTTTTAGACCAAAAAAGAGCCATAGTAGGCTATGCAAGTCAAAATAATGAAGAAAAGATTAGGCTTTGTGAGCCAAAATGACGATGATGTGAGATTGTTCTGCTTGCATGTGCATTCAATATTATTGCCAAACTTTTGCAAGATAGTTTAATAAGCACAGGAAAATACATAACAAACATAGTACAGAGAAGAAATTATCTAAAAAACATGAAGAAAATCTGTATCCTATTTTGCATGTGAAAAATACTACCCTTGACCTTAAAGCCAAAAATACAAAATGGAGGATATAACAACCAGATATAGAATCATCATATATAACAACAATGGAGAGTTTTCTAACATGGTGATTACTAAGCAATAAGAAGACAAATTAAGTCTGCTAAAACAACAGGCTTTGGCATGATAATATAAAATGTTCGATATCATAAGCCTCAGTTACTAAAAAGAGCTACTTTCCTTACAGTTCATATTTTGGGAGGTGATTCACTTATTAGTAATTTCCCCAAGGGAACATGGAATTTGATCTTGAGCAATAGCTAATTCTTATTTTTAAGATTGGACAACAAAAGTTGAATTCTTTTCCCTTATTCCACCCACACGGTTCATGAGTTTAAGTGCTTCCATATGCAGCCAACAGCAGATTATGCCAAACATCATGTTTCTAGATTATATAATTAAGATTATACCTGGCAATTATAACCCACCTAGTTAAAATTGGGTTTAAATGGGTTTCTAATATAAATCTCTGGGTTGCTTTGGGCTATATATTTTTTCCAAGGGGTCTAACTGGGCAATTTCAAGATTAAAGAAACTACAACATGGGTCAAGATGGGTGGAGAGGAAAGATGAAACGGGTCACGATGGGCGGGTCATGTACTCATCTCCTCGACTTCAGGTATTGACAACTCCGCTCCAATCGCCACCATATTCACCACCGCTTCAATTGCAACCAACAACACGACCACTCCTTTATCGCCATCCAGATCCACAATCGGGATTTGATAGACCGATTTAGCATCTACTCTGCCATCACTATCGGGATTTTTTCATCGTCATTGCCAGAAGCCCTATTTTAATATCTTAGTCGTTGATTCATTGAAGATTTTTACCGTTGCTTAGATAATCATCTATCATCTTGCTAAAGTTAACATGATTCATTCATTCTTTCTAAAACCCAACAATCATCATCATCAAATTTCCTTATCTTGATCTGCGTTTGAAAGCATCCCCTGTTAGAATACCTTCATTGAAGCAACAATCCCTTTTTATGGATTTTCTCTCTAATCATGGGCAAGCTATTTTGTGTATTAATTCTTGCAATTTAGAGGTAAATGAAACCACTATCTATATATAATTCTGAAGCTAAATGGAAAATTTATTTTGGTAGCAGATTATATATACACAACCTTTTGTGATTTTTTGTTGGAAACGTGAGTTTGCAAGGAGAATTTTTGCAATTTTTAAAATCGGCCCATTCTGAACCGAACTCATTATGACCCGTACCTGTTCTAACCCGTACCCGTTCTAACCCGTACCCGTTCTAACCCGTACCTATCCTGACCCGGTTTCTAAATTGGCCCATCTTGACCCATACCCATCTTGACCCGAACTCGTTTTGACCCGGCATCCCGCCCGACCCAACCCGTCCATTTTGCCAGGCATAATTAAGATGCATAATGACTAATCATTTCGCAATAACTTAAAACTTAATCTTCATTCAGTAAACTAAATTATGAATCTTGTTGATTTTAAAATCTAAATTTTCCTAAATATATATCTTTTACAATATTTTCACTATTCTTTGATTCCATTTTGGGGTTGGATCATAATATTTCCTTCTAAATGGAACCATAATCACATATTCATTTCCTCAAGCAAAATATAAGTCACCAGGTGATAAAGATAGTGTTATGCTCGTAACAACAATAAGTCTTTACATAATAAGAATAAAATATTAGTCGATGGAAGTCTTATTTACTTATTATAAATTGAGCTTCTTTCTTCATAATTCAAATGGGGCGTTCAACCAATAGTTAATCCCTATGTTTGAGCCTGCAAATAAACCAGCAGATGCCTTTTACGCTTATTCCACCCCATCAGGATCACAGGTTTAAGATCATCCCATAAGAAACTCAAGAAAATACATGATTCACACAAATCATCTAACATCAATTTATGCTAAACCATTGGTTTCTTCACGATACAGATCAAGATGTTATAATCTCATTGGAACCCTACTATCATCTTTACTTCTTCACATCATACAACTATAAAATCAAATAGGTCTGTCAATTACTTCAATCCAAACAAGTGTATATTGACTCCAAATTCTGAAATTCAAGATTTAAATTCTTTCATACAACTTAAATCAATATAACCTACAAAGATAATAAAATACCTTCCCATTCATCGCTTTCAATGCATTCTGGGCATCAACATCTGATTCAAAGGTGACAAACCCAAACCCCTTTGGCCTCTGAGTTCTCGGATCAATAACAAGTCTAGCTGCAACATATGAATCACTCGTGTGCTCAAATTTAGGGTTATGAAGGCCGTTGAAGTAACCCAGAATTGATTCAAGAAATTCGAACAATCTTGCAGGAAATGATTCAGAATTAGAAAAAAGATTTATGCAAATTAACATGTACCTTCAGTGATTGCACCAAAAGGTGAAAACAATCTTTTCAAGTCATTATTTGTAGTGTAAAACGACAATCCTGCATATTACAGTCCTTTCAATTACTCCATCGTAAGAGAGAATTAGGGTTTCAAAAGGGGATGAGGGAAAAAGATTACTGCTCACAAATAGCTGGGAACCAAGCAATCTCTTCGCCATTGTAAAACCTTAAAGCCAGCAAAACCCTGCTCTTCTTTTCTGCTACCTCGTTTTCCACAAGTTAAATATTTTCGGTTATTTCCTAATTTATCATAAAAGTAATTATTTTGTGCGTTCACTAATGCTAGATGTCAAAAAAACGGTTAAATTGGAATCATTCACGGATTACTAGAGTATCATCGTACCATCAGTGTTATCACACGATCATATTCCATCATCAAGTCACCAATTCAGGAGAAAACTTATAATTATAAGAAAACCCCCCTTTGTGAGATTCGAACCCATGACCTAATAGGTCCTAAGTCTTATCCCACCACCAAGATGCCGCTGGACTATAATGCCTTTGGCACTAATGCTAGATGCTGTCTCATCACTAGGCTATATGACTTGTGTAGATTACAAGTGTTGTATAGTTTTTCTTTAAACATATCCAAGTAACGTATAGTTTTTTTATATAGACTTTTATAGACCTGTATAAATTTTAGAGAAACGTTTAAATACAAATGGAATATTATGTAAAAGTGTGAGAAGTAATCGGTGAGTGACATGTGGCATATTTTTAAAAATGGAAGGAGGGGTATTTTAGGAAGTCTAATTTATTAAGATGAAGGTGTGGGATATATTGACTTTTTCTGTACGATTGAGGTTTTCAAACGATCAAACGATCGAATTCATCTTACATCAATTTCAATCGTTGAAGATTTAAACGTACGAAGTTTTAGCTTACATCAATTTCAATCGTTGAAGATTCAAACGATCGAATTCATCTGTTGAAGATTGCTTTACATCAATTACTTCGCCGATGTCGACGATTGATCATCAGTTTGTTACATATGAAGACGATTATATACTGTAATTGAAATAGTATGTTAATTTTCGCACTGTAATTTTGTTGTTTGGATCATCATTGTGTCTATACTGTCTGATTTCTATGAATTTTGTTATTGATTAACATCATCATTGTGTCATAGGTATCATCATTGTGTCATAGGTATCATCATTGTGTCTTTTTGTTCGTCATTGTGTCTTTTGTGTAAAACTCGGTCAATTCCCAAGAATACCAACCAAGATCTCAATCTCACGAACACTGAATATAAATGAGATTGGAAGAAGACAAACAATGATCAAAAGACTTCAATTGATAATCAGTATGATTACAATCTTGTGCGAAAATGCACAGAACAATTACAGAGCAAATTGAACTGAAAACTTAGCTACAAAATGCGAAAAATACAAATTTATACTAAAACACATGTTCTCGCGCGAAACAATCTGCCCTCTCAAGATGTTTAGGACTTAAAAGCCATCCGGACTTACATGCCCCATCTTTTGATTTTGCCTTTCGTGATTAGAAAATATTCTCAAAGTAGAAAATATATACCATATAGTATGTATGTCTTTAGACATATCTTTTGATTTATGCACCTTGGCATATTATATCCTATATGGCCTTTTTGGCATTTTTTTGCTCAATTATTTTCTTTTTGTCTTTTATTTCTTTTTGCATGTCTTTTTGTATTTTATTTTATATATATATACATAGTTATATATGATAATCACTGAATCAAATAATAACAGGCTTGAGTATGACAATAATATAATTCTCAGTCTGTGTTAGAATATTTTTGGTATTGTCACAGAATCCTGATATGTTTCCCACTAATTCATATCACTTTAATTCAAGTTTAATCACTCATTTATGATCTTTTCATTTCTGAAAGTAAAGCCTATTGACACATCAAACATAATCCAAGTCTATTCGTATTTAAGCCTTTGAAAGTACTTAGACTCTTTTAGAACTTTGTAATATCATGTCTCATTTAAGTATGAAAATTTCTTTGTAACAATTCGTTAATCTTGACTCCCCCTAAAACCAAAAATATTTTTCAGAATTTGTTTTTCTAATTTCTCCCCCTAAAATTGTGATTGATCTTTTAAAGTAAAAGAAAACAATTACAATTTTATTTCAAAAAAAATAAAAAATCTTTTTATGAATATTCAAGAAATCAATTTATCCAAAGTTAATCATTCCCAATGATTGCACAAGGAAATCAAAGCGAGAATGATCGAATGCCTTGGTAAATAAATCAGCAATGTTTTCAGTTAACGGCACTTGTTTTAAATGAATAAGTTTACGATCAAAACAATCATGGATAAAATAAATTCGGATGTCAATGTGTTTAGTTTTGGAATGTTGAATGGGATTTTTAGCGATGTTCAGAACTGCCGTGTTGTCACACCAAATTGGTGTGTCATATATGTTGAGACCATAATCGAGAAGTTGTTGCTGAATCCAGACAAGCTGGGAACAACAGCTCGATGCAGCCACATATTCAGCTTCGGCAGTGGATGTGGAAACAATGTTCTGCTTTTTACACTACCAGGAAATGAGTCGGTTTCCCAAAAATTGACATCCTCCTGTAGTCGATTTCCTGTCTAAATTACAACCACCATAATCACTGTCAGTATATGCAAATAAATTGAAATCAGAATGTCGAGGATACCAAAGACCAAGTTTGGGTTGACCCTTGAGATATTTGTAAATCCGCTTGACAGCTTTCATGTGTGATTCTTTTGGATCACTTTGATAGCGGGCACACTGACAAACAGGGAACATGATATCCGGTCTGCTTGCAGTGAGATACATGAGAGAACCAATCATTGATCTGTACAGATGTTGATCAACTGATTCTCCTAATGGATCTGGAGTAAGAGTACGACGAGAAGACATAGGAGTTGGAGCTACTTTGGAATCTTGAAACTTGTATTTCTCAAGAATAGTCTGAAAATATTTTTCTTGATGAATGAGAATACCAATTTCAGATTGATTAACTTGGATACCCAAGAAAAATGAAATTTCTCAAAGAGAACTCATCTCAAATTTCTTCTTCATCACTTCTTCAAACTCCATGCACATACTATCATTTGTAGACCCAAAAATGATATCATCGACATAGATTTGTACCAGAATGATGTCATCGCCTGATTTACGAATGAATAAGGTTTGATCAATTACGCCTCGTGAATAACCATTTGCAAGCAAATGTTCAGTCAGAGTTGCATACCAAGCACGAGGTGCTTGATGTAAACCATATAATGTCTTATCCAACTTGTAAACATAATCAGGATGATCTGGGTCTTCAAATCCAGGAGGTTGATAAACATAGGTTTCTTCCTTCATTTCCCCATATAAGAAAGCAGTTTTAACATCCATCTGATACACCTTGATATTCATGTATGAAGCAAAGGCTAAGAAAATGCGTATTGCTTCAAGTCTTGCAACTGGAGCATACACTTTTTCATAATCCAATCCTTCAAATTGATAAAATCCTTGCACCACAAGACGTGCTTTGTTCCGAACTATAACACCTTTTTCATCCGTCTTGTTCCTGAATATCCACTTTGTTCCAATCGGAAGCTTATCCTTTAGAAGTTCTACAAGATGCCAAACATTCAGCTTCTTAAATTGCATCAACTCATCTTGTATTGCTTCTATCCATCTGTTTCCCTTGAGTGCCATTTCAACATTCTTGGGCACTCTTTGTGATAGAAAGCAAGCATATAGGCATGTGTTGATTGCTCCTGTGTAACATCTCGTATTTTCGTTAACTTAAAAGTAACTTTGTTAATTCTTGTAAGTACCTTGTATGTAAATTTTGAAACTTTAGGGACTTATTATGCTTGATAATTAAATTGATGGTTAACAAATTAATTTAATAAATAACAATAATGTCAATGATAATAAAAAAGTTTTATAACTTTAAACTTGTAAATAATAAATTTTTTTCATAAAATAAAAACATTTTAAACTGCAGGGACTAAACTGTAAATTAATTAAAACTGAAATAAAACTTTAAAACTCAAGTGAGAACTTCTTGAAACCTCAGGGACCATATGAGTAATTTTATTTAAAAACCCAAACCCCCCCCCCCCCCCCCCCCCCCCCCGTCGACCACTGTTCATCCGGCCAAACCTCGGCCTTCCCTCCGGCGAACGCACAGCAGCCGAACCACTCGATTTCACACCGAATCAAACACCCCGACATATCCACGAGGGAGATTCGAACTCGTGCCCAAATTTAATTTAAAAATTATAGTGCGATTCATCCCTGTTTCTTTCCCCACGTGGTCGGCCGCTTTAACAGGCCATCGATCGCACTAACCTCTGTTAAAATCCAATTAATTAAACCAGAACGTCTGTATATCTATATGTAATCGTTTAACCGTTTCCATTGTACCTAAAAACACACGAAATCACAACTTTGATCACCTCCCCTGCCGCGGTCTGTTCTTGAGGTCCTTCTCATCAAATCGAACTCAATTCAGGTAAGTAAACATACCATTATAATCGTTAAACCATGGGGAATAAAAGCCCCATGATCTTCGGTGTTAAGAATAACGAATTGGCTTTCGATTTGGATCCAAACGAACCTAGGGTTCATCCGGATTGGGGATTGTTTGGTAACACTGGTTTTAAGAATTCAGAACCATTATCAACCGCGGCTTAGGCCTTTGGTTTACTGGTTCACCGTGCGCATTCTACACTTGAGGTCCCGGGTTCGAACCCGGGCACCTTCAAGTAATTTTTCTAAGGCTTTTCAGCCACATATTTTATTTTAGAAAATTTTTAATAAATATAAAATAATTTTTATAAACTTTAAATATTTTTTTTAACATCAAACCAATTTCTGAAAATTTATTTCTTATAATATCTTAACATTATATACTATTTTATTAAAACAAATAATATAGCTAGTTAAATAACTTATAAAATAGACTTTTAAATTTGTTTATCTTAACAAAACATTTCAATTGGATTATTTTCTTGTTTTAGCTTATTAAATTCTTATTCAAATAATAAATAATAAAACATTTGATCCAAATGTTATTTTTTTTAAATGTATATCTAACCTTTATACTTAAATTGTTTCCTTCTAAAAATAATTAAATGATTATTGGACTGGAAATAATAAATCTTTATAATAGTATGAGATATTATATTAATTAAGGTTTTGTCATGATAACTGTAGAAATTATATAATTTATAATTTCACGAATTATTTACAAATATTATTTTTAAAAATATACTAACTAAAGGTTTAGATTAATAATTTATTATTAATCAAAACGTTATTCCTATTAATTTTAAATGATTACAAAGCTTGATTAAAAGTGAATCATACCAATAGTTTATACTTAAAGTCAATTCTAAAATAATTACTTATATAATTCTTTTAATAAACTAAAAATATAAATAATTACATTATAAACTTATTACTTATTAGAAACCTTAAAAATATTGAAAGCCAAACTCTTATTTCAACGTAAATTATAATATTAACCTTAATCTTTATCTCGTAAATTACATATTTAGGTGACTTGTGGCGATTCACGTTGGAACGACGCCTATTATTATTCTTATTAATCGCCATTACATACTTATTTGACAAGTGAGTTTTTCTTGCCCCTTTTTACTTTATTTCACACCATTTTGGGGTGAAACATGATACTTATACATCATACACTTATAAACGTTTGAGACTTATAAAGCACTTGCAATTCATCTTTATATCTTGTCATGGTTATTTGTGTGTTGTAAGTGATTATATGAGATACATAGTTTGTTACAATCATTAACTATTGCTAGCCTGGCGACGTCTTAGATCTTTGGGCCTGACAAGCCTATTTGGTGCTAAAGTCGATGAACTGCCGACTCCTAGGAGCCGTATGCTTGTGCACTAGGGAACCAAATACACTTAGCCAATCTTATATACTTGTAATCAAGTCGAGGTTTGATTGTAAAGATATGTGTTCTATAACCTTACTAGCTTATAACTTATGACATGAATTGCTACTTATAATCTTTTCATATTATGTATGAAAACCTTGGAAACTCACCAACTATTTTTAGTTGACCTTTTATTTTTATCATGTTTCAGGTAACCCCCAAGTTTAAAGTGGTCTTTTGAAGCTTGAAATAAAACTAGGACGTGGACCTAGTTAAATAAATGAAATGTTATGTTATGTTTTGATATATGCTTGAATGTATTTCATGGTTGAGACTTATGTTTGTAATTCCTGTTGAAACTATTAATTTGAATATTTACATTTAAACATAGCGTTATGTGGCTGTGAACAATCTTATCCCTCACACCTCGACGATTCCGCCGTCAAGGTTGGGGTGTGACATCCTGAACGACTTCTGGTAATTACACCTTCATGCAATGGACCGATGATTGCTTCAGTTGGATGAGTTTTATGGATTCTCAGTTGAGGAATATCATCTGTAACAATCCCGTCTTCCAAGTTAGTGATGTGTTCAACATTTGCATTCACTTCTTCAGAGTTTCTAGACTGATACACAATATTTTCTTCAAACGTGTCATCTGAAGTGTGATTTTCAGAAGCAGTAGACACATTTGGAGATTCTTCAAATGGAACTTGATTGACTTCTATTAGAGTATCAATAGTCTCTGAAGAAGATGAAGACAATGGTGAAATCAGTGATTCTTCCGGCTCCTGAGTAGAGATTTGTTTTGAAATATTGTCTAGTAAATCAGAACTTTCAGATACTTGCACAGAAGCATTAGGAATACTCTTGGATGATGATGAAATTACAGAATCATCAGATATAAGAGATGGAATTTCCTCAATAATTTTGTTCTCCAAAGATAATGCTTGAGAATTAGTATCTGCAGACGAAGATTTAGAAATTTTATAATTTTGAACAAAGATTCATAATCATAAACCCATGAAGGAGCTTAACCTGCATAAGTTATGTTAAGCTCGTGCCAATTAATATTAAATGACTCAATTATTTGTCTTGTTCTTTTATTATAAACCCGATATGCAACCTTATTAGCTGCATATCCTACAAAGTAATATTCATCAGCCTTTTCAGAAAATTTTAAAGTTGATTCAGTTGTGTGTAATAAAGTACAACAACAACCAAAGGCTTTAAAATATTTAACTTTGGGTTTGTGTTTATAAAATATTTCATAAGGAGTCATATTTAATCTTTTATTGATTAAAACACGATTCTGAACATAACATGCAGTGTTTACTGCTTCAGCCCAAAAGAACAGAGGTAATTTGGCAGCAGATATCATTGTTCTAGCAGCTTCAATTAGTGTTCTATTCCTTCGTTCTGCAACTCCATTCTGTTGTGGAGTGCCTGCAGCACTAAATTGTCTAGCAACGCCATTGGATTCACAAAACTCATTCAATGTTTGATTGCAAAACTCTGTTCCATTGTCACTTCGGATGCATTTTACCTTTTTATCTGTCTGATTCTCCACCAAATTAATGAATTTGATCAAAAGATGTGGAGTCTCATCCTTAGATGCTAAGAAAAACACCCAAGTAAATCTAGAAAAGTCATCAGTAACAACCAAACAGTAAGATCTTCGACCCAAACTTAAAACACTCACTGGACCAAATAGATCCATGTGTAAGAGTTGTAAGATTGATTCGATTGAGATGTGTGCAATTGGTTTGTGAGGAAGTTTATGTTGTTTACCCTTTGAACATGACAAATAATGTTCATTTAATTGAAATTCTTTTTTGAGTAAACCAATGACATGATTTCCACGTACCAGTTTGTTCATGTTTTTAAGATTGACATGTCCTAACCGACGATGCCATTACATGGAATCATTCTCCGAGGCTTTGGATAGTAAACGAGAAGCAGTTACCAAAGAATTAGTACAATGCATATCTAGAAGATATGTGTCATTGTCTCTCGGAGTCCTCATCAAAACCCATTCATCAGGAATTACAAAACCCGATTTTATGATTAAACATTCTTTGTTAGTAAAGTGTGTAGAATATTGTTTGTCACAAATTTAAGACACACTTAACAGGTTATGCTTTAATTCCTCAACAAAATTCACATTTTCAAAGCTAAGGACACCATTTGTAACTGTACCACGCTTAGTAATACATCCTCCTTTATCACCTGCAAAAATCACTCTTCCACCATTATATGACTAAACATCTTGAAGTAATGATAAATTTCCAGTCATGTGTCTTGAACAACCGCTGTCAACATGCTATAAGCTTTCAATAATCTTTTTGCGGTTGTCTCTGCATAAGTAACAAACTTACTTAGTCTTTGGTACCCAAGTCAAACAAGACTTGAGCACATTATGTGTTGCAGTAAGACAAAAAGATTTGAGATTGTTATATTTGTTTAGCACATCAGTCTTATCATTAACACTTTTCAATTTGATGTTTTCTTTTAAATCATTTTTCAAATTCTTGTGCTTTTCGACATCATTAGTATTTTCAACTTTTGATTTTATTTGTTTTGAAAATTTTCCACGAGTGAAAAACATTTTTCTATTGTGAGCAATAGAATTATGAAATCGTTATTTGCTTAGTGATTTTTGTCGGAAAGGACAATTATTTGCAAGATGAGTTATGTTTCCACACTGATAACATTTCCTTTGTTGTGTGTGGAAAAAAAACTGTGGATGACAATTATAAAAATTGTCATAAAAACCAAAGTCATATTGACTTTTTGGTTTAACTCTCTGTACAGTCTCTCGAATCTTTACTTCATTTGATAATTGCTTGTTCATCTTATGCAAATTTGAGGAAATTGGTGAATTGTGACCACTTGTAATATGAGATTTAGCTGCTGTGATTTTTGGAATAGATGATGCTGGAATTGGACCAGTCTTAGAATGTGCTGGAGAAGGACCACGCTTTGATATTCGAATAGATGCTGGAGAAGGACCAGGCTTTTGAATTTTCAGATTTGATGAAGAAGGAGCATTCTTGTGCACATCTGGGCTACACATTTCTTGTTTCACAGGGTTAGCATTCTGATGAAGTTTATTTTTAAAGAATCAAAAATTCGTTTCTTTAAAAATATAATCTTCATCTTCAATTATTCCTTTAGAAACGAATCTATTTTTGAAATCCTTTTCAAGATTCACCTTATGATTTGCCCTTTGAACATTATTCAAATTACATTTAATATTTGATTTTGTCTCATTTAAATCAACAATCTTTTCATTCCTTGATAAAGTTTGATTACAATCAGATTTGAAATCATTTACATTTTTATTTTTCAAACTCATTCTTTCATTCTCACTCTCACAATCACTCTACCACTCTTCAACCAAACCATCCACCTTCACATTATCTACATAAAAAATTTCAGTTGATTATTTAGGTTTAGTTATTGTGATAGGATCAACAGTTAGATTTACTTTGACTGAAGGTTTTAAGTTTGAGGATGGTGAAAAACCTATCCCATAACTCATATCACAATCAGAAATGACATCAGATGAAGGCAAACATGAATAATCATGATTAATTGGAGGAGCGATGTTTGAAAATCCAACACCACATTTTCCTCCTTTTATCTTTTGTGTCATTTGTGACTTGATAATACCTTCAACCATGGTTGATGAAAGTTCAAACTTTTCAACAGTCAATTTAGCCGAGGCTAGTTCACTGTTGAGTCTATTGATTTCTAAGGCGAGTTCATTATTTCTATTTGTCAAATCATTATTTGTACATTCTTTATCATGAAGATTTAATTGTAAATTGTATATCGTGTTATTTAAACCTTCAAGTTTTTCTTTAAAAATCTTTTCATTTGACTTGTGTTTTCGAGCTTGATATTGAAGTTTTTCAACTTCCATTATCAAGTTCTCATTATGAACTCTATACCTTTGAACTTTCTCAACACAAGAATTTGTGCATAAATCATCATATACCTTTGGTTCTGAGCTTTCTCCTTCAGGCTCTTCAACCTTCTTTACCATGAAAGCCTTCATAACATTAACTTGTTCTTCCACTGGAGCAACTTCAACAGTCTTTAAATCTTCACACTGGCATTTGACTGGAGGCTCAACAGTGTACTCTTTAACATCTATCCTTTTCTCAACAACTTTCTCTTCCTTTTATTCCTTCTCAGCTTCCTTCTCACATTTAACTTCTTCCTTCTCTTCTTTAACTTCTTCCTTCTCTTCTTCAACTTCTTCCTTCTCTTCTTCCTTCTCACCAAATAAACCTTCCAACAGATCATCAGATATAAACTCAGCAAACAGATTTTTCTCCTCTTCTGGTTCAGTAAAAATCTTAGCAATCAAAGCAGTAGACAATTTCAGATCAAGAGCTTCCATCTGGTCTGACCAGTCATATTCAGCATTAGTTTGTGAAACCAATGCTTTGTTACCACCAGAAGTACTTGCTTTATCTTTCTTTGATTCAATCTCCACAGTGACCATTCTTTTAGGGCTTTCAGCTTAACCAGACTTGGGTTCAGTACATTCTCTAGCAAAATGGCCTGGTTTGTCACAGTTGTAACATCTCAGGTTGGACTTGTCAAAACCAATTTTGCTAGAGTTGTTTACTCCAAACATCTTTCTCCCAGTTCGTCTAGCAAAATTCTTCGCCCTGTACACCACCATTGCCATTTGGTACTTGATGTCATTTTCTTCTACATCATCAGGATTTACTTGTTGAAGATCATCAGTCAAGACATTAGGAGCAGTGAGTCTACCAGCCATGAAAGCTTCATAGCTTGACATGAATGTAGTGAATAGGGCAAGATGTTCCTCAGCAATCTGGACAGTCTGTTTTAAAGGATTTATGGTAGCAACATAAGCATGTTGACCACTTTGTGGAACTGGAGTTTGAGGAATTTGTTGATGGATGATGGGTGAATAATATTGAGCAGCTGGAATTTGAACTTGAGAGTTCATTACTGGTTGAATATCTGAAGATGCTGAACTTCCAGTTTGTTGTTGCTGACACATCTGGGTATAACTGACATAGTAATTAGGAATATTAGCCATTTTAGCATAAAGAGCAGTTGCTTCAGCACCCAAAGAACTTAATGATTTGCATCTCTCTGCTTATCATCCATTTCATAAGACTTGATAGTGGATATTAAATCAGTCATAGGAAGAGTATATAAGTCTTTAGTTCTTTTGATCAGTGTACAGTTGTGATTCCAACTGTAAGGAAGTGAATTCAGCAGTTTCTTGTTTACCATGATTGGTTCCAGTGTAATCCCAGCACTCTTCATTTTTGTTACAAGTTTTACAAACCTGGCAATCTGAACATCCAACGATTCACCCACAACATGATTAAACATGTTAAACTCTTTATTTAGCATATCCTTCTTGCTTTCTCTCATGTCTTTATTACCCATGATCTGAGTTTCCAATGCATCCCATAACACTTTTGCACCTCTGAACTCTTTAAACTTATGAGATATTTCAGTAGTCAAGGCCATAGTAATAGCAGCATAAGCCTTGTTATCAAGCTCTAATCTCTTCACGTCATCCTCATCGCATAAGTGTTCTGGTTTCTTGACCATCTCCCCTTTATCATTCTTGTACAGGGGAATATAAGGACCATACTTGATCGACCTCCACATCTTAGGTTCAGTATAGATAACATGATTTTCGAACCTGTAAGCCCAATCAGCATAATCATCTTCGCTGAGAAGTCTAGGTGGCTTATTCCTATTGCCAAGTATCAAGATGAAGAGAAGCAGTAAGATGCTTCAAATTAGGTGTTGATGAAGACATGTTGATCAGAGAATCAAAAATTAGACTTTTCGTGCGAGAACAGAATTCGTGCGATAACAGCTTTCGCGCGACAATAGATTTCGCGCGAGACTTCAAATCGTGCGAGATTCCACTTTATCCTCCAAGCGAAATCGCATGAAAAAGCAGAATAACTGCCTGTGCAAAAACGCAGTTTTTGCACGCGAAAAGTCCTGAACCTTTTCACACACTTGGTTTTCCAATTTGTGAATTTACCAATTTTTCACCACAAATTAACTGATTAGTTCCATTTTGAGGTATTTTAGTTCAAGTTAATCAGTGTTCTTTCAATTTTAGGTCCAAATTCAATTAAATTCAGTCCAAAAGATCTCTTTTCTTCAAAATTTCAGCAGCATAATGTGACACCCGAAAATTTTACCAAACTTCGTTAGTCTCGTTAAATGTTGGTGACCTAATTATAAAAATAATAATTAATAATAGTAATAATAATAATAATAATAATAATAATAATAATAATGATAATAACAAACAATAAAAATAAATAAGTTCAGGGGGGGTATGTGTCATTTCTGAAACTCCAACAACTAGTTTATAACATAAAATAATAACAATGAAACCGTAGGGACCAAATCTGTAAATTTGTAATTTTCAAACCCAACCCCCCGCCCCTTTCGTTTTTCCGACGACATTCCGGCCGAAGTCCGGCCAAGCTCCGGCGAACCCCAAATTCGATTAAAAACATGATTTTTATAGCCCAAAATACACCCAACCGCCTCGTGAACAAGATTCGAACCTAATACACCCTTAAAAACGCGTTGTAACAGTGAATTAACGGGTATAAACTTTTTCACTTTATTCTCGACGTTTCAAACGGCTAATTCATCCACTCAACACCACTTTAATCAAAATTATACCGTTGAATCGAACTTTAACATCTCACAAATCGAATGCAGCCTGTAATCCTAATCACAAACACTTAAACTCTCTGAAATCAATCATCGTCTTCGCCGAACCTGCAACTCAATCAACCACCACCCTCCGAGCCTTATAACTCCCAATTAACATAGGGCTATTGATCATTAACATCATTCAAAGCTTCCTGTGCAATTAATTTGATATTCATCAGTGTTTGATCAACGTTCGATTTCAACCTATACCGCGGCTTGTTCTTCATTGTTCTTATCATCAAATCGAATCAAAGCAGGTAATTACACACATCAACACACTCGTTTATACATGGGGATCAAAAGCCCCATGATTTTAACAGTTAACAATATCGAATTCGTGTTCAATTTGGATCAAACTCGATTAGGGTTTCGGTTGGATTTGGGGAAACTGGACAAACCATGTTTAAAAGGAAATCAAACCGGGTTTAGTCGCGGCTTAGGCCTTGGTTCAGCGGTTCAGTACATGCCATATAACAGTGAGGTCCCGGGTTCGACCCCGGGCCACTGCAATTATTTTTTTAAAAGCCTTTTGAGCTTCTAAAAATTATACAAAAATTTCTAAAAATCCTAAAAAATAATTTTACAAACTTTTCTTATTTAAAATGTTACAAAATGATTGCTGTAAATTTATTTTATTTTAAAAACCTTAAAATGGATATTATATCGTATTTAGTTGTGAAATAATTATAGAAACCCATAGAAATTATACAATATATAATTTCATAAATCATTTGTAAATATAATTATAGGTTATATTTTTATAGTATAACTAATAAATTATTATTGAATTATACAAAGAATACATACATATACTTCTTGCAAATAAATCAAAAATACAAACAATTTCACTACTTGTCCAGAATCCCACAATTCAATTTAAATCCTAATATCGTTAGGTACAAAATCAAACTCAAATATATACACAATAGTGTACGTCAACCTGAATCCAATCAAATATACCTATTCGCATCGAATACGTATTAACGACTTAAATACAATTATTACATAGGTATTGATCGTGTTTGATCGTGCATTGCCTTATTCTGTGAAGTTCTCGTTCATTTCATAACATCAATTTAAGGTGAGTTTACAGCCCCACTTTTACTTATATACTCTTTTGGGGGAGAGAAACATGTTGTTTTCATAAACGTTACATTACATTGGATTTTTGTAATACTGCATATACTTGATACTATGGTGTTATATTTGCCCAACGGACCGTTAATATGGACTTAGCGAGGTGATTGTTAGTAGTACTACTTGGATTGACATACCCCACCCGGGCTAGTCGCGCTAGCACAACGTTCGTCAAACGGGTGAACGGTTAGCCTAATTACAAGTGTTGTGGTGTGTGATCCACATCCGGGCCTGTTTTATTATTTGATTACATGTCAGCTCGGCCGCGATTTCATACACATAGTGATCATTATGGACTAGCTACCCATTATATGCTTTAATTACTAATCCGGGAATTTCATTATACTTATCGGATTACATAATCCGGGGATTTCATTATACTTATCGGATTACATAATCCGGGGATTTCATTATACTTATCGGATTACATAATCCGGGGATTTCATTATACTTATCGGATTACATAATCCGGGGATTTCATTATACTTATCGGATTACATAATCCGGGGATTTCATTATACTTATCGGATTACATAATCCGGGATTTCATTATACTTATCGGATTACATAATCCGGGGATTTCATTATACTTATTGGATTACATAATCCGGGGATTTCATTATACTTATCGGATTACATAATCCGGGATTTCATTATACTTATCGGATTACATAATCCGGGAATTTCATTATACTTATCGGATTACATAATCCGGGAATTTCATACTTATCGGATTACATAATCCGGGAATTACATACTTATCGGATTACATAATCCGGGGATTTCATTACTGATACTTACTGTTTTCTGATAAACCTGTGAACTCACCAGTCTTGTACTGAGATTTTGCATGTTTTCTCTCAGGACATTGATGTGGCACGTTTAGGAGCACAGCATTTACCGCATGTCATCCAGCATTCATCACAAACTGTTTTCAAGATTAAATCTTCATTTATTTTGTATAAACTGAATTGGACGCGTGTTTACGTGTTCCAAAACTATTGTTAAAAGTTATCTTGTTTACGCTTCCGCAATACTTAAATATAATTGGATTAATTCATTACTATTAAGCAACCTATCTGTTTTGTAATTATCGAGTCGTTTGGTGTAACTGATGCTTATCTGAGATCCTGGTTATGTCACACGCCTGACTGTAAAACCCCGTTAGTGGATTTTTGAGGGTGTGACACATAACTTCTCCATATCGAATTCTCAATCTAACAAGTGAATAGGAAGATGAAGAATGATTCAATTCAGCCAAAAACGTCTTTAAATCTTGGTTCTAGAGCCTAATGCTCTGATACCAATTGTAAAACTCGGTCAATTCCCAAGAATACCAACCAAGATCTCAATCTCACGAACGCGGAATATAAATGAGATTGAAAGAAGACAAACAATGATCAAAAGACTTCAATTGATAATCAGTATGATTACAATCTTTTGCGAAAATGCACAGAACAATTACAGAGCAAATTGAACTGAAAACTTAGCTACAAAATGCGAAAAATACATATTTATACTAAAACACATGTTCTCGCGCGAAACAATTATTTCGCGCGGTTCTTGTTTCGCGCGAGCTCTTCTTGTCGCGTGAATTCTGGCTTTCGCACACATTCTTCGCATCTTGATCAACATCTTCATTTAGCTATCGTTGTTTTATCGAGCCTCATATAGTCTTCTACATTTTGTATTGTCATTGTGTCTGAATAAAACAGTTATTGTGTCTATATTGTTAGATTACTCTAGACATTATCAATATGTTGTTAAACATATTTTATAAATATCAGGTGAGTCTCTATATATTGTGTCTTTTATGCTGTTGTGTTTGTTATATGAATTTTGTTATGGATTGACATCATCATTGTGTCTTAGATATCATCATTGTGTCTTTTGTTCGTCATTGTGTCTTTTGTATTGTCATTTTGTCTGAATAAAACAAATGTTGTTAATCAATTGGTTACGAACAAAGAAGAGTTGTGTTTTTATCTTGATTATTTAAATAGTTACAAGTCTAAAGCTGATGAAGTTTAAATGGTCGCCCCACCTTCAAGCAGGAGAGATAGGTTTGCAGAGTTAACCGGAGGGAGCGAACGAAATGAAGCAAAATTCTGTGTACCTGTTAAGTAAAAGACAAAATGTAGGCCAAAAAAATGAAATCAGCTCATGAGTTAACTATCGAACAAGTAGGAAAAAAGTTGAGAAATTGTGGGTTTTGCAAACAACCTAGTCACATTATACGCAATTGCAGTTTATATCTTCAAAGCATTAAGGATAAACAAGTTTCAAGCACCTCAACAGTTGATTCTATGCCTATTCAAGAATAGGATTCATTATGTCATAAGATTAATTGTGTCATTGTATTCATTGTGTCATAAGACTCATTATGTCATATTTGAAGAGTTTTGTTTACGTTTGATTTTGACGATAAAAACAAGTTATCAAAATACTATTGTGTAATGTAAAGCAACATATAGCAACAAATATTAACATGCCAACACATAGCAAAATATAACAACATGCCAACATATCAAATTACTATTGTTTCAAATTAACATTGTGTCAAACTACCATTGTGTCAAACTAGCATTGTGTCAAACTACCATTGTGTCGAACTATCATTGTTTCAAACAACCATTGTGTCAAACAACTATTGTGTCAAACAACCATTGTGTCAAACAACCATTGTGACAAATTACTTTTTTGTCCCTCTACCTGTTAGCAGTTTTCCACTTATTTACATGTTTGCCCTTTTTAAAATATATAGCATTTCTAGCATATCCTCTCCTTAAAATTTATAGGTTGTTTGTTTATTAAAAAAAATTAATTAAAATGTCATGTCAAACATAATGGTTTATATATTAAGTTTTAACGCAATCTCATGTTGCAACAATGATTTTTGTGTATACTGTGGGAACAATAAAAATCAATTCAAACTCAAACCAATGCTTCTTCATATCTTAAAATCCATCAAACTCGTTTTTATGTATCATTTTATATGCAAATTGTATAGCTTATATTGTTTTGTTATCCGCTGGTAACATCACTTCTACAACCCTGTCAACTCCACCTCTATTTGATATCTCAATCAAAATCCACACCATGACAACCTCTCTTCCTCATTATCTTCACAAACCGACTGCCAACACCGAACTTCAACACCACCACGCCTACAACACTACCAAAACAACACTATTGCTACCCCACTCACACAATCTCTCTATATCACCATCCCCGTTTTGATGTATTTATATTGCCTATCCCCACCCAAATTTACCAATCTGTATATGAATCCATGTGGTTTGGCCATGAAAGGGCATTTGTCATTTGACAACAAAATTTAACAGAAACCATAATGGTGTTAGTCTCATAGATGTAAATAGCAAGATTTTGAAAATCATAACAGTAGGTAGGGAAGATTTTCATTGCAAATTACACACGGAGATGAAAATCATAGCTTACTCAACATTAAATTTTAACCCTTTACATCAAAATAGAAAAAAAAAGTTAAAACTAGCAACAAAATTTGGGGCTATGACTATTCATGATCCTAATCCTGTCTTTAGTTATAAATTCTTGATCAAATAAAACGTCACGTGGGTCAAAACCACACCAACAATCTGATCAAATGGTAAGTTGTACAAATTCTTTTTATATATCGTGTCTAAAAACATCACCACATATAAGAATACACGCCATATGTTTGTACAATATCGAATGAACAAGAAAATCTCCCAAATAAAACTATTAACACATACAATCTTCGCCTTTCAACTCTTCTTACGTTTCAAATTCTCCTGAAAATTGTGTCGGTGATATTCTGATAAATAAAGCAGATGCCCATAGTTTCGCATCACATTCAAAGTGAGATAAACACTTTATCAAGCACCACATCAACGGCCTAAAATATCCACACCCAAAGAAGAATCATCACCCACATGACGCAAACAATAACGATGAAAAAATAAACAAACAGATAATGATAGATAAAAGATAACTATTGATATTATAATATTACATACGCATCGAACCTCCCAATTTGAACCGATCAAATCAAGATCCATAAACATCACCTACAAACCCTAATAACCTAAATCAGAAACCCATTAACATAACTAACACGAAATCAACAACATATGAAGATCTAACAGAACATTAACAGAAAGACAATCAACCACTCAAGAGCTCGTGAATTTCGTCACAGCCTTGGTCCCTTCCGACACCGCATGCTTCGCCAATTCACCAGGAAGAACAAGCCTCACAGCGGTCTGAATCTCCCTCGACGTGATCGTCGGCTTCTTGTTATACCTAGCAAGCCTCGAGCTTTCTTGTGCAAGCTTCTCAAAGATGTCGTTGATGAAACTGTTCATGATCCCCATCGCTTTGCTGGAGATCCCGATGTCGGGATGCACCTGCTTCAACACCTTGAAGATGTAGATCTTGTAGGTTTCAACGCTCTTCTTCGTTCTCTTCTTCTTCTTGTCGGCAGCTCCGGCGCCGGCCTCCTTCGGCAGTTTCTTGCCGGCCTTCGGCTTCTTCTCCGCCGGAGCTTTCTCGGCGGCCGGAGTTTTCTTCTCCTCCGCCGGTTTCTTCTCGGCGGGCTTCTTCTCTGCCTTTGGAGCCATCGAATTGAAGGGGGATTTGAGGGTTTGAGTTTTTTAGGGCTTGAGAATTGGGGGAAATTGGATGAATGGTATAGAGTTTTGGGAGTTCTTATATAGGAGATGTGAATGGGTTGTTATTGGTTGGTTGGGCATCACGCGGATCGGTGACGTGGCGCTTGTGCTGACCGTGGATGGGACGGATAAAATTGGAAAGTTGGTGGATGGTTGTGATTTGAAGTTTGTCTGTTCGGGGATTATGTGGTTTTTCTTTCTGTGCTCTTACATTTATTTAAATTATTGTGTCTTCATTAAAAAACCTAATTGTTTTGTTTACTGATATAATAATATGAGTAATGTTTCGTATGCATAAACACTACAAGAAGACAGGTCTTTAGGGGCGACTAAAATCGCCGCTAAAGACCCAAAATGTCGCCGCTATTGCCTTTAGCGGCGACACGTCGCCGCTAAAAAGTCGCCGGTAATAAATCGTCGCTAATGGTCAAACTTTCGTCGCTAATGTGTCGCCGCTAATGTGTCGCCGCTAATGACCCTTTGTCGCCGCTATTGAGTCGCCGCTAAAGGCCTCAAAAATGACGGAAAACAGTCGCCCCTAATGCCTTTAGTCGCCGCTAAAACCCCTGTGCAGGTTTTACAGCTTCTTGCTGCATTTTTCAGTTTTTCCATATTTTCCAATACAAATTTTTACATATAACCTGCAATATTACATAACAACCTGCAATATTACATAACAACCTGCATACATTCATACCGTACAGTCAACATCCATCATTCAATTCGTTAAAAACTAAGCCAAGTCGCCGCTAATCAACATCCATTCATACGTACATTACAATATTACATTCTAAATTAAGTCAACATCCATCAATTAAGCTTCATCATTTTCATCATCTTCATCGTCTTCACCGTCCTCATCACTAACTTGTTTATGTTGCCCGTAGTTTTGAAGTTGTTCTCTAAAATATGGGTCTTGAAACAAAGCATCAATTTGTTCCTACAATAAAAATCATGTTTAAGGTCAAACTAATAACATTTACCCGTGTAATAACATTTACCAAACTAATAACATATATTTAATGTCTATTTTGTCTCATTTTATATTTTAAGATCAAACGGGTCAAATTTTAACTTGCCATGTGCTTTCCTCCTATCAAGCAGCCATGTGCATTTAAGTCTTAAGAAGCCATACACAAGCAGCCATGTGCATTTAAGTCTTAATAAGTTAATAAATATTCCTTGTGAAGCCATGTGCATTTGAAGTCAATGTTAAAGTATTTCCACTAAAATTCCATGTAACCCATATCTAATTCTAAAAGTGCACATGACATATCAAATTATAAAAAAACAGTAAGGTCATGGTTAAAGCGCATATAGGTCATGTATACTCCTATTTTCACTGTAATTCCATTTGACCCATTTGACCCATGGCATGAAATTCCATTTGACCCATTTGACCCATTATGAAAAGCATGAAATTCCATTTGACCCATTCCACTAAAAACAGTAAAAAATAATCTAAAAAACAAGATGATATTCCATTTGACCTATTTGACCCATTCCACTAAAAAACAGTAAGTTAAGTACTTTTAAAAAACAACAAGCTACCCGGGTGAAACTATATGCATTATGTAATTTCAACCCATTTGACCCATAAAGAAGATTCATCAAACCATGAAAATCATCATGTTACTACATTAAACCTTCAAAAGCATAAAGTATTTCCACTAAAATTCCATGTAACCCATATCTAATTCTAAAAGTGCACATGGCATATCAAATTATAAAAAAACAGTAAGGTCATGGTTAAAGCGCATATAGGTCATGTATACTCCTATTTTCACTCTAATTCCATTTGACCCATTTGACCCATTTGACCCATGGCATGAAATTCCATTTGACCCATTTGACCCATTATGAAAAGCATGAAATTCCATTTGACCCATTCCACTAAAAAACAGTAAAAAATAATCTAAAAAACAAGATGATATTCCATTTGACCTATTTGACCCATTCCACTAAAAAACAGTAAGTTAAGTACTTTTAAAAAACAACAAGCTACCCGGGTGAAACTATATGCATTATGTAATTTCAACCCATTTGACCCATAAAGAAGATTCATCAAACCATGAAAATCATCGTGTTACTACATTAAACCTTCAAAAGCATAAAGTATTTCCACTAAAATTCCATGTAACCCATATCTAATTCTAAAAGTGCACATGGCATATCAAATTATAAAAAAACAGTAAGGTCATGGTTAAAGCGCATATAGGTCATGTATACTCCTATTTTCACTCTAATTCCATTTGACCCATTTGACCCATGGCATGAAATTCCATTTGACCCATTTGACCCATTATGAAAAGCATGAAATTCCATTTGACCCATTCCACTAAAAAACAGTAAAAAATAATCTAAAAAACAAGATGATATTTCATTTGACCTATTTGACCCATTCCACTAAAAACAGTAAGTTAAGTACTTTAAAAAACAACAAGCTACCCGGGTGAAACTATATGCATTATGTAATTTCAACCCATTTGACCCATAAAGAAGATTCATCAAACCATGAAAATCATCATGTTACTACATTAAACCTTCAAAAGCATAAAGTATTTCCACTAAAATTCCATGTAACCCATATCTAATTCTAAAAGTGCACATGGCATATCAAATTATAAGAAAATAGTAAGGTCATGGTTAAAGCGCATATAGGTCATGTATACTCCTATTTTCACTCTAATTCCATTTGACCCATTTGACCCATGGCATGAAATTCCATTTGACCCATTTGACCCATTATGAAAAGCATGAAATTCCATTTGACCCATTCCACTAAAAAACAGTAAAAAATAATCTAAAAAACAAGATGATACTCCATTTGACCTATTTGACCCATTCCACTAAAAAACAGTAAGTTAAGTACTTTTAAAAACAACAAGCTACCCGGGTGAAACTATATGCATTATGTAATTTCAACCCATTTGACCCATAAAGAAGATTCATCAAACCATGAAAATCATCATGTTACTACATTAAACCTTCAAAAGCATAAAGTTACTTCTAATCTCTATATATTTTGTGTTCCTAACAGGAATCTTCATCCTATAAAATATTATTAATCTTAATCGTTATCTATATAAATAACCTACTACAATCATCAAACGGGTCAAACGGGTCAAACTAATAACATTTACCAAACTAATAACATATATATAAATTTAAGGTCATTATAAAGAAATGTTATTGTTACCCGTGTGAATGCGACCGTTGGCTGCGGTTGAGACTTATCATGGGTAACCGGGCTTTTGAAGAAGGTTTGAACCCAATCCCTCGGATCCATCCGCGCCTACTACCGAGTACGTTTTCAAACGCATTCACTTGATTATCTCCTTCAGTTTGGGCAGCCAACTCATCCTCTAATCGCCGCTGTAGTTTACAAAAGGTGAATTATATATGCAAGTAACAAAAAATTAAATTTAAATAGTTACTAACAATTGTTTCAGTTGCTGCGCTATCAATCGTTCCATCTTTAGCTGTATGAGCATCAATGAATGTCTGTAGGTGACTTTGAGCCTGTTTAACATTAAATATTATTTTTATTACAACTAGTACGTATAAGATATATATATATATATATATATATAATAATATATAAACCAAACATTACTTTTTTATAAGTTGTGCTGCTATAAGACGATGTCCCCCCTCGGTTTGGGTATTTTTGAAGTTGACGATTTGCTTGGTTAACGAGTGACTGTTTTTGATGCTTCTCTGACATGAAATGTCTAATGGCACTCTCCCAATTAGCTGGAGTCATCCCTTCAGGAACATTAGCTAGAGCTCTCTCGACATCCCCTCCAAACTCTCGAAAACGTCTTTTTGCATCTGCCTTGCGATCTCTGTATCGCTTCATGTATATTGAATAAATTCCCAACTTTAACTTAGATCGATCAACGTCCCGATCAATCTGCTCTAGATCGAATGATTTCTAAAAAAAATAAACAAAAAAAGTTAGTCAAGTAAAAAACAAAGATCTCGACATAAGATAAACTTAAATAAATCATTTACCGCGAGGTGCTCGTATAATGCATTCTGTTGAGCTTCTGAAACCTCTCTCCAACTACCTTTATCAAATGCGATGTTCCGCCACATGTATAACCCCACTTCCCGGCTAAACAAATCTTTCTTGTGTCCAACCGGGGTAAAAGTCGCTTGCCTGTCAAATTGCAAACTTAAACGCCCTCCTTCCAAGACCTCAGATTCTAGGCGATAGTTTTTTGCAATTCCACGAGTTTTCCTACGAGGTGGTGCTGCAAAATCAATCAAAAATTATCATTCATAATAAATAATTATCTGTCACAGGATTTATAAATAGTTTATACTAAGACTTACAACCCTCCTCGTAGTGTCCATGCCCAGATCCAAAGCCGCCAGGTGGTGGGGGGTCCTGTCCAGAACCATCTCCTCCATGGCCCATCACATCGGCCATCATGTACTGAAATGTTATAAGATATGGAAGTCAAAAATATAATGTGAATACAGTTTTACAACCTACTTTAAAATATAAATACAAATACAATATGAATACAGTTTTCCAACCTACTTTTAATCAGACCCCTCAGATATCTCTCCCTCAGATACTTCAGTATCACTCTCAAACCCCTCAGTGTAATAATCCGATTCGTCCTCGGACACTTCATCATGCTCGCCCTTAGACAATTCATCGGTCTCATCCTCGGACACTTCAGCGGGCTCACCCTGGGAAGCAGAACTGCTTGGCAAGTATTGCCTAAAGTCGATGAACAATCTTATACCAGAGGAAGAGTTGTTATGGACAACGTCAAGATCTTCGGGTAAGTCATGGTCAATATTTTGAACATTCTCGTCAACTGTTTGTACATTCTCGTTCAACGGTAGATCCCATATTTTCGATGATTAACTTGCTCGACGACCCATTTGTTGTTATTGTTTTGGTTTTCTCGAGAAGGTTCTTGGATGTAGAACACTTGTTTGGCCTGCGAAGCAAATATGAGTTGATCTTCTTTGTCCCATTCTTGATCAGTGTTGATACTTTTGATATTATTTTCAAATCTAACACCCCTTCGAGTATCGTACTACTTGCACCGAAATAGGACAGTTGAATAACCATTTGGATAATGCATCTCAATAATCTCTTCTAATTGACCATAATACTTCTCACCATTTTCTCCTTCCACTAACACACCAGAGTTTTGTGTTGTACGCCGTGCATCACGGTCAAGTACCATAAACCTAACACCGTTTACTATACACGCGGTGTAAGTAAAGACATTTATACTCGCACCCATGGAAATAGAATACAACTCTGAGTGAAATTCTGGAGAATTTTGTTTTTTCATCGAATAGACCTAATATAGTTAGAAATATATAGTTATACACATGTTATATAGATATGTATAACTAATTGACAACTATATATGTATTACCTTCTCAAGAAACCACATAGGAAAATTAGTTTGAACATCATCATGGGGCTTTTCAGATTTGAATTCACTACATTGATAATAAAAATATACAAGTAAGGAAAAAATAAATACTTAACAAATATATTATGAAAAGTTAATGACAGTAACACTTACTTCATGTAGTTCCTAATTTCTTCGATGCTATCGAGGACAAACCATTCCAATTTTAATTTTTCGCTTACAGAAAGATGTTTGATCTTCAAGGCACTAGCCGGACGACAAAGAGACTCAAACACCCCACAACTTTCTTTTTTCGACAACAACATCCTCGTTTCTGTCGGGGCGATTGAACTGAGTTTCAACATCTCGAAGGTACCTCGAACAAAATGATAGAGCTTCTTCCGCAATATAGCCTTCGGCTATACAACCTTCTGGCTTTGCCTTGTTTCTTACATAATTTTTAAGTTTTTTCATATATCTTTCAAATGGATACATCCATCTCATACACACTGGACCTCCAAGAATCGCTTCATCAGGTAAGTGCAAAACCAAATGAACCATGATGTCAAAAAAGCAGGAGGATATATCAACTCCAACTGACATAAGATTGTCAGAATGGCAAGTTTTGCTTTCTTCATATCTTCAACCAATAATGTTCTAGAACAAGTTGCTTAAAAAACATACAAAGATCGATTATTGGTGTATATACATCCCTTGCCAAAAATCCTCTAACCCCAATTGGCATCAAACGTTGCATTAGAATATGACAGTCATGAGATTTCAACCCAGTAATGTTTGTATAATTATCTGTCACTCTCTTGCTAATATTAGATCCGAACCCATCTGGCAATTTAACATTTTTAATAAACTCACAGAAAAGCTTTCGATCATTGACTTGGAATGAGTATTTTGGGTGCGGCTTACATAACTTGCCATTAGCATTTTTTTTCAACCACAACGTCTTTCGAATGTTTAGCTTTTCCCAGTCAACACGTGCGTTTGACGTGTCTTTTGTTTTATCATTCATTAAAAGAGTACCGAGCAAACTATCGCACACATTTCGCTCAATATGCATCACATCTAAATTGTGCTTAAGCTGTAAGAAGACCAATACTCAAGTTCAAAAAATATGCTTCGTTTAGACCAGTTTAACTCAAACTCCTCTCGCTTTCTCATAACACCTCCAAAACTAGGATGCTTGCCCGGTAGACGAGGGAGTAAACGATCGAGTTGAGCCTGTACATCAGCATCACTAAATTGTTTAGGAGGTGCTCTTGTATCTGGTTGTCCATTAAATTCCAAATTTGTTCTCCATGGATGGTTAGCATCTAAGAACCGACGATGACCAACATATACAACTTTATTTGTTACGCGTGTTGAAGGAGTGTCTTCGTTGCAAGTCGGGCATGCTTTGTATCCCTGTCCGCTCCAACCTGATAGACTACTACGGGCTGGAAAGTCGTTTATAGTCCATAACAACACCGCCTTCATCGTGAAGAATGTGTTTGTTGCCACGTCTTTAGTACGTATGCCTGTATGCCATAATTCGTTAAGCTCATCCACCAACGGTCTAAGAAAAACGTCCATATCCTTCCCAGGTGATTTAGGGCCAGGAATCAATAAAGTTAACATGAATGAGGACTCTTTCATGCATAACCATGGAGGCAAATTGTATGTGGTGAGTACAACCGGCCACGTGCTATGAGCTGAACTCATGTTACCAAATGGATTAAAACCATCAGCTGCAAGCCCTAGGCGAACATTTCGGGGTTCCTTCGCGAAGTTAAAGTATTTTTTATCAAATTCTTTCCATGAAGATCCATCAACAGGATGACGCATCGTACCTTCTTCTGATCGTCCAGTACTGTGCCATATCATATCCTTTGCCGTGTGCCTTGAACAATACAAACGTCGTAGGCGGGGGGTCAAAGGAAAGTATCGTAACACCTTGTGAGCTACTTTCTTACCCTTTGTGTTTGTATCAACCCATCGAATCTCCTTACAAACGGGACAATTCTGTAACAACTTGTGGTCGTTCCAGAAGAGAGCACAATCATTTTTGCACACGTGTATCGACTCATACCCTAAACCAATCTTCTTTAGTGTCTTTTTGACAACATAATGTGAAGGGGAATCTTGTTGCCTTCTGGATGTGAAGATTGCAACAATTTAAGAAGCTCATCAAACGAACTATTTGTCCATTTGTTTTTCACCTTGATATGCATAAGCTTTGCTAAAAGTCAAAGGAAGAAAACTTAGTATAACCGGGATATAATTCTGACTGAACTTCATGTAACAAGTTTTCAAAATCATCACAGACACTTTCACTCTCTGTACAAGGGTTCTCTTTATTAAGGTTGGTATTCACTTCCATAAGATCTTCAATAACGCCAGCCATATCATTAGTAGACGTAACTTCATCTTGTACTACAACTTGAGAAATTGAGGGTTCATGATGATAAATCCAGTCTGAATAACTACGCTGAAAACCCCATGCGTACAAATGATACTTCACTTTTACCAAAGATAGCATGACCGAATTCCGACATTTAGTACATGGACAAAAAACATAACCTCTATTGTCTACTAGATTCTTGCACATCTCAAGAAAAGAATTGAGTCCATTATTGTACTCCTCTGAGCTTCGGTTTGGATTGTTAAGCCAACTTTTATCGACAACCATGATGCAACTGAAACATAAGGTAGAGAATTTACAAGGGTAGGATGCTAAACCCACTTTTTGAATATCTTATCTCATACACGAAACTAATGTTGACTTGTGAAGATTGCATACATACGTATGTCAAGTTAATAAAGATGCTTAAAAATGGTCGCATAAGGGATAGTACAAAGTTAAGATGGTGAAATTTGGATCGGATGTGAAAATATGATATTAACTTAACATGAAATTTTACGAGTTTGAGTTTGGGATAAATGAATTTGAGCCGGTTGGAGTCCAACATGAAAATACGTTTAGCTTTCCAACATGAGTTTGGTCAACCAAACAAGTCAGATTGACCACGACTATTTGAAGTTAAGTAAACATGTAAGCAGTATCAAGGTGTTAAGTAATGTGTCCTTCTTGATTAGGTTGAGAATTAAAATCACATAGTAAACAATGGTTTAAAAAACCGCTAAAAATATAACATAAGTGATGCTTTGTACCAATGTACCATGTTAGATGCCTAGGACAATGAAACTACTAAAAGTGATTTATTCTACGCAACCTCACATACAAGTTAAATCAAGTTTAATAATTGATTAAATTAAGTATTGTTGAGGTTTTTATATGCATATGTGTGAATGGTCAACCAAACAAGTCAGATTGACCACGACTATTTGAAGTTAAGTAAACATGTAAGCAGTATCAAGGTGTTAAGTAATGTGTCCTTCTTGATTAGGTTGAGAATTAAAATCACATAGTAAACAAATGGTTTAAAAAACCGCTAAAAATATAACATAAGTGATGCTTTGTACCAATGTACCATGTTAGATGCCTAGGACAATGAAACTACTAAAAGTGATTTATTCTACGCAACCTCACATACAAGTTAAATCAAGTTTAATAATTGATTAAATTAAGTATTGTTGAGGTTTTTATGCATATGTGTGAAAGGTCAACCAAACAAGTCAGATTGACAATACCACATACACGTTTTTCTTATATGTTAACTATCCTAGTCAACAATAGGCATTAGATTCGCAAGTTGGCAAAAATCATTCACATTCATCCCAATTCATGACTCAAGCCCTCGAGCCATCTAAGGCCATAGATATCACCTTAAAAAAAAGCCCTAAGGTTAGAAGGTTTATAACCAATAAGATGCACCTCAAATCAAGGTTTCATAGCTTATTCCACCCATTAAATACACAAATTAATACCTTCAAGGACATATACACAAATACACGTAAAATCAAGCAAATGGTGATAATACTTAATTTCATCAAAATCTTTGATAAGAAAACTAAAAATTTACCTTCAAAGACGGATTTAGCGGCGACGGTGAAGTAGTAGCAGCGACTAGAGGTAGCAAGGAAGCAGCAGGCAGGGATCGAGAAGCCGGCGAGGGGAGAAGCCGGCGAGGGGAGAGGCCGGCGAGGGGAGACGCCCACGATCGAGGGGAGAAGCCGGCGGGGAGAAGCCGGCGACAAGAAGCAGCGAGGAAACGACAAGAAGCGGCGACAGTAGAGAGCCGGGAAGTCGCCGGCGAGGGGGAGAGGCGGCGAGGGGGAGAGGCCGGCGAGGGGGAGATGCCGGCGGCGAGGCTTCGACTGAATGTACAGGCCGGCGAGGGGGAGATGCGCGCGTAGGTGGAATTTGGTGGAGGGAAGATCGACTGAATGTCGCGCGCAGGAGGAAGATATTGGGGAAAAAGACCATTAGCGGCGACGAGTCGCCGCTAAAGGATGTCGCCGCTATTGCTAAAAGGTACGGAAAATCCTAGCCGTCAGATTTCCATTTAATCAACGACTACAATTTAACTGAATAGGAAAGTAATGGATCTCGGACCATTAGCGGCGACCACTCCTTTGTCGCCGCTAAAGGTGTCGCCGGTATTAACTCCTTTCTTGTAGTGAAATAAAAGGATAAACATGGAGTATGAATATAAAAAAATTTGGTTAACGAAGAAATAAAATGTATTATTATATAGGTTATTATGTTCTTTTTAACACGTCAAATTATTTTTTTTTCATTTCAATCATTCTTTCATCTTTAATTACCATTACCAACTACCACCTATCGCCACCCACCACCACCACCATTGTCGGTCATCGTCGCCACCAACCCCACCACCATCAGCCACCATTACCAGCCACCATAACCACCACCATCATCACCACCGGCGACCATTACCAACCATTGTGACCACTACTATCATCACCACCGCCCACTACCACTGCCCCCACTACCGCTACCGTCGCCACCGACCACAACCACCACCATCAATAACCATAGGCCACCACCACCAATCACCATCAGTCGCCACCAACACCACCGACCACCACCGCTACCACCACCTCCACCAACAACCATGAGCCACCACTATCACCACCACCACTATCAACCACCATCAGTGAATGAAATGACGTTACATTTTAGACAGTGATCGATACGTATGAAGAAAGGTATAATGAAATGACTCACTTTGAGTGAATGAAAAAGAAGATGTTTGGTTGATGAAGAGAATAAGACGTAGCATTACATAAATAATGCATTTCCTCCCTTAATACCTGGTATCCTAATGAAATGAAGAGAATGTCATGTACAGACTTTCTAGTTTGGTCCAGATTCCAGTTGCAGTGGTCTCATTGATACCTCCTTAATACCCGGTGTCCTAATGAAAGAATTATGGCTCCGTGAGCCTTTTCCATGACATCTTTCTGCTCTTTCTGTGTGAGATTCGCTAGCAAACTGGCTTCACCCCGAAGTGCATCGACCACTCCCTGATGAACCACTACAGCCCTCATCTTCAACATCCACAACCCGAAATCGTTTTTCCCACCAAACTTCTCAAGATCGAACTTCGTTGAAACCATCTTCCCCCAAATTTGCACCCGCGATTTGTCTACTTTCTTCGAGAATCAAGAGCCGTAGTCTGGCTCTGATACCAATTGTTGAAGAACACCTTAAAGAAACAAGATGAAATTATGAACGGATATGATCTTCTATTGATGAATTATTCTATATAAGAGAGAACTAGTTTTATACTCGTCCGGTATTCGGGAGGTTTCATGTCGTAATGTAAGAAAAAAAAATATTAGGACTAAGAATTTCAGATTCGTCTAGAATGACCTATGAGATGAAAACTTTATCATGACTTTAACGATGGTTTTTACTAATGGTTACATAAAATAGCACAACATCTTTTTAAATCCATGGATATCTTACCACCACCAACAAATATTTTCATGCCTCAGCATGATGATTAGTGACGCACGTAATGAATAACGATCTAAAAAAATTAGGACGTAGAATATCATGACCCTATTGACTGATGCTTCACTAATTATATACGTTTTCAACAACATGTGACATATTTAATTGGGAGCGGTGATTATTAAGATAAAGAAATTAGGACGTAATGATATCATAAATCATCAACCAACGATCTAGGAGAAGAGGGTTCCTCATGACTTTAGTGATGGATTTTTTCTCTTTCATACCTAAAATAGCATAACATCATGGATTTCTTACCACCCCATAGATAATTTAATGCATTATTCTTATGATTACTGATATTATTCTGTCAGCTTCCATCTCATTGTTTACGAAACCAACATGAAACCTTAAAATACCCTATTTGACTACAACTCAGTTTAACAAAATTTTGGATAATTAAGCAAAGCAAAGCGAATAGATAATTAAAATTTTTTGGATTTAGGCACTTAAACGGGTTATTGAGCAAAGCCAGTGGATAATTAAGCGGTCTACAATATTTAAATTGGATTCAAAACTTAAAATTTGATTCAAGTCGAGTCGAAAATAACTAATTTGAAGTTCAACTCAAATTTTCAAATCCGAATTTGATTCAATTAAATTTAACTTTATATTCATCATTTGAACTGCATATGAATATAAAAATAAAAAATTCAAAAAATATCCAATTTATAATTTTAAGTATTAATATTGGTATCTTTTTAATTATTAGAACTTAATTATTTGTATGTTATGTTTACTTATTAAATTTAAATATTTGATATTGGATCTTTGAACAATATGACAAATATGAAATAAAGATAAGAATCAACTACTAAACAATTTAAGCATAGACACATAAATAATCTAGTAAAATGAAATGTAATGAGTAAATTTCGGTTTTGGTCCCTGAGGTTTACCCATTTAATCATTTCAGTCCAAAAAGGAATCTTTGATCATATCATGCCCTGTGGTTTCTTTTTGGTAACGGTTTTGATCCCTTACACTAACTCTGTTAGTTTTTACAGTTAAATGTGAGGGTACTTTGGTCATTTTACATTTAGAGGACTAGTTATGTAAATTATATTAGATTAGGATAATTTTTGTAATTTTTTAAATAATAAAAAATAAAAAAACAAAACTTGAATCTACCACTGTCTTCTTCACCTTCACGCGACACACCCCATCCACCCTAAAAAAAACCTCTTCCACCACAAACTGAAGCTTTCAAGGTTCACCCATGGCAGAGTAAGCAACCCTCTCTCTCACCACTACTACCTCTCTCCTCCACTATCTTCCCCATCCAAATCGACCAGACCCATCCAAGCCCCGATCCGATCCACCCCCAGCCCAACCCTCTTCGAGATGATGATCGAAGAGCAAACCCGAGAATCCAGGCCCTCTGCCCATCTCCACTCCCTTAACACCGCCCGAATCCATATAGGAACGGGTTGCTAGGGTTTTATCCGGAGCCCCTTTCAAAATCCTAGCGATTAGGGTTTAGGGTTTGTAGATGTCAACTCACTCTTACAGCACGTGATGGTTTCAGCGTGTCAATGATGTTCACCCCAAGTGTTTGTCCATCGGAGGGCAGTTCTTTACGGAGAAACTGGTCGGAGGAGGCCACCGCGCCTCCGACTGCCACCACCACTTCTCCGCCAAATACGACCTCCAACGACACCCACCCACCTGCACCGAATCCTACTCGTTAGATACGAAATCATCTACCAATCACGCCCGGCGGCCCTCCTCGATGTTCAACACGACATTGAAGAAGCCCTTAGGAAATTCGATGGTGATTACTGGAAATCGTTTGTTCGATTCGCGAATGGGGAAAGCGGTGGTTGGGCGGTGGGTAAGATTATATTCAAGTTTTCTTTTTTATTTTTTGTTGCTGTTAAAAATTACAATAGTTATCCTAATCTAATATAATTTACATAAACTAGTCTCCAAATGTAAAATGACCAAGTACCCTCACATTTAACTGTAAAAACTAACAGAGTTAGTTGTAAGGGATCAAAACCGTTACAAAAAATCCGCAACACAATCTTAAGGTAACCACAACTTCATAATGCAATTAAAATGAATGAACATATTTAAATGGACTAAAATCACAGTTTACATGCTCAAGTAAATGCTAATGTTCACTTGCCACTGAGATTCAAACTCAAACAGTGCATATTATCTAAAGAACAACCACTACTCATCTTGATTACTTCTAACAAAGAAACTTAAACATAAAACCTGATACATGAAAACGACATCCTAGAACAAAACATATAAAGCTCTCAAATTTTGACAACTCGGTTCCTATTGTGAACCGTGACCCGCGTAATCTTGAATCGCCAGAGTGAATCAACAGTATCACTTGATTCATCTTCATCGCATCATCATCAGAACTGCTGAGAATAATAACTTCGCATTTATCCTCTGAACTGCTTATATCAATAACCTTATCCCACTTCCAATTTAGCAAAGCTTTTGCACGATGAATGACCCTATCAGCAGCTTGGATTGCAGCTTTGTTTTCCTCCTGCACCATAAAGACATAAACACAGATACATGGGTTGTTGGAGCAAGAAAGAATATAATTACCAATTAACTAACCAGATTATATGGAACCATTTCTTTGATTTTGTTGCCCGGAATGTTAGGATTCGCCTACATAAACAGGGAGTTGCAATTAATAACATAAAATCAATGTCGATTAGAAGCAATCTTACTAAATAACCAATAGAAACATGTAATATAATCGAAGACACCGCATCGTTAATCGAAGATACCTCGACTTCAACCTTCACATTTTTAGATTGACAGCAGCTACTCTGATTTGAAAACCTTCTACAGTCACCACTTCAAAACAAACCTAAAACCCAAATCAGAAATCTCAGGCAACAACTTGTTAATCCACCGCAGAAGAAGACTATGATATTAACTCCTTCAAATTTCAATGAATCTCTGGGTGGTGTGGTACTTGTACTGCTCAACATGGGAGGTCTCCGAAGAAGAAGGAAAGTGGGGAAGTTGGAACTATCGAGAAGAGATGGAACTGTTGCATATTCAGTGAACATGGGTTTGAAACCCCTGTAACCTACACACAATTCAACAACTTCCTAATTCAAACGGTCTAGATCGAAATATATGGGTTTCAATGGCTGATATTAAACAAATTGTGTAATCATTATCCAACCACCATATATATATATATATATATATATCTACTATATATAAAGAGTTTAAGAGGGGTTTTAAGATACCCTAAAAATAAGAACAAACTTCTCTCAATGCATAAGGTACAACCATTTTTAAGACTAAATAATAATATATCGTTATTTACGGATTACCCCCTTACATTAGTTATATAATACCCTAGACTAACTATCAATTGCAATTAAGATTTGATCCTAATTTTGAATTTAAGATTCCACCATGCAGCGAGGGTTTTAAATTCAAGTGTATATGGTTTTTTTTGTTTCATTGGTGTGTCTAGAAAGATACACACTTTCTGATCACACCGATAATAAATATACGGCACGACACCAGAGGCTGATGTGAAGGTACTTTCAATAATCATGTAGAGGAAGATGATGATAAAAAGTATATTTCTTTTGTGATGGCAATTTTACAAATATAGAATTATTATTAAGATGTTAATATATCAGATTCCTTCTTTATTTTCAAATATTGATTTGAAAAATCTAGACAGTAGGTGCATATAAAACACGTTTTGTTGCACATTTTTGGGGATAAATGTCACCAATTCCACTTTTATAAATATCATTTTTTGATTTTAAAAATAGGTTCAGATGGATTCGTGATCCACCGATTAAGATATTATAACAAAATATTATTAAGATGTTAATATATCAAGATTCCATCATTATTTTCAAATTCAAAATTAATAACAACACACACCGAAATCTCAAATGATAACACCACCACACCCACCCCCTAATTCTCAAATGATAATATTAATAATATATTGTAAATATTGAACTGAAAAATCAAAACGGTAGGTGCATATAAAACACGTTCTGTTGCACATTTTTTGGATAAATATCCCCAATTCCACTTCTATATAAATTATGTTTTACTAACTTGATGTTCACAACTACCACCTCACAGGATACAACATGTGAAGGTTGACAGGTTTATAAAATTTTGATACATTCGAATATGTGGTATCTATACTATATATAAAGCATTTAGGAGGGGTATTTAAGATATTCTAAAATTAAAACACACACTTTACCTAATGCATAAGTTACAACCATTTTTAAGGTAAAATAGTATTTATCATTACGTACGGATTACCCTCTTACAATTAGTTACATAATAACCCTATACTTATTAACACTTACATAAAAGTTTAATAAATTTGAACTATTTGATATTTTAATTTTTTTTAGTTTAGGTTTAAGAACTATTATTTAACCATATCCATTATTTTAAGGATTTAGTAACAAATTATTAAATGAAATTTAATTATGAGGTAATATAAAATAAAAACAACTTTAATCTTAATATTAACACTTATGTAAAATTTTAACAAATTTAAATTAGTAATAAGTGAGTTATTTTTTTTCTGGTAAATGAAGTTTAAATCATAAGGTAATAGTGAATAAAAACACATTTAAACCTTTATACTAACCATTGCCATAAATTTTAACACATTTGAATTACTAATAAGTAAAGTTATTTTCTTTCTACTATATGAAGTTTAAATTATGAGGTAATATTGAATAAAAAAACCACTTTAAATATTTATACTAACCGTACAAATATACTAACTTTAAAGGTGAAATGTATAATCATTGAGTAATCTACTATATATAAACATATAAAAGTGATATTTTAAAGTACCATAAAATTAAGAATAGTTATTTTATTCAATACATAATAACACAATCATTTTTTAGGGTAAAATAGTATTTATAAGATTATTTATATATTACCCCTTATAATTATTTATATAATAACCTTCACTTACTAACAATTACATAAAATTTTATATCATACCCCATAAAAAAACTTAAGGTGTTTAAGATTTCATCTATATTTTTTAATCTATCACGTTTAAAAACTTTTTAAAACTAAAATTGTAACCTGCGTTTTTTTAAACGTTTTTGTGTAACTTGCTAAACTGATCTGTATTTTATGAGTTATAATAAGTTAATGCGTAAATGTGCAAGTAGTTATGCAAAACTCATTTATTTGATGTTTTAAATTTTAGCTTAAAAAACATAATAGAATTTGTAAAAAAACTAAAAGCATAATAAATTTTAGAAAAACGTTCCGGATGTAAAATGTCGTCCCGTCGCATTACGCGGCCACCCTCTATTATATATACATAATATTTAAAAACCAAATGGAATGAATAGTAAACGGGGGCAATTCTGTCATTTTGTTTGTCTGGGTTTCTCACTATTTAAACCCAAATACGCCATAAGCGCATACACCGGCCTCTCCCCTAACACCTTCTTCACCGTCGTGGTGGCCGGCATCGCCCTCTACTACGTCTTCTCCGTTCTGCTCGGAGGATCATCTTCCGACCATCAACAGCACCGGTCCCGTTCCTTCGAAGAAGATGCGCACCCCTTCCACCGCCGTTCAGCTCGGCGAGATTCGAGGAGGACCTCATGGAGTTCGACAACAACGACCCCCAAAAGCCTCTGCTTATGGCCATCAAGGGTCAGATCTATGATGTCTCGCAAAGCAGGTGTGCTCTTTGGGTCTTTTAGGGATTTTAATTAGTTGTGAAATTAAAAGATGAATCGTTGGTGCTGCTGATTCCCTTCTTTAATCAGCCAATTTTTTCATACATGTTTTTTTGCAGTTGATTTCATTAGGTTGTAGGTTGTTTTCAATGGATTGAAGAAGGGTGAAGAACAGAGAGTGAAGGGGTAGTGGTTTTGTAGAGGGTACCTCTGTTGTCACTTTGAGGCCGATATTAGAATGGAAACAACATCTATTCGAGTCATTGTATTGTTGGTTTTGTTTGTGTATTGTACATTTATAGCATTGCTAGACTATCTTCTGGTAACAATGGTAGACCTGCAAATTCAACTTTTGCAAGAAGATGGTTTTTGTGTTTGTTTGGCAACTGTTTGAATAACCTGTTTATGTATTGCAAAAAACCTAAAACCCAAAATCAGAAATCTCAGGCAACAACTTGTGTAATCCACCGCAGAAGAAGACTATGATATTAACTCCTTCAAATTTCAATGAATCTCTGGGTGTGTGGTACTTGTACTGCTCAACATGGGAGGTCTCCGAAGAAGAAGGAAAGTGGGGAAGTTGGAACTATCGAGAAGAGATGGAACTGTTGCATATTCAGTGAACATGGTTTGAAACCCCTGTAACCTACACACAATTCAACAACTTCCTAATTCAAACGGTCTAGATCGAAAGTATATGGGGTTTCAATGGCTGATATTAAACAAAATTGTGTAATCATTATCCACAACCATAAATATATATATATATATATATATATATATCTACTATATATAAAGAGTTTAAGAGGGGTATTTTAAGATACCCTAAAAATAAGAACAAAACTTCTCTCAATGCATAAGGTACAACCATTTTTAAGAATAAAATAATAATTATATCGTTATTTACGGATTACCCCTTACATTAGTTATATAATAACTAGACTAACTATCAATTGCAATTAAGATTTGATCCTAATTTTGAATTAAGATTCCACCATGCAGCGAGGGTTTTAAATTCAAGTGTATATGTTTTTTTTGTTTCATTGGTGTGTCTAGAAAGATACACACTTTCTGATCACACCGATAATAAATAATACGGCACGACACCAGAGGCTGATGTGAAGGTACTTTCAATAATCATGTAAAGGAAAGATGATGATAAAAAGTATATTTCTTTTGTGATGGCAATTTTACAAAATATAAAATTATTATTAAGATGTTAATATATCAAGCTCTTTATTTTCAAAATATTGATTTGAAAAATCTAGACAGTAGGTGCATATAAAACACGTTTTGTTGCACATTTTTGGGATAAATATCACCAATTCCACTTTTATATAATATCATTTTTTGATTTTAAAAAATAGGTTCAGATGGATTCGTGATCCACCGATTAAGATATTAGTAACAAAATATTATTAAGATGTTAATATATCAAGATTCCATCATTATTTTCAAATTCAAAAATTAATAACAACACACACCGAAATCTCAAATGATAACAACCACCAACACCCCACCCCCTAATTCTCAAATGATAATATTAATTAATATATTGTAAATATTGAACTGAAAAATCAAAACGGTAGGTGCATATAAAACACGTTCTGTTGCACATTTTTTGGGATAAATATCCCCAATTCCACTTCTATATAAAATTATTTTACTAACTTGATGTTCACAACTACCACCTCACAGGATACAACGCGTGAAGGTTGACAGGTTTATAAAATTTTGATACATTCGAATATGTGGTATCTATGCTATATATAAAGCATTAGGAGGGGTATTTAAGATATTCTAAAATTAAAAACACACACTTTACCTAATGCAAGTTACAACCATTTTTAAGGGTAAAATAGTAATTATATCATTACGTACGGATTACCCTCTTACAATTAGTTATATAATAACCCTATACTTATTAACACTTACATAAAAGTTTAACAAATTTGAACTATTTGATATTTTAAATTTTTTTAGTTTAGGTTAAGAACTATTATTTAACCATATCCATTATTTTAAGGATTTAGTAACAAATTATTAAATGAAATTTAAATTATGAGGTAATAGTAAATAAAAAACAACTTTAAATCTAATATTAACACTTATGTAAAATTTTAACAAATTTAAATTAGTAATAAGTGAGTTATTTTGTTTCTGGTAAATGAAGTTTAAATCATAAGGTAATAGTGAATAAAAAAACATTTAAACCTTTATACTAACCATTGCCATAAAATTTAATACATTTGAATTACTAATAAGTAAAGTTATTTTCTTTCTACTATATGAAGTTTAAATTATGAGGTAATATTGAATAAAAAACCACTTTAAATATTTATACTAACCGTACAAATATACTAACTTTAAAGGTGAAATGTATAATCATTGAGTAATCTACTATATATAAAACATATAAAAGTGATATTTTAAAGTACCATAAAATAAGAATATTATTTTATTCAATACATAATACACAATCATTTTTTAGGGAAAAATAGTATTTATAAGATTATTATATATTACCCTTATAATTATTTTAATAACCTTACACTTCTATATCATCTACCCATAAAAAAAACTTAAGGTGTTTAAGATTTCATCTATATTTTTTAATCTATCCGTTTAAAAACTTTTTAAACTAAAATTGTAACCTGCGTTTTTTTAAACGTTTTTGTGTAAACTTTTGCTAAACTGATCTTTATTTTATGAGTTATAATAAGTTAATGCGTAAATGTGCAAGTAGTTATGCAAAACTCATTATTTGATGTTTTAAATTTTAGCTTAAAAAAACATAATAGAATTTGTAAAAAAAACTAAAGCATAATAAATTTTAGAAAAACGTTCCGGATGTAAAATGTCGTCCCGTCGCATTACGCGGGCACCCTTCTATTATATATTACATAATATTTAAAAACCAAATGGAATGAATAGTAAACGGGGCAATTCTGTCATTTTGTTTGTCTGGGTTTCTCACTATTTAAACCCAAATACGCCATAAGCGCATCACAGCCTCTCCCCTAACACCTTCTTCACCGTCGTGGCGGCCGGCATCGCCCTCTACTACGTCTTCTCCGTTCTGCTCGGAGGATCATCTTCCGACCATCGACAGCACCGTCCCTTTCTTTCGAAGAAGATGCGCACCCCTTCCACCGCCGGTTCAGCTCGGCGAGATTCCCGAGGAGGACCTCATGGAGTTCGACGACAACGACCCCCAAAAGCCTCTGCTTATGGCCATCAAGGGTCAAATCTATGATGTCTCGCAAAGCAGGTGTGCTCTTTGGGTCTTTTAGGGATTTTAATTAGTTGTGAAATTAAAAGATGAATCGTTGGTGCTGCGATTCCCTTCTTTTATCAGCCAATTTTTCATACATGTTTTTTGCAGTTGATTTCATTAGGTTGTAGGTTGTTTTCAATGGATTGAAGAAGGGTGAAGACAGAGAGTGAAGGGGTAGTGGTTTTGTAGAGGGTACATCTGTTGTCACTTTGAGGCCGATATTAGAATGGAAACAACATCTATTCGAGTCTTGTATTGTTGGTTTTGTTTGTGTATTGTACATTTATAGCATTGCTAGACTATCTTCTAGTAACAATGGTAGACCTGCAAATTCAACTTTTGCAAGAAGATGGTTTTGTTTTGTTTGGGCAACTGTTTGGAATAACCTGTTTATGTATTTGCAGAAAGATGATGTGGTGAATTGTGGTAGGTTTTGAAACGATTGATAGACGATGACGATGAAATAAGACATGGCCATTGTTATGGCGTGGCAGATGCATTATTTGCAGCCACAATGCGTCATTGTTTTCTGTCTGAGCCTTAAATTATAGCCTTTTGATCACCTAACCGTCATGTTCGAACTCTGCCGCGAGACGCGGGTCGAAAAACAACCTAACGCGGATCTGCGAAAAAGGAGGAACTAAATTCGCGTAACGCGTGAACTGGTCAAACAAGGTTTATCACACGCGCAACGCGCGTGTTAGATTTTAACTAGTATATATTTAAAAAGAAAATTGAAATCATCCTAACTTATATCCTATCTATCTACTATATCCTATCTATCTACTAATTCGTTAGTCTTAACTAACGTTTACAAACTATGAAACAGATTAATATTATTAATCCTCAACTATAGAACAAATACAAAATCAGTCCCTGAAGTAACAAACCATTGATTACTTTGGCACTACACTATTAACAATTAGAGTAAATTATCATTTTGTCCCTGTGGTTTGGTGAAAATTGTCATATTAATCTAATAGTTTGTTTTTTCGCATCTGGGTCCCTGTGGTTTACAAATCTTGTCATATTCATCCAGTCCGTTAACTACATCCAAAATTTCCGTTAAATGTAGGGGTATATTGGTCATTTTACATATATGTTTTTATTTTTCTTTTTTTAAACCTGATTTAATATATACTCTTTAAATACATTGCTATTTTAGTCCTTGGTTTGAGTGTATTTGCTAATTTAGTCCAAAAATAACCATCACACCACTACCCGTCACAAGAACCACCGAACCACTACCACCACCCCATCACAAATCCACCAACACCACACCAGAGCACCCACCACCACCACGCACATCGAATCATCGCTACCATGTAAACCCTAAAAATCGACAATCAATATTGGACTTGTAACATACCACTTCGAAAATGCATATCAAACCCTACTAATACCTCTACAATACTCGTTTTCAAGGGTTCCATATACGTTTTCGAAGGGGTTTGTTATAAGTTTGAGATTAACGGTTGGTTTCTAGGGTCCACATGGTGGTGGTGATCTAGTGTGTGATGGTGGAGATCTAATGTGTGGTGGTGAAGATCTAATTTGTGGTGGTGGTGCCCGTCTGGTGTGGTATTGGTGGTTTTATGATAGGGTGGTGGTGATGATTTGGTGGTTCTGATGGAGTGGTGATGGTTTTGCAGCGTGGTGGTGGTGTGGTGTGTAAATACGAGGTCCAACTCTGGATGGTTCCGGTCTTGTTGAACTTCGATCCACCGATGCTCTCTGAAGCTTCACACCTACGCACAATGAAAACAACACCAGTTAAGACGTTTCAGGGGGAAATATCCCTGGAACAACCATCCGGCGTGAGAGTAAGTATTGGTTGAATTGAAATATGTGATAGGGAGAATTAAGATGTAGCTTTTATGTGTATTCTTTTGTGAGGATCTCGATTCTCTTTACCTGGTATTTATAGTGTCTGCCTGCTGTAACCGTGTGCTGATTTACAGGGATTATTCCCGGCAAATCCATTACCTTTTATGTTCTCCGATTGTACTGAATTATCGGTTATGATTGGGGTGATTCCGATGTAATTAAATGCGGGGCACGTGTCCTGCTGGCTTACCCGTTCCGCCCGCATGGGCCGGGCTTTCGGGTTCTGATACTCGGTCTTGTGTGGGTTATTTGTACCCTACGTCTACATGGTGGTTCCATCACGGGTGGTGGTGATATGGTGTTTTATGCCAAGGTGGTGGGATTTTTGGACTGAATTGGCAAACATGTCCAAACCACCGGGACTAAAATAGCAATTTATTTAAAGGGGATATATTAAATGGGGTTTAAAAAAATAGAAAAATAAAACATATATGTAAAATGACCAATATACCCTTCATTTAAAGGAGAATGTTGGATGAAGTTAACGAACTGGATGAATATGGCAAGATTTGTAAACCACAGGGACCCAGATGCGAAAAAATAAACTATTGAATAAAAGTAGCAATTTTCACCAAACCACGGGACGAAAATAACAATTTACTCTAACAATTATAATATTTCCTGTTTAACTGGTTATGTCATTTGAGAGATTTAAAGTACCGTTTTGCAACCGACACCTTTACATTCTTTCCCCTTGGCTAGAGCAGCACAAACCGCACGGTGACCATTTTACAAATCTCCGAGCTGCTGCAACACCACCACTGATTCAATAAGATCGGAGATCGAAGATGTCGTGGATGGGACAATTATCCAAGAATCTGAAAGAGCTACGAGTCCTCTTTTGTCAGACTTCACCTGCGAGTTCTTCCACAAGGTATCCTCAAAATCAAATCACCTATTCAATCGATTTAATTTGAATACGTTAGATCTTGTTTTCATTTGTTTCATTTTTCGTTTTCTGCTGGCGACAGGGCGTTTGTTGAGAAGAATTACAAGGAGCTGAAGAAGGCAAACCCTAAGTTGCCTATACTCATTCGCGAATGCAGCGGCACCGAGCCTCAACTGTGGGCAAGATACGGTACGAAATCTCCCTTGTGTTATTGAACTTATTGTATTATGTGGTTTAGTTTGAAATTGAAATGATATACCTGTGGATTTTTTTAGAATCAATTAATTAGACTTTATCTTTGATATGAATTGTGACTTTGAGAAATGGAGATAAGAATTTGAATAAACAAAATAGAAGTAGAACAAATGCAATTAGTTCACAAAATGCAAATTTTTATGAATGTTAGGTTCAGTGTTAAAAGTCAGAGTGGCTCTATATTCAGTTTCTGAAGCCCCTTGGTTTGTTTAAACCTTTATATGACAATTGACAGAACTAAAATTAGAAGTCAGGTAACAGCCTTAAGTAAAAAATCTCCACTCTTGGATGTCTCTTGGGTAACATGATATGAAGTTGATGAAACTGCACATGAAACTATTGGCCTAGTTTATACTTCAAACAGTGGCTGAACACAGTTCTGCTTTATAGTTTGACTTAGGTCTATGTGGGTTTTTGATTAAACTATGCTAACCGTTTCTATAACTTAAGTTATCAACCAAGTAAAGTTCAACATAACTGGTTCATTTGCATATTCAGGCCACAACTCATTCCTTCAAGTCTAGGCTTCTCTCATGATCGCAAGTAATGTTTTATTCTAGGCAAATTCGATTTTAATAATCCAAACTATTACTCATTGGCCGATAATAATCCATACTATTGATTTGGTCGGTAACAATCCAAACTTTCATTTGTATTACCAACAACAATCCCAGTAATATAATTACTAGAAATTTACACTTGATTTCGACTCGATTTCGTTCACAATAATGAATATGAACGAAATGAAAAAAACATACAAGCTAAATCGAGCCTAAAATAAGTACAAATCGAGTGTGAATGTATGATGGTTATACTACTGGGACTGTTGTTGGTAATAAAAATGAAAAGGGATAATTACCGGCCAAATCAATGATATGAATTATTATAGGCCGATGAGTAATAGTTTGGATTATTAAAATTCAATTTTCCTTTATTCTAAAATAAAATGTTTCGTATAGTCTATACTGGGGTTGGATAGAGTTATAAAAACTATTTTAAGAGATTAGAGCAATAACTTCATGACAAGTATCCTCGTATCATACTGATATGTACCACTTGAAATCGAGATAATCTTAGAATGGAGATTGAAGACGACCGGAAGAAATTAGAAAAAAAATAGACTAAAATCATATAATTTATTCCTAGTTAATACTCTAAACAAGATGACCTTTATAGGCTTACAATCGATAACTAACCCATGACTCTATAACTAAACTCACTTCTCCAATACTTAAGGAACATAACTAATATACAAAGAAACTAAATGGAACATGCAGATAATAATTAGACCCATGTTACTTTACTAGTTGGTTCATGAACATCATGGGTTTCCTTAGGAGGTATCAATCCCTCCCGGTTGAAAACGTCCTTGTCCTCAAGGACCATGGTGGTCACCACTCGACTCTCCCATTCGCATTTGGAGCAGGTTCTTGAGTTACCACGGTGGGTGCCACTCACGTTCTTTGGCTACCCCCGCAAGCAATGCTTCTTTGACCGTGGGCAGGCCCCAATTGTTGCAATGGCATAGTAAAGATCTAAGAACGTTGTTTGACGATGCTTGTTTTGATAATGGTATGGTTGTAGAAATTGGTGGTGATGTGGTTGCCGGAGTGAATTTGGGGTTGTTACGGGTTAGGATGGTGATGTAGGGGATATTGTTAGCATGGTCGCAATAGTAGGGGTGAAGGTGCTGGTTTAATGGTCGCAAACAACACCAATGAAGGTGCTGGTTTTGGTGGTCCACAATGTGGTTGTTGGTGGCGGTGCGATATAAATTGGTGGTTGGGTGATGTAAGAATTGGTAAGTGGAGAAAGAGCTTCCGACGTGGATCGGAGCTCGTTGAAGATGTTGTGTAACTGGGACTCGAGTCTCGCAAAGGATTCATGCACCCATTGACGAAACTCGGTTTCGGATAGAGCTTGAGCAGCCATGGATCATGGCGGCTCTGATACCAAATGATATGTACAACTTGGAATTGGGATAATCTTAGAATGGAGATTGAAGATGACTAGAAGAAATTGGAGAGAAAAGAGACCCAAATCATATTAATTTCATTCTTAGTTAATACTCTAAACAAGATGGCCTTTTATAGGCTTACAATCGATAACCAAACCATGACTCTTAACTAAAGTCACTTATCCAATACTTAAGGGAACTAGGGAAGTAACTAATGAACAAAGAAACTAAATGGAACATGCAAGTAATAATTAGACCCACGTTGCTTTACTAGATGGTTCATGAACATCATGGGTTTCCTTAGGAAGGCACGTATCACACACTATTTGCATGAGAAGTGAGAAGATCTCATTTTTCCTTTTTATTTTATAGCTTAGTAAATGCAAGCCTATTCTTGTCATCTGAACATAAGCACAATGTTTGATAAATTTATGAATTGAGATAACATAAGCTTGTGAAACCATTTTTCTTAGACTAGAGACTGCTTGACGCCTTAAACTCTCTGTATTGTTCTTCTATATAAACCAGTATTATCTTTTTTATTCGAGTCAAGAATCATATATTTGAACATTACTGGCTTGTAGATTGTTTATACGATAATAGATTTTCTTATTTCTTAAATTTGAGCAAAAATCCTTTGATTGTTGGCAAGAGAAACCAGATTTAACTAAAGCTTCATTCTTGCTGTGGATTTAAATACATGAAATCTATATTAAGATTCTATACACTTTAGCGAGAAGATCACTGGAGTATACAGATCCATACATCTTTGATAGCACGTCATCTGTCAATCTTTGTTCCCTGTTTGCGGGTGTCATTGTACTTTACTTATGTTGCCATTTGGTTTATATACAGACATGGGTGTCGAGAGGGGTATTCGTCTGGAAGGGATGACAGAAACACAAATCTCTAAAGCACTAGAGGACCTTGCGAAAGTTGGGGCATCCCTCAAATCATAAAGCATCTGCACTCAAGCTGTGGTCATTTTCTTGAAAGCAATAAGCCTAGGATCAACATGAGTCGCTTCTCAGGTGACACAAACATTTTAAAAATCAAACATGAATTTGCAATGTATCGCACCCTTTACACTTCTGATGATCCAGTGAAGTGGGTAGTGTTCGTTTTCTAAACATTTGTAGTTTGGTTTCGCACTGTCATTTGGACAACAAATAATTCAGCATTGCTGATATTAATTTCTGATGATTGTGTGTATCTTCAGTCGTTTTTAGTAGTAGTGCATATCCAGGTTCCCAAGTAGTTTGAAAGACCATCTTTGGCTGCAAACCTAAAAATAGTTATCATCTTCATGTCAGGCTTCTTGCTGTCTTTGAAATCTGGTTGGACTAACCTATCCTATATATAGTCCCGATCTCTATTTGGTAGGGCAAAATTAGCCCATGCCTATTTCGTGAAGTAATACTCTAGATAATTTATAGCCATTTTACCCAAAATTTTGTGTTTGGGTTACACTTCAATTTCGAAGAGTCGAATGCTAAAAATGAATCAAACAGGTTCAAAGCAAGTGTGTAATCGTCAAACGAGCTAATAATGAATCAAACAGGTAGAGCTAAAAATGAATGGAACTGGTTGTTCCAAAAAAAGTAAAATAAAATAGATAGATTAATCTGGTACGATCCAATTTGTGTCGTATGCTATGAAAAATATTAATTTGACTTGAGCATGTTATCCAACCTTTCCGAGGCGTCTCAAGTCTCAACACGTCTACTTTTGTTGTCGAGATAAACACTTACGATTTTGAATACGTTTGGTTTATAAATTCAGTGGAATTCAACAAAGCTAGAATGTGAATTCTATCTTTTTATTTTATATTGCTCATGTGCTTTGTTGGAAATTGAATCCTAATCTACTTTTAATGTGTTTGACCGAAGATAATTGAAATTATCTATTCTTATTAATGTATTTGGTCGGTGGTGGTCACTGTGGGTTTTTCTTTGCTATTAAACTCAATCAAAATCTATCAGATAATCACAAAGCTCTTGGATGGCAAATCACGAACCCTAAATTTCGAAACCCCCAAAATCCCAATTTCATCCATCAAATCCCAAATCCAAACCCTCACATCCATCCCCACACACCCAGCTCCTCATATCCAACGGTTAAAACCCTCTCCGACGACGTCGTATTGGACCACGATGATTGCTCACCACCAACGGTGCACCTTCTTCTTCGGCTCCGTGGTGGTAAGGGCGGGTTCGGGTCGTTGCTCCGTGGAGCGGCGACGAAGGCTGGGCAGAAGAAGACGAATAACTTTGACGCGTGCCGCGATATGAGTGGACGACGGTTGAGGCATGTGAACGCCGAGAAGATGGAGGAGTGGTTAGCTGAGGAGAAGGAGAGGAAGCTTCAGAAGGTGGCGGAGGAGTTTATTAAGAAGAAGGCGAAGACGGTGAAGAAGGCCGGTGGTGGCGATGGGCGGAGAAGTATGTGGAGAAGTATAGGAAAGATTCGGCCAAGTGTATGGAGGAGCCGAGGAGGTTGATAAGTCGGTTAGGGAATCACTTGCTGGTGGTTTCTTGAAATCGAAGAGGAAGGTTGGGGGAGTGGAGGATGATAATGGATCGAAATCGAAGAAGCTTAAGATTTGGTAAGGATGGTTGATTGTTATTGTTATTGTTGTTGTTATTAGTGTTCTGGTTAGTATATTGAGCATTGATTGATTAGGAACTCAGGAGACATGAATCATGAATAATCTATGCCTTTATTTTATAAGAAACATATGAATGCTATAAAGCTGAAGATAAAAGTAAACCTAATTAGCTAATTTTTGTTCTTGACAGTTGACAGTAGAAGGTAAATATTTGCAGGCTAATGTTAGTGCTTGTATATAGGACTTTAGACGAGCATTCTTGCTAAGGCTTTGTGGGGTGATGCTAAGAAAGTTTATCTCTTGGTATTGTATATATAATGTCACACTGAAGTGAAGAAAATACACGTTAGTTGTGGATCGAGCAGCAAACATGAAATTTGTAGTTGTGGATCGAGCAGCAAACATGAAATTTTTTAGAAAATTGGATTTTTATTCAACTATGTTTTAAATGGCACTTGGTTAGATCATTTTTGTTCTGGGGTGTGGTCGTGTGGGAGATTGATGAACCCGTGTCAATCATTAATGTTACCACCTTACTTGGCATTTTTTAGTTTTTGAAGAACGTAATATTGTGGTATCTTTGCCCTTTGATACAAGTGGTTGTTCTCAAGTTCTTGAATATTTAGCTTTCTTGGGGCAAAACGACGTTTTGGTGAAATAATTAAGGATGGTTTAAATGGCAGCTTTGAATACATAATGTGCAAGTTGTATTGCACAAGTGTGTTTGGTGAGGTATGTTTCACTTTTTCCTAGGTAGATGGTTTTGTATTTGGTAATAAGTATGGATAAAACTTTACCTACAAACAAAACTTTAAGAAAAGATATTAGTTTTAAAGCCCATCTATGCCAGAACTCATCTATGCCAGAACTCATCTATGCCAGAACTCATCTATGCCAGAGATTGAGGTTGAAAAGAAAAATTCCCACACAATAATTATTTAATAATCCATTTCTTTTTCTGAAAATTATATTACTTCATAAATAATCATTGTCGTATGCAGCACTTCTCAAATGTTGGATTTCCTTGCCCAATCATGCAAAGTCCTTCTGATCACTTTCTTCGTGCGATAAACACAGACTTTGACCGAGTTATTACAGTGTGCAAAAACTGGCAGGTAATTTGGCTTACATTTAATATTGCATTTCATTTAATGTGCATTTTCTCATAACCAATCATTTGTGTAACATGTTATACTTTTTCCCATTATTTTCGTGCATCAACTTTGGCTATCTATTGGTACTCTATTTTCTGGATTAGGCCATTCACTAACGTCAGTTCGGGTGAGTTGAATAATTATATATCTTCTAAAATGTTTTTAATGTATGAAATTTACTCAAAAAGTATAAATTGATTTTGATGGTCCACATCATTGTTGCAGGCAGGAGTAGCTGCAATCTTTATGTTTATATCATTTAGTTCATTATTAAGCATCTTTGGGGTGCCCGCACTACTGAAGGCGATCAAGGTAAATGGACGGGTCGGATAATGGGTCAAAATGGGTTTTGGGTCATAACAAGTAATTCCATTTGGATTTTGTCGGGTTGACTTATAACACATCGTTTTCTGTTGTGTATGTATGTATGACTACTAGCTGGCGATTCCCAACTACAACATCACCGGATGTTTACCTGCAGCCAATACACCCGATTCCACTGCTTCTGATACACTCTCTGCTCATCATCATCGACAACAGCAGCAGCCGCAGCCTGTGTTTCCCTTAGGTTTGAGTTTAGACAACGGCCGTGAGGCCATCGGAGCCTTTGCAGGGCAGCAGCAACAACAGTTGCAGCAGCAGCAGCGTGTGAGTTGTTTCCGTTACCCTAAATAAGCTTTTCAATCGTTTTTTATTTATACAAGTGTTGTTTTTAGGGATGATTTTGTTTGGTTCATGTGCAGGAGAGTGGAGGGAGCATGAACATGGGTGGTTTGTTTCCTTAATTTGAAAATTTGCAGTCACACTCGCTGCTGCATACTGTTCCACAGGTTAATAATTCCCATTTTGTGTCATGCATCGATATCTGCTCTAAACTTTTAACATATATGTTTGTGTTTCAATGTTTGATTCATTAGGGTTGCGTAAGGTCTGTTAGTGGATCATAGATTTAAACATAGGGGGTTTGAATGCCCTCTTTAATACTTTACAAGATACTGTGTTGGTTTTATCACAGTCACGCTGTTGATACTCAAACACGAACAGCCGCAGCAACGCGCGGCATATACTCCTAGTTGAAATTAATTTCCTTAAATATCAAGTAAACAATTTAACCATGGATTTTTTAATTGGTATTAACTACCATTAACTACTTCATTTATTGCCAATGAGTCCTAGATCAACTGGTTTAGGAGGAGACACCATATGACTTTTCAAAGTGAAGGTCGTGGGTTGGAGTCTCACTAGGTGCAATATGCTCCAAGTGGGCCAAGGGTTTTACCCCAATGGACCTTTGGGTGGTGGGTTTCCCTTGGAATGGTGGGCGAGCCGGGTCACCAGCGCTGTTTGTGTTCGCGGGCGTGGGTGGCCTTTCGCCAATAGGTTTACCGGGTGACCGGACTTAAAAATTATTCGTTGGCTGTTCAAAAAAAAACTACTTCATTTATTATATAAACACAAATCTAACATCATGTTTGAGTACTTGAATCGACAAATCATAAGTTCTCTCCTACTTCTATGCAAGGTCATTGGTTAAACTTTGTGACTTTCAAATATAAATTTAATTTCTAAATAATTTGGGGGGAGAGGCATACACCACTACATCTGCTTCTTTTGCATCATGTCTGACTGACCTAATGGTATTAGGTTGGACCTATTCGATCCAAACCGTCTAGTTCGTTTGGAGTTTGATTTCCGAAGAAAATTGACCAACATACTTAGTGATTCCTTGTTAGACCGACACGTCGACATGCCTGGTTCGGCTTAAAAAAAAAATGTTGTAGAAGTGAAAATTGAAACCCAAAGATAAATTGCAATGATACATCAAAAGCGACGAAACCAAACATATTTCGTCAGTTTTTTTCGCACATGTTTTGTCAAAGGACCACAATATCACAAACTCGGCGTCCAACAATTTCGTTCTAGCGACCATTGAAAATACTTATTTATCAAATCATTTCCAACCTCAACATTTAGAAACATGATCATGTGATCAGGAGGTATCGGCACAAGGAAGCTTAACTAATAATCAGGAGGATAAAAACGAACTAGGTTAATTGGATTTCAATGATCCCAATTATGACTTCTTGGCTTATAATAATTTCTACTATCAATTTGACTAATAATAATCATAACTTTTATTTCGCTGTCAAAGACAGTCCTAAAAACATATCATCATTAATTTAGACTTGATCTATATCACACACACATATATATATATATATATATATATTTGTATTATATAAATGAAATATATATTCTTCCTTCCTATGTTATAAGACTAGTTTTACAATAATATTTAATAAATTTAAAGATTAATTATAATCCATTTTTGTCAATATTTTCCCAAGTCCATCAATTTTTCTAATTTATTTACATTATGTGTTTAAAGTTTTTTCAATTCAAGACAAAAACTATATAGTTAGGGGTTTTAAGCGACTTAATAAAATTTCCCCCAATTGTCGTGCCCTATAAAAGCCCAAACCCTAACCCGCACGCCCCTCTCTCCAACTCTCCACTCGCATCAACCTATCAACAGAAACGCCGCTGCAATTTTTGATTTGAGGTAAACCCTAATTTTCTTCATCAAGCACTCGTACCTGCAAAAGTATCGATATATTGCATTATGTAATCACGATCTCTTCATTCTTTTGTCGACATTTTTGGTCTTCATTAGGTTTTATGTTCGTGCGATCTAACCTTTTCTTACTTTCTTATTGTTGATCTGATTTGAATTGATGGTATTCTAGTTTCTTCAAATCAATGGTCTACTATTTTCTTTTGGTTTGAGCTTTTTTTATCCCAAACTGAAGTGCTGAAGTTGAATTCTGATTAGTAGATAACTGAACTGATTTCAAGATGTAGTTTTCAGTTTGGATTTGATTTATCGAAAATTCGGATGCTTTGTTTAGAATATCATAATGAGGCACTGTGCATCTTAAGTTTATAATAAAATACTTCTTGTGTATATTATTGGTTTTTTTCCTTGTTTTGGAATGAAAACATCCAGATAATTATCGACTCAGATTGAAAATCTACAAATCAAATTTGAATTAGTTTTTTGGTATCTAACCATAATGTTGAAGTTGAACAGCCAATGGCAGAGTATGTGTTCTACTTAAAATTCATTTCAAACGACAGTATTAATATTTGATGAAATGCTCTTTAAGTTAAGGTAGTTGTAAAAAAGTAAAATGAAAAACAGTTAAACACCCTTCTACTTTATTTCTGTCATTTTCAAGATAAAACCAATTTAAAGAGAGACAAAAGCTGATATCTTCGTCTTCAAGATGAACACCAAAGTTGTTTAACACAAATTTTAACAACGAAAGAATCAAAGTAGCTTCATTGTTTTTATTTATTCATCTTATGGATGAAAAGCCAAGAAGCTTCAACATGATTAAAAAAAGGCAACTTCACTGTCTGAAAGACAACAAAATGAAGTTGAGCAAAAGCACTAAATTTAAGTGCATACAGTTGGCTGTGTGTAATGGGATAAACCCAATTGCTTAGGGTTTGGTAATTTAACGCCTTCTAACTTATGGATGTTTGTTTTAGCTGGAAAGCGACCTTTTTATCTGAAGTAGGGTGTTTATGACATGCATATCTGATTTTTACGACTTAGGGATGCATACTCTTTAATATAGCATTTAAAGTGCAACTGTGCAAGGTTAAGCAAGTAAAGTTTAATGTTTTACAAGCGGATAAATATTTTGTTCGCCATTTGTTTTGCAGTACCTTGAATCTGTTAGGATGGTGAGGGTTAGTGTCCTAAATGATGCTCTTAAAAGCATGTACAATGCTGAAAAGAGGGGGAAAAGACAGGTCATGATTAGGCCATCTTCAAAAGTTATTATCAAGTTTCTTATGGTTATGCAAAAGCATGGTAATTTGTTTTCTTATCTCTTTTTTTATTCACACACCTTTTAATAGGATCAAAATAATGATGCTTGTTCTGGTATGTAATTGCAGGTTATATTGGTGAGTTTGAGTATGTTGATGATCACAGATCTGGCAAGATCGTGGTTGAGTTAAACGGACGTTTGAACAAATGTGGCGTTATCAGTCCTCGTTTTGATGTTGGTGTCAAGGAAATCGAGCCCTGGACTGCAAGACTTCTTCCATCTAGACAGGTATCCTTTAACCTTGTACTATATTGTACGAGTGAGTAGATTCATGGGTCGGGAAATGGGACAAAATAGGTTACAAGTTAAAACAAGTCGGTTTTGGTGTTTCATTATAGTTAATTATTGTGTTGGATACATTTGCAGTTTGGGTACATTGTGTTAACCACTTCAGCTGGGATCATGGACCATGAAGAAGCAAGGAGAAAGAATGTTGGTGGTAAAGTGCTTGGTTTCTCTACTAAGGTTTTTGAGATTTTGGGGATTTTCTTGGTAATGGTTCATTAGGGTCGAGAGTGAACGAAGTTATATTTGTGTTATGAGATCGGATTTTGTTAAACGCGATCATGATTTGTATCGATTCGTCATTTGCTGTTTTGGTTTCTGGATTCCGCTATAATGTTTTTTCTACCATCTCTTGTTTTATGGTAACAATGAGTACCTGTTACATTAAACCAGTAGGACCTCACAATACTTGCTAATCAACAAAATTAAGTAAACCTTGTTTGCAATGGATGCGTAGTCTGTAAGAGGTTTAAACACAAAAAAACTAACTAAAGCTAGATTTTAACTTGAGAGCGATACTTTTGCTAAAGGGATTTAAATGCTTACTACTGTGTACATTTTTGAAGTTTTTTTTTTACCACCTCTTGTGAATGCTTGAAATCCTCATACCGTATCTGGTTTCAACATCAAACCTCTTGTTGGTTTCGGAGAAACTGAAAGTCTGAAACCTAACATACGAAATAATTTCTAGACTCATTGTAGGGCTAGCTTACATGAAAAAATAAGCATGACAAGCGAATTATACCAATAAAATATAGGCGTATGAGACACACGAGATCTTTCTAAAAGGTGTTACATTACATTGTATAAAAGGTTCCCATAGTTTATATCAATAATGTTACAGGAAGAAAAAAAAGAAAAATAGCATCTTCTTCATGCAACTTGCCAAAGGTTGTGTAGTTGCCCAACTATTCAAGATAGTTCACTACTTCACCACCACAAAACTTGGTTTCACGACCACCAATGCAATCGGTACCACCCTCTTCTGCCTCGAGTCGCCGCCAGAGGTGGCGGCGACAATGTTTAGCTTCACCAGAGCCTCAATTATGCGAATAAGAAGGGTCAAGAAAGTGATCGAGATTTGTTTGAATATAAAGAATGAGTTAGTGGTAGAGCATATGTGAAGCATATTCTTCAAGCATTAACTTTTGAGGACACTATATGTTTTTTATAATACATTTCCATGTATTAAAAAAATATATAAATAGTAGTTTCTGAAAATTAGTTATACTTATATCAATAATTATGTAACAACTACATGATAATTTGTCAAATTATTTGTGCTTTTATCCTGTTTTGATCTTTGATCCTGCAGCTTCATCAAGTGAAACTATCACTACAGTTCTTCAATTACTTTTTTAACTCATCATCATCATCATCATGGATTTAAAACAACCGCATCAACAACTGATTGATTATTTGTGACAGCATAAACACTAGTTTCTTGTTAAAGGGCCAATCACCTGCTAATGAATATGACAATTAAATTCTTTGAAACTGTAGTATGTTGTCAAAGTGTCTTCACAAATATATTGTTGGTTACAAGACCTCTGTAATTAAATTTTTAAAAACATAAATTTTGATTGGGTAACAGGTAAAAAAAACACGTATGTTCTTGTTGATGGTGAACCTTTTGTCCAAAGTTTTTTCTACTAACTGTTAACATGTGAAATATGATTAAAAATTATATTATTGTACCATTAAAATATAGATGTTGGCTATTTTTATAAAAGTTAGTTTTTTTTAATTACTAAAATCATATCCGTAAATGTCAACTCAAATCTTCATTTTTTTTCGTACTTATATTAAACATTCTCTCAAAATTCTTATTTCATTTTATTTTTTCACACGTTTCAATGATTCAACCCAATGTAATGCTAAAAACTGTCATACCCCGACCGACGGCGGAATCATCGGAGTGGACGAGGGAATGATTGATTGTTCATAACAAATTGTCGTCTAATAGTGGAGATAATATTAAAATCAGATTACAAGATAGCATGAGTTTAACATATGCAATTACAACAGTTGAAGTCATAAATAGTAATTGTCTTTAAATTGACTAAGTCCAGGTCTAAATGACATGTAGAAGTCCACTAACTTGCTTAACCTGAAATCATATGAAAGTAACGAGTCAGTTAAAAATTAGCCGGTGAGTAATCACAGTTTGATATACATATAGATTGATTGTTTGATTGAGAATAATCCAATTCACAAGGTAATGTTAAGACTTATAATGCAATAGCGGAGCATATAGATAACCGACACAATATAAACCCCATGACTTGACACTTTGCATATAATAGACTTGCACACATACACCATAGATTGACTATTTGCCTCTGGCACAATCACCACTCGACTATTCATGTGGGGTGGGTTATCCAAACCAGTAGATCTACCATTGATACCAGGATTGATTGATTGATTGAATTAGGGTTCCTACTGCCGTTCAGTTTATCATAGTATGTTCACATAGTTGCAAGTAATAACATAACCTGTCTTGAATTGAATTTAGAATGAAATAACAATAGAATATCATGATTGAATATTGTATCACATGATTTCCCCCAAATAAGAAATGATAGAAAAAGGGATTATGAATACTCACTTGATTGATGAGATTAGAATTTGAACGTGATAGATTAGACACCAACGATTTCCTTACGAGTAATCTACGGAAAGGTGTCTCGAGTTAGAATAATAATAATATGAGAATTGGGAATAGATTAGGGTTTCCATTGGGTTTTGAATGATAGTTTAAATAAACTAATTTTATTTAGTTTGAATGTCTTGAAATAAATATAATGAATTTATTTAAAGTGAATATGTTTGAAAATTAATAAAAATAAATCTATCAATATATTTGACCATTGGATAGGTCATTAAGGCGTGAGAAGAACAAATAACTAACTTTATTAATTATTTATATGCTAATTAATTAAATATTTAGTTATTTAAGTGACTAAAAGAAATAGAGATATTTCGGAAAGACTTAGGTTGTCTTTTGGTGATTTTATAAAATATCAACTTATAATATTAAAGAATAACTAGTAAATAATTAATGGTCAAAGGAATAATTAATTTGGAAAATTAATTCGTTAGTGTTTCTTTTGACAATTCGAACCGCTTTATGTTTGATAAAAAAATAGTTTATAAACTTTAAAATTTACAAATAAATTTAAGATTCTTTGTCAAATAATTTCAATAATTATTTAAAGTAGGAAGATATAATTATAACTAGAGGTAGCGTTTGGTCCCATAATGATTTATTAATTTAAACCATGATTTAAAAAATCCATTTTATAAGAAATATTAAAAAATAATCTTTGTTATATTGTTTTTTTAATTTAAAGAAAATTACAGAAAATAAATTTGATGGTTTAAGAATAAACAGAGTTTATAAAAATGATTTTTATAATTTTTAGGAATTTTCTGAAATTTTTTTAAAGCCCAAAATGCCTTAAAAAATAGTTGAGGGTGCCCGGGGTCGAACCCGGGACCTCATGGATTGCAAGTGCCACACCCCGACCGACGGCGGAATCATCGCAGCGGATGAGGGAATGATTGATTGTTCATAACACATGATTGTCTAACGGTGTAAATAATATTAAAATCAGATTACAAGATAGCATGAGTTTCACATATGCAAATACAACAACTGAAATCACATATAGTAATTGTCTTTTATTTTGACTAAGTCCGGGTCTTAAATGAGCATGTAGAAGTCCACTAACTTGCTTAACCTGAAATCATGTGAGAAAATAAAGTCAGCTAACGAATTAGCCGGTGAGTAATCACAGTTTTGTATATACATATAGATTGATTGATTGATTAAGAATAATCCAATTCACAAGGTAAAGTTAAGACTTATATTACAATAGCGAAGCATATAGATAAACCGACACAATATAAACCCCTTGACTTGACACTTGCATATAATAGACTTGCACACAAACACCATAGATTGACTAATTGCCTCTGACACAATCACCACTCGTAAGCCATGTGGGGTGGGTTATCCAAACCAGTAGATCTACTATTGATACACAATCACCACTCTACTATTCATATGTGGTGGGTTATCCAAACCAGTAAATCTACCATTGATGCCAGGATTGATTGATTAAATTAGGGTTTTACTGTCGTCCAGTTTATCATAGTATGTTCACATAGTTGCAAGTAATAACATAACCAGTCTTGAATTTAATTTAGAATGAAATAACAATAGAATATCATGATTGAATATACTGTATCACATGATTTCCCCTAATAAGAAATAATATAAAAAGGGGTATGAATACTCATTTGATTGATGAGATTTGAATTTGAACGTGATAGATTAGACACCTACGATTTCCTTATGATTAACCTAAGGAACGGTGCCTCGAATTAGAATAATAGTGATTTGAGAATTGGAAATGTATTAGGGTTTCCATTGGGTTTTTAATTTATTTTGTTTGAATATCCTGAAATACATAAAATGAATTTATTGATATAATTATGTTTAGAATTTAATAAAAATGTGTCAATACGCATAATCGTTTGATTTATTGTTAAAGTGTGGAAAAACAAATAATTAATTTTATTAATTAATTATATGATATAATTAATTAAAATATTTAATTATTTAAGTAACACAAAACGACTTTTTGTAAATAATCTGTGAATCTATAAAACATATATAATTGTAATTATCTTGAATAATTAAAAGTAATATAGTGTCCAATAATAATTTAATAAATTAAATTATTATTAAAAGTTCACTTTTATAGAAATAATTTTATAATATTTGTAATTTTATTTATTTAAAACATTTAATAAAATAAATAAATTGTTAAAATAAATTTCAGAAAATAATTGGGTGGTTTTAAAAATATTTAATGTTTGTAAAAACATTTTTATAATTTTTACAAATTGTTTCATAATTTTTAAAGGCTTAAAAAGCTTTAAAAAATGAGTGTAGGTGCCCGGGTCGAACCCGGGACCTCTTGTTTGTCAGGGGAGCGTTGTACCGGTGGAACAAAGGCCTAAGCCGCGTTAGAAATCAGTGTTTAATTGTTTTAAATCAAATTAACCAAAATCCCAAAATCCTTCGAGCCCTAGGTTCGAATCCTCACCCAATTGAAGCTCAATTTGATTTCGATAGTGTTTGTAATCATGGAGCTTTTGTTCCCCATGAAAACCGATTGTGTGGGTGTGTAGAATTTACCCTTATGATGATGAATTGATGTTGAACACAACAAGAACAGTCGCGACCGTGGTGCTCAATGGATTAATGGGTAATTGTTGATGATAATCAAATTAAATTGGTAGGAAGCTTCGGATGATGATCTGGAACAAAGCCCCTTATCAATTTATGTTAAAATCGACTGGAGATGAGGTTTAAAGTGAGTTGCAGGTCGACGGTTTTGAGGTGATCAATGGTGGTGTTTTTGATTGTTTTGAATGAGATTGAGTTCAGAGGATGATTATAAATGATCCATAGTCCATTATTGCGGGATTACTTTGAATATTAAAAATGTGTAGTGCGATCGATCGAGGATCTTGGCCGACAAACACACGGGAAGGCAGCGAGGGAAAGATAGGGGTGGGGTTGGGTGTTTACTTAATTTACATAAATGGTTCCTGTGGTTTGTAAAGATTTACAAATGATGTTTAAAGTTTAGATTTAGTTTTAAATGAGTCACAATTTAACCCCTGAAATTTGAAGGGTTATTATTTTATGTACAAAGGTTTATAATTAAACTTATATTTCCATTATTATTATTCTTATTATTATTAGTTATTAACATTATTATTATTATTATTATTATTATTATTATTATTATGATTATTGAATTTTTTTTTGAATTAACATCAACGTATTGTTTACAAAATTAACTATTTTTTATCGAAATACGCGATGTTACAGTCTCCCCTGCTTTAGGAAATTTCGTCCCGAAATTTTAATCATGAGGAGGCTGAAACGAAAAGATGAGGATACTGGAATTTCATTTGGTCCTCACGTTCCCAGGTGAACTCTGGGCCACGTTTAGATTCTCAGCGGACTCTGACAATAGGTATCCGGCTACGTTTGAGTTGTTTGACTTCCCGATCCATAATTTCCACAGGTTTCTCAATAAAGTGTATAGATTCATCAATCTGGACTTCGTCGAGTGGAATGTGGAGATTTTCATTGGCAAGACATTTCTTGAGATTTGAAACATGAAACGTCGGATGTATATTGCTGAGTTCTTGGGGTAGTTCAAGCTTGTAGGCCACCTTTCCAATTCGCTCGAGCACTTTGAATGGACCCACGTAACGAGTGCTAGCTTCCATCTCTTTCCAAAGCGAATCACTCCCTTCCAAGGTGATACCTTAAGAAGTACGAGATCACCGACATTGTATTCCATGGGCTTACGTCTTTTGTCAGCATAATGCTTTTGACGATTTCTAGCAGCGACCAAGTTATCACGGATCTTATGAATTTTGTCGGTTGTTTCTTGTATCAATTCCGGACCAGTAATTTGTGATTCACCAACTTCAGACCAACAGATGGGAGATCGACACTTTCGGCCATACAAGGCCTTAGATGGTGCCATCTGGATGCTGGTATGGTAACTGTTATTTTAAGAGAATTCGATCAACGGAAGATGAGAATCCCACGAGCCACTGAAATCAATGACACAAGCCCGGAGCATATCCTCGAGGGTTTGTATCGTTCTTTCAGTCTGACCGTCGGTTCGCGGATGATAGGATGTGCTAAGATTCAGTTGAGTTTCGAGAGCTGATTGGAGACTTTTCCAGAAACGAGAGATGAAGCGACCATCGCGATCAGAGTAATATCTAAAGGTACACCATGCCGACTGACTATTTCATTGATGTAAATACAAGCCAATTTCTCGACCCGGTATTCCTCACGAATTGGTATATAATGAGCCGACTTAGTTAATCGATCAACGATGATCCAGATACTATCGTGACCACTAGCGGTATGAGGCAGTTTGGTGATGAAAAGTTAAACAGGAGATTCACGGGAACACGTAGGTTAGGTTTTGTCATATGTAAAGGTAAGACACTTGGACACATGCCAAGTTAGGTCTTTTCTTTTATGCCAAACCCCATGACTACAAGTTACGAAGGTTTATGAACCATTATATTCACATCGCAATGAGGATAATAACGAGTCTTATTGTTCAAAATCAAGTTAGAATTTCAATGATTTTCAAGGTTAAAGATTCAAAAACGATTCAAGAAATGACACAAACAATAAGATAGGTATTTGTAAACATGTTTTGGAAGATAACAAATTTCCAAAGGTAGATTGCATACGTAATTCATCAAACCCATAAGTATAGTTGAGAACATTCGTATGACTAGAAAGACATAATCACAAGTTGATAATATCTTTATTTGACAAAAGATTGTTTAGGAAGACTACCATAATGTAATCAGGTGTTTTGATGATAACTCACAATAAAAGTCGATAGATAAGGAATAAATGGTTTGATGTAGCTAGATTGAGTCAAAACATGAAATAAAGGAAAAGAAATTGATTTAAGAATTTACATGCTCCAAGCTTGGAATCAAAATCAACCTAAAGCGATCGGGTCTCTTTTCAAGTTCAGAGATCATGCTTTGGCTTGATAGGTCAAAACACTAACGTTATTTCACCCTTCAAGTTACTACATGCTTATCGTCACTTGATTACAACCATGGTAAGTTGAAGATCAAGAAATGAGAATAGTCATCAAGGTGTGGTTTTCACTCCTAACTTGATGGTGTACTCTCAAGGTTTGACCACTAACTTACCAAACAAAAAGTTTGATCCCAACTCATTGTTGAGGATCCATAGAAATAAGACGAGGTGACTTACCATTAAGGTAAGGGAAATCACTCCTATCTTAACGATAAAGTTTTACAAAAACAAAATATAACAAGATGAACTTCTTCATCAAAATCCAGAATTCACTCCTACTTTGATGAGGTCGTTTCATTTGAGAAAATACCATCCATGAAAATGAAAGGATCATCAAGGTATGGAATTCATGCCTATCTTGATGATATAACAACAAGAAAACAATCGAAGATTGACATTTGTCACTAAAGTACGGGTTTCAATCCTATTTTGGTGAGATCATGTCATTTGTGAAATGTAAGTTCCGATGAAAATAATTGAAGTCAGTCCTCAAGATAAGGAAATCACCCTAATCCAGATGATGAAATTTCGTAAAACACAATTGGAAACCATTTACCAAAACGAATAGAGAATCATCAAAGAAAGGGAATCACCCCTGTTTTGATGAGTTAGAATTGTTTAGGAGGTACGATTGTTCTTAGTCATAGGTTGACTTGCAAACTCTTGCATCTCCCATGGTGCAAGCGGTACGAAGTTTGACTTAACAACGAAAGGAAATAATATCAATTAGAAATTCGGAAAATTTCAAGTTACATCAGTGTAACAAAGGAAAAATCATGCTTAAGATCAAAGTTCGAGATAGCAGAATTCGTTATGATAGTGTTCAAATCTTGAATAATTTAAATCAGGGAGACAAAATCAAGGACAAGAATGATTCGACATCACCATGAGATGTTCCAAGTGTAGACGTTCGGTCCACAAACCGAAACGTATACGTTGACTGATCAAAGTATTCTGTCCAACACAACCTTATTGAAGACATGCGTACCTATAAGCAGATACTCATCCCGAGGGTTCCCAGGTAAGGTAGACAGATCCATCGGTTGATTTGGATTTATACGAATGCATTGCCTAGACAGAACATCCCAAGATACAGGCATCCCACTCTTCCAGCATAGCATGTTTCAAGTTGTAAGACACAGACTTTGAAGAATTTGAAAACCATGAATAACAATCGAGTTTTGGAGTTTGAAATCACTTGAATTAGGCATATAATGCCTTAGAATATGATTTAAGATTCGTGTGTACATTGATAAGATTCAAAGTATAAGAAGAATCACATAAGGCATATAATCACATAATCAAGTATAAACGTGTAAGGCACATAAAATCCTATCTAAGCATATAAAATACATGAGAGGACTCATGTGTAAGGGTACTTAGTTATAGTCTAGGTCATTCCGTTTCTAATAATCTAATTCCCCATAACCATGGCTCTGATACCAATCTGTCACACCCCGACCGACGGTGGAATCATCGGAGCGGACTAGGGAATGATTGATTGTTCATAACACATGATTGTCTAACGGTGTAAATAATATTAAAATCAGATTACAAGATAGCATGAGTTTCACATATGCAAATACAACAACTGAAATCACATATAGTAATTGTCTTTTATTTTGACTAAGTCTGGGTCTTAAATGAGCATGTAGAAGTCCACTAACTTGCTTAACCTGAAATCATGTAAGAAAATAAAGTCAGCTAACGAATTAGCTGGTGAGTAATCACAGTTTTGTATATACATATAAATTGATTGATTGATTGAGAATAATCCAATTCACAAGGTAACGTTAAGACTTATATTGTAATAGCAAAGCATATAGATAACCGACACAATATAAACCCCTTGACTTGACACTTGCATATATAGACTTGCACACAACACCATAGATTGACTAATTGCCTCTGGCACAATCACCACTCGTAAGCCATGTGGGGTGGGTTATCCAAACCAGTAGATCTACCATTGATACACAATCACCACTCGACTATTCATATGGGGTGGGTTATCCAAACCAGTAGATCTACCATTGATACCAGGATTGATTGATTGAATTAGGGTTTTACTGTCGTCCAGTTTATCATAGTATGTTCACATATTTGCAAGTAATAACATAACCTGTCTTGAGTTGAATTTAGAATAAAATAACAATAGAATATCATGATTGAATATATTGTATCATATGATTTCCCCCAATAAGAAATGATATAAAAAGGGGTATGAATACTCACTTGATTGATGAGATTTGAATTTGAACGTGATAGATTAGACACCTACGATTTCCTTATGATTAACCTAAGGAAAGGTGCCTCGAATTAGAATAATGGTGATTTGAGAATTGGGAATGTATTAGGGTTTCCATTGGGTTTTTAATTTATTTAGTTTGAATATCCTGAAATACATAAAATGAATTTATTGATAGTAATTATGTTTAGAATTTAATAAAAATGTGTCAATACGCATAATCGTTTGATTTATTGTTAAAGTGTGGAAAAACAAATAATTAATTTTATTAATTAATTATATGATATAATTAATTAAAATATTTAATTATTTAAGTAACACAAAACGACTTTTTGTAAATAATCTGTGAATCTATAAAACATATATAATTGTAATTATCTTGAATAATTAAAAGTAATATAGTGTCCAATAATAATTTAATAAATTAAATTATTATTAAAAGTTCACTTTTATAGAAATAATTTTGTAATATTTGTAATTTTATTTATTTAAAACATTTAATAAAATAAATAAATTGTTAAAATAAATTTAAGAAAATAATTGGGTGGTTTTAAAAATATTTAATGTTTGTAAAACATTTTTATAATTTTTACAATTTTTTTCATAATTTTTAAAGGCTTAAAAAGCTTTTAAAAAAATGAGTGTAGGTGCCCGGGGTCGAACCCGGGACCTCTTATTTGTCAGGGGAGCGTTGTATCGGTGGAACAAAGGCCTAAGCCGCGTTAGAAATCAGTGTTTAATTGTTTTAAATCAAATTAACCAAAACCCCAAAATCCATTCGAGCCCTAGGTTCGAATCCTCACCCAATTGAAGCTCAATTCAATTTTGATAGTGTCTGTAATCATGGGGCTTTTGTTCTCCATGAAAAACCGAGTGTATGGGTGTGTAGAATTTACCCTTATGATGATGAATTGATGTTGAACACAACAAGAACAGTCGCGACCGTGGTGCTCAATGGATTAATGGGTAATTGTTGATGATAATCAAATTAAATTGGTAGGAAGCTTCGGATGATGATCTGGAAACAAAGCCCCTTATCAATTTATGTTAAAATCGACTGGAGATGAGGTTTAAAGTGAGTTGCAGGTCGACGGTTTTGAGGTGATCAATGGTGGTGTTTTTGATTGTTTTGAATGAGATTGAGTTCAGAGGATGACTATAAACGATCCATAATCCATTATTGCGGGATTACTTTGAATATTAAAAATGTGTAGTGCGATCGATCGAGGATCTTGGCTGACAAACACACGGGAAGGGAGCGAGGGAAAGATGGGGGTGGGGTTGGGTGTTTACTTAATTTACATAAATGGTCCCTGTGGTTTGTAAAGATTTACAAATGATGTTTAAAGTTTAGATTTAGTTTTAAATGAGTTACAATTTAACCCCTGAAATTTGAAGGGTTATTATTTTATGTACAAAGGTCAAAGGAATATCTTTTGGTGATTTTATAAAATATCAACTTATAATGTTAAAGAATAATTAGTAAATAATTAATGGTCAAGGAATAATTAATTTGGAAAATTAATTCGTTAGTGTTTCTTTTGACAATTCGAACCGCTTTATGTTTGATAAAAAAATAGTTTATAAACTTTAAAATTTACAAATAAATTTAAGATTCTTTGTCAAATAATTTCAATAATTATTTAAAGTATGAAGATTTAATTATAACTAGAGGCAGCGTTTGGTTCCATAATGATTTATTAATTTAAACCATGATTTAAAAAGAATCCATTTTATAAGAAATATTAAAAAATAATCTTTGTTATATTGTTTTTTTAATTTAAAGAAAAATTGCAGAAAATAATTTTGATAGTTTAAGAATAAACAGAGTTTATAAAAATGATTTTTATAATTTTTAGGAATTTTCTATAACTTTTTTAAAGCCCAAAATGCCTTAAAAAATAGTTGAGGGTGCCCGGGGTCGAACCCGGGACCTCATGGATTGCAAGTGAGTGGGGAACCAGTGAACCATGGCATACAACCGCGATTATCCCCGGTTTCCAAATCTTTTAAACACAAACACCAAATAACCCCCAAATCCTAAGAACCCTAGAACGAAATCGAACAAATTGATCTCCAATTCGATTCTGTTAACGTTGATAAACATGGGGCTTTTGTTCCCTATGTAAAATCGAATGTATAGGTATGTTTAATTACCCGTATGATGATGGATTGAAGATGAACTCAATGAAGAACAGGTCGCGATGAAAACCCGATCTTGAATCGATGTGTACGTGTGTGTTTGATCAAATTGGAGTTGCAGGGAGTTTAGGTGAGTGTAAAGGAGCGTTTGCCCTCTATTTATCGGGGTAATTTGATGTTAAACTACTCGAACGGTTCCAACTTGATTGTCGGATGTTCAGGTCGATTTGGTATGTGATTGTACCTATTTTTGTTAAATTGATGCTTTGATTGGTATTATAAGGGTGATTATGCGATTCTAGGTTGTTAATTGACTCGATGTTTCCACTAAATTTTGATTCGATTTTTAGTGGGGCAGTTCTAGATCGCACTATCGATTCAAATTTTAAATTGTTTTGGGGCATGAGTTCGAATCTTCCATGTGATACTGTCGGGGATGTTTAATTGGGTTGAATTCGATTAATTTTGAGTGTTGTGGGTCGCCGGAGGTGGCCGGAATGTGGCCGGAGAGGGGGAGGGTCGACGGGGATGGGGGGCTGGGTTTTAAACAATTTTACACATTTGGTCCCTGAGGTTTCCAGCAATTTCCAAATGAAATCTAAAGTTCTGTTTTTAGTTTTTAACTAAATTACAGTTTAGCCCCTGTGGTTTACATTGTTATCATTTTATGCTAAAGTTTTATAAACAAGTTTCTGTTGTTACACTTTAACCCAAAACTTTTAGGGTTAAGTTTTTTTTAATAATAAATTTTATTATTATTATATTTTTTTTTTGTTAAATCTAAGAAAAAAAACTCAAAAATATTGAAGTTATTTTATTTATTTTCAAATTCGATAACTAAGTTTTGAAATTACTAATATAATTTTATAATTTTTTTCTCATAAAATCATATTAATAACTATATGATTATAATGTGAATTAAATGACAATATTACTGCGCTCACATTGAAATAAATTCGATAACTAAGTTTTGAAATTACTAATATGATTTTATAATTTTTTTCTCATGAAATCATATTAATAACTATATGATTATAATGTGAATTAAATGACAATATTACTGCACTCACATTGAAATAAATTCCATTGGTTAACATAAACGGGTTCGGGTTTCATGTTGAAATGGGTCGGATGTTACAAAAACTGGTTCTAAGTCGAAACAACCTAGTTTTTGTAATATGAAACCTTTCAACACTATCATCACTTTTCAAAAAATCATCACAATTCTTGCAATTTTCTTAATTTTTACAATTTCCTACACAAACATTTACACAATAAATTCCGCCTCATGCGAGATCCACCTAATTTTGATCCATTGAATTATCAAATTCAAACCTAACAATCAGCCCCAAATCCAACGAGCCGACGAGTTGAGCGATGAAATCTTTCTTGCCACACATCGTTGGTGGCGGTGATGACAATGCTAGAGTAGTGGCGATACATTTGTGTTGACAATGGGTGCGGCAACAATGACAATGTGACTATTGTTTGGTGGTGACTGCTTGTAACGAAACGAGATACTCTAATTTATTTGGTTTTATTTTTTTTGTAATTTAAAAAAATCTTAAGTTTCTTTACATAATTTAAGAAATTATTTCTAGTTATGATATTGTTTATTTTCTAACCAAGTAGGTTAATCATTTGAATCCAGCTTATTTCAATAAAATAGATTATGAATGAAATATAGAATCCAACTATACGAAGTTACAGTAAACCAACCTCTTAGTAATTTCTTATATATATAGTTATATAATTACTAAAACGTGTTTGACACTAAGAAGTCATTAAAACTAATTTCCTATGAAATTTCCAAAACGTGCTTGACACTAAGAAAGTCCCCTAACTTTTTAATAAGAAAAGGTTTACTTTTACCCGAACTTTAATTTTAAACCGGTAACACGCCAAACTATTAAACTAGAACAAACTATAACATAATTACCATCATAAATAAAAAAATACACTACAACCTTGTCATTTTCCTTGCTTATTAGATGATTACATAAAATAATGGCATGAAAACTATATAATACTTATTATAAATACAAAGCTTAAACTTGAAGAAATCTCATGATCCAAATCTTATAACAACTAGATAGTTAAATCAAGGTTATATTATTTCCTTCATATAATTTTTAATCAAATTGAATAGTCTGTATTTTTTATGGATCAAATGAAATGTATTAAAATTGACAGAAGCGTACGTACAATATTAACACAATCCACCCTTCCGGCCTAGCGAACACCACTACGTCCACCATCGTCGTCCCCTCCACCACCACCACCACCACCACCACCACCTCGCCACCACCACCTCGCCACCACCACCTCACCTAGCCAGCGCCACCATCGCCGCTTTCGCCACCAACACTGCCATTGCCTACCATATATTTGGCTGGCACCACCACTACCATTGCCATTGTCGTAAAAACAAACATAACAAACGAACCTACTATATAATAACCTAATCTATTTTAAACAGAACTTGTTTCAACCTGTTCTAAACACATACAATACAATACAATAATTCCCAAAAGACATGAACTGATCATATGCTATATATATATATATATATATTATATATATTATATATATATATATATAGGATGAGGTTAAATTGAGAACTCATTGTTTTTGTAATAACCCTTTAACCTTTTGTGAGCCATTGATCTATAAAGTAAAAGTTGATCTAAGGGCCATAATTTTTTTTATTAAAATATTCATTGTTACAGGTTAGAGGATCCCTTTAAAGGGTATGGATGTAATTTGCCATTTGTCTTGTACTACTCATCGTACATACACAACCACCCCCTAAAAGTAAACATCACATCTATTAAATTCACAACCACCCCCATTTCAAATTTTACATTTTAGAGAACAAATTCTCACCCCCCATTTCAATAAACGCACCTTGACTTATCTTCCTCCCTGCAATTCTCGCACCACGTCGTTTGGTGCTCATCGGAAGAGGGTACATTGATATGGTGGTGGCGCAGCATGCCGATTGCCAACCACCCAACCCCCATCTGTAACACAGCTGTGGAGCTCCAGTACATGTGCAAACAGGAATCGGGAATCCAGACATGTCCATATCAATCCCATTAATCACCACATCGACGCTTTTGATTGTTTTTGCACGATGGCCAGACGAGTTCCCGTTTTGTTTTTGGTGTAGAATGGGTCCTTTTTGCTTTTTTCTATTTCTTGTCACCAGGGAGTCTCACCGCCGTTGTTGATCCTCTTTTTTTTCACAGAACCACCATCTCCATCACTGTTTCCAGCTCCATTACCGCCACTCACACCGCCAGTATCTTTACCAACAACTACATTGTCTTCTACAGGTATATTCATTACAGGATCTTTCGACAAGCCAAAGCGGCGGTACCATGTGGATTGAATGGGAGGTTGAAGAACTGGGAATGACCGAATAATTAGTGTTTCCAGGTAGCATATGCAGAAGTCTTAACCCAACTTGCTACCAATTGTTCACACTGTCGATGTGTTTTACTTAGTTCTTCCTTCTACGTCTGTGAACCCTAAAAAAGTGATTTTGTGTTGTTATGTAATCAGCGTGCTGTTATGTGAAAACGTCAACATTTTGTTAGACAAAACTCCAAACTTTTTTTGTTTGCAGAAAGCCGACCCGTGTATGTTTGTGTTAATGCCTCTTTATTGTTTAATAAAAGTAACTGAAGATTGAAATTGGGGGTTTTAAAATATACTTGATTGTTTAGTTGTAAGGGTGGGGGTTTTATTTTGGGAATTTAAAAGAGTATGAATAGCCGGTACAAAAATGATCTAACGTATTCATGGACATGTTTTTTTGTATATATGTATAGGTTTGTAGTTTATGTAGTTATAAATGTTTCATAAGCCAAAAGTTTTCTTAAAAAATGGAAGAAAGATTAGTCAACGCCCTAATACGTTGAGTTTGGCTGAAATTAGAATCCGGTTTTATTTAAAGGGAGTAGTCATGTTAGTTTTTGTTTTCTGAATTCACTGTAATATTAATTATAATTATGTAAGAACATGTAACTACATGTAATAACATGTAACTACATGTACTAACATGTAGGAGAAAGATTAGTCAACGCCCTAATACGTTCAACTCTGTATCTTTGCACACAGGCATTATAGTTAACTTAGTATTATAATGAAAGAAAATGTGTACCCATTGTACGACTCAATCCAACTCTCTTCCTGCATATGTAAAAAATATAATCTGCTGTTTAGAGTCAAACAAAACTGATGTGGTTAGTATAATTTTTATAGTGTAACATATTGTAGCATGATGTAAGAACATGTAAGATTTAGAGCAGGGACCATTATATGGTGTTGAAGATGTAGCTGAAGTTAATTTAACAGCACCTCAAGGCATTCGAAACAATGGATATGGCACCAAACGACGATTAATTGGACCGGGGGAGAAAGCTATCGTGAAGAGTCTGAGAAGCCAAGAGTGTGCAAAATATGTAACGAGTACACGCACTATGATTTTAGGAACTGCCACATAAAGGTTAAGGCTGGAACTGCCGACCCAACCCTCTAGGTTTGGGAGACACATGTACTGTATTTTTTGGTTACCACTATGTTTTATGGGTAACGTAAAGTGTTCTCATATTGCATTGACATTATAATATTTTGGTAAACGTTGTAGTACGGTTGTTTGTTATGTTAGATCATTATGTTTCTTCGCCATATGTTTTTTGGTTACCCTGTAGTCTGGTGTGGGGTAACAGCATACATATACATATGGTATTCCAGACTTTGTAACAACCATCTTTCTCATTTTGATGTTATGTGTTTATGTGTTTTTTTTTGTCTCCTGAAAGAATGTGAATGCAGTAAAAGAATTTTCTGGAAACAGTTAAGCTTTTTTCTTTTATATGTGATTTTTTACATGTAATTACATGAAGTTACATGTTATTACATATTGTTGCACATTTTGTAAAAACTCAAAATAACTCTCTGTAAGCTTATAAAACCATGTGTAATAATGTGCAACAAAATGCGTCAACATGTAATAACATATAATAATCAAAAACAGGTTTAAAATTTTTAATTAGCACTAACATTTTCCCCCCCAGTACACATCACATAATCAGATGAAATAACCAAATGTAACTTAACACTTATTAACGTGATTTTTGGTAAAACTTTCATGTAAGTTGATGTAAGTTTGACTGTGACTTACATAGGTTGTTATATATTTGAAAAAGGCAATATGTATCAAACAGTATGTAAATGTGCTTGTGACTTACATAAGTTGTTGTATAAATGTAAGTTGCATATTTTGACTTACATAATGTACGTTAGTGTATACTATAGGACAATATATATATGGTATGATTAAAGGACATCCCTACAAAATTAAAATAAATGTTACATGCACTTACATGTGTTGGGGGCCCAAAACAAAGCGTTCCTTAATTAAAAATAAACAAAAGAAAGAAACCTACTTATGTAGTAAAAATACAGAAAATATTCATGGAACACATGAAACATTTACATGCTCACATTAGCTAGTTCTAACTTTAATTTCGTTATTTAATTTTAAAATATGATGTGTACAGTCGAAGAAATCTTAGTGCTAACTGAAAATTGGATCCTCTAACATGCTATAGCATGATGTAATAGCATGTAACAATTTTATTAGATTGTTTTAAATCCGTTATTACATAATGTTAATATGGTTACAACATTGTTACAAATTATTAGTGTGTTTACACATGGGTTGCACATTTCTACATTGTTGCACTTTGTTACATTGACCCCCCTGAAACACAAAGTTTCTTCTTACACATTACTGAAAAACAAAAAAATTGTGGTTGCATGTTACTACACATTGTTACGTTTTGTACCAATCTGTCCAAACCGAGTGGGTCCATAAAAAGTGAATGTAATAAATTGTTTTAAATCCATTATTACAGAGTGTTACTATGGTAACACATTGTTACATATTATTACACAATGTTACATTCTACCAATCTAGCAATAACTGTTCACACCGCCTTGGTTGCACATTTTTACACTGAAAAAATAAAGTTTCTTGTTTTCATATTATTGCACATTTTTAGGGTGTTTACACAAAGATTCACTGAAAAAACAAAAAAATGTTATTACAGGTGGAGTACAACATTTAAGATATAATGTAATATAACATGTAATTTAATTGTAATGTAATATGATGACATGCAATGTAAGTAAATATATTGTAATGTGATGTAAGTTACTGTAATGTAATGTAATAACTTAATGTATCTAAAGTCATAAAGTCATGTTAGAAGCGCAACTTATATTCTTTGTTATGTAACAAGTACATTAGCGTAGTTTAATTACTTTACTTATAACATTTTCAATGTTTTAATAAGTACTCAATTCTTACGTGTATGGATTTTTTACACTAGTATAAATATGATTACCTTCTTGTTTTAATTATTGTAATATAACTTATGCTCATGCATGTTCATCTACAGCTTGCACTAGTACATGTACGACTTGCATTATGCAGGTACCATGTTCATACAATTAAAAATCTGCTTACCTGTTTTTTACAACTAAAAGGGTGAGAGTTTATACAAACTTATTACAATATAAATGTCTATTATAGTAACATAAATAAGTAACAAAAAAACCAACACACTAAAAACCAATACTCTACAACAGCCCAAATCTTTATCTCCTTTAATCAAAGTTAGAAAGGATAAAGACTACACTAACAAAATCAACATAAAACATAAATCAAAGAATAATGACCAACAACTGTCGTCTCCACAGTACCAACACCAAATCAGAATATAAAGATTAGATCGATAACATTGTCAGCTCCACCATACCCATACCAAAATTTGATTTGATGAATATGATAACCAATAACCGGTGGATACTACACAATGAACCATATGAGGAAATCATATAAAGAAGTATACGCAAACATAAAAGATGAACAATGACAAAATCAACAAAAACAGAAGACGGATATAATGACTTAATTAACTTGATCATTCAATTAGGGTGCAATTGTTCTACTATAATTGATGATGGTTGATGAGGCTGTCTCAGGTTCGATTAGGTTGTTCTTCTGTTTCGATAAGGTACCATTGTTATTCAAAACAGTGAGATGCGAGAGAACCAACGGAAACATACCAATGGCATTAGCACTTTGCAAATCAATAACTACAAACAAACCCACCGCCCAGTTCGAAGCAAGTAACTCCTGTCCAATGATAGGGGGTGTATAGTGATGATATTATTCCAAAAGACAAAAACCATCAGAGTAATCAAAGCAAGCTTTAGTTTTCTTAGATTCCGACCTTCTTGATTCAAAAAAGAGCAAAAGGCACCATGAACAAGAGAACAAATCAAGATTGAGTGGCGTCTTTCATTTGTTGACTTCTTTCAAGAAATGCTTTTAAAGAAATAAATGTGATAGTGGATGTAATTATGAGAGAGATAGAGAAAGTTAAAAAAAGTAATTAAAAAGTACTAAAAGTACTACTAACATTTATTGCAAGTCTGCAACTAAGGGTGTGGTGTAAGATGTAAATGACAAAAATACCCTTTCTTGTTTGAAAAATGATGGATGACATGGCAGATAACAATTGGTTGAAAGAGTTAATAAGTTCTTACAATTAGTGAGGGTTAGCATGTGATCTCATTCCTATATATATATATATATATATATATGTATATATCACAATTTTCACGTTAAAAACTCACTTTGCTACCAGTACCTATCGTGATGATAAAGTCATTTCAAGCATTGACTTTATTCCCGTTGACTTTCACTTATCATTGTACATCTAGCACTAGTTGTACTATAACACTCTTTATTTATTTCATTTACCGTTAAACCCCCTCGATCCCTTTCATTTCATTTGCATTCTATAGATTTTGCATCACGTTTATGTAAATAATATTTACTCATCCTCACATTAATCCAAAGACTTACAAAACCGAAATCCAAAATCTACAACAACAAAAAAAAAAAAAAAAAAAAAAAAATATAAAAAAAAAGTAAAAAAGAAATAAATTTACATGTATAATTTCAAATAGCAATTCCCGCGGTTCCACTACTCCTACTCCAAAGCTTCAACTCATTCTGAAACGGCGTCAAATTCAGATCCAAACACAGCCCTCTCCGGCCACCGTCGACCGCCTCCACCACCACGGCCTTCGCCGGAATATTCTTCTCCGGCTGACTATCCCGGTGGCGCCTCATGTGACCACCCAACGCCTGCCCAAGCTCAAACTCCAATCCACATATCGAACATTCATGCGTCTTCGCCTTTGGCGGCGAATCGTCCATCGATTTCACCTTTTTATGGCTCGTCCGGTGGCCCCCGAGCGCTTGAAACGACGAGAACTGCTTGTTGCACGTCTTGCAATGGAAAACCCGACCCGAATCCGATCCCGATCGGCTCACACGGTTCAGGAGCATCAAACAGTTCGCCATAGCTAAGCTCTCGATCTCCCCATCATCGTTCCAGTTTCGCTTCATATCAGTAATTAAGTTATGAATTAGATATGATTGTAAGATATTTAATATGTAAATTGTTCTTATGTTAATCAATTGCTATTGGTGATCGCATATTTATAGTATATGGATCCCACGAACGTACACGCATGTATCATCGTGTGCTCATATGTGACGGTAGGTGGTTATAGTGACGGTGGCGCTCGTCAGCTATGACGAAACTTCGACTTTTGTTTCTAGAATTTGAGAGCATTGACTTTTTAGTCAAAGTCCGCCCAACCTGGATAAAATTATCAAACAAATCTCACTTCACTGGTTAATGTATATCTATATACATATATTTTTACAGTAACAAGTAAGTCATATATTGCATTTAATTTTAACACTGCATATATGTAATAAGTAACAGATCGAGTAGTTTAATTTGTAATCGAAATTAAATGTTGTGATCGATGACATATTAATTTATGGTATTCTACTTGATAAATTGGTCGGAGCCAAAGTTGAGTTAGTTGGTCATTTGCATGAGTTTCTAGATGGGGTTCATATCACGCCAATTCATGTTCTAGATGGGGTGTGTATATATATATTTTAAGATAATAATAGTTAGAGATTTTGAAAAATCAGTGAGATATATGGTCTACGTGGGTCGACCTTCGTCGACACATCCAGCGTCAGATCCTTCATGGATAGTGGGCTCGATGAAAGATCGATAGGGTGGGAATTGGTATAGGGTTGTTTTTTTATTTTTTTTAGAGTATTTTTACAATTAGTTGGAGGCGCGCGACGGCATGTTAAAATTAATAAATAAAGGTGGCGATGTTACGATTGCAAGTCTAATGATTTTAGTAGATGTAAAAGAGATGGTGCGTGTGTGTTTACGGGGATAAATTAAAAGAGTGACGATGATATTAAAATATAAGCATGTTTAATGTTTGTGAAATATAAAATCGTTAAGACTATATGTAATTTGGTGTGGACACGTTGCCACATTACCCTATCACGCTAGGCGCCATCCCTTGGCTTAATTGATAGGGTTGCCATTGAGTTTGATCATAATTGAACGACAGTAGATGGTGAGTTTGACGACCCCTCGTTCCACGAACCTGCTATTGGAAAACAATTTTTTTTTTGATAAAAAACTTTACAAAATTAATTTAAATCTTAACTTATAAAATTCATACACATATATAAAATTTTCACTATAGTTTCATACTACTCTCCACTTTCAACAACTTTTTTTTCTACTCTCGAGAAGCAAATTTCTGGATTACATAATAAAAAAAAATGATCGCCTTAGATCCGACAGTGTTGAATATATTTTGGGAAAAAAATTAATGTAATATATATTGTTAAGTTTGAAGTATTTTTTTTCATTATTTAAATGTTTATAAAAACAATTTTAACATGAATATTTCTTTAACGTTTATTCATATCTTATTTTTTTGAAAGATAAAAATAATTAAAAGTACTTTTCTAAAAATAAAATGAATATAAATAAATAATTAATGATTAAGTTATCTATGCAATACACATAATGTGGGCATTTTTATTATTTAAAAATTTAGTATTTATGATTTAGTTTTGTTATTGAATGAATGACATATTAATTCTTATATAATTCTTATAATTTAATTTATTTTGTTATTTAATAAATATTATTTAATAAATGCCATTTTTGCTATTATATATTATGTAAAATCTACATTAAAGATTATATGAATTAAAAAAAAAGATATATAAAAAAATTCAAGGACAAAAAGTTATTACATGTTTTCTAAGATTTTATTTCAAAACTGAGTTAATTAAACTGCCTAATATCAATCTAGGTGTTGTGTTCCTTATCACATTGCGCGGGCTTCAAACTAGTTATTACGAATGCATCACTATCAATAATTAATGGTACATTATCGGTACCATATTAGTACTTGGTAAAAAACATATGCTCATATCTAGTAAGAAGCCTGGTTTCAACGAACTAGTTTAGCTTCGAATCCTATCGGCGACATCATTTTCTTTTTGCCTAGTATCCCCCCTTTATCTGTAACATCTTGTAATTTTGAATTAATTTAAAGTTAGTTTTGCTAATAATAAATAATAAATTAATAATAATAATAATAATAATAATAGCTAATTACAAAAAAATAATAATAATAACAATAATAATAACTAATAATATAATAATAATAACTAATAATAATAGTAATAATAATACTAATTTAATTATAAAAAATATAACCATAATGTTAATGGAAATAATAATATTAATAATAATAATAATAATAATAATAATAATAATAATAATAATAATAATAATAATAAAACCAAAACTTAGAATTAAAGTGCAGGGGTCGTTTTGACATTTTGGAAACTTAGAATAAATATCTAATTCATAAAATAACGAAGTATGAAAGTACAGGGACCATTGTTGTAAATATTTCAAACACCCAACCCCTTCCCCGTCGATCCCTCGCCGCCGGCCACCGAACTCCGGCGAGGCCACCACACCCAAACCAGTTGATTTTAAACAAATTAAACGCTCCTGACAGCCTCATGTGCAAGATTCGAACGCATGCCTATAGTTTAATTTGAAATCTAAGTGCGATTCAATCTCTGTTTTCTCTCTACGCGATGTCGACAGCTTTAGCAGTCCATCGATCGCACTACATATTAAATTAAGCCGATTAAACACGCACAAACAATCTTATATCTAATCCTAATCTGTTGATAAACTTAATTGCATCAAAACAACCAAAGACACTCCTCTCGAACATCCACTCGTCGTGAACTTGCAACTCAATCAACAACTACCTTCCGAGCAATTTCAGCTTCAATTGATAAAGGGCTTTCCATCCTTGAGACCATTCGGAGCTACCTATGCAACTAATTTGATTATCATCCTCATTTGAACATCGAACCAATTCCTCCCCTGCCGCGGCCTGTTCTTGAGATCCTTCTCATCAAATCGAACTCAATACAGGTAAGTAAACATACCATTGTATTCGTTAAACCATGGGGAATAAAAGCCCTATGATCTTCGGTATTAACAACAACGAATTGGCGTTCGATTTGGACCCAAACGAACCTAGGGTTCATCCGGATTGGGGATAGTTTGTTAATACTGCATTTAAGATTTAAGAATCAACATATGCCGCGGCCACGACCTTTGGTTCACCGGTTACACACATTGCATCTCACAGTGGAGGTCCCGGGTTCGAACCCGGCAACCCCCATATTTTTTTAAAAAGGCCTTTTTGGCCCTTAAAAATTGTATAAAAATTCTAAAAAATTATTGAAACCAGTTTTATAAACTTTAAATATTTTTTTTACATCAAACCAATTTCTGCAAATTTAATTCTTATAATATCTTAATATTTTATTTTATTTATTAAAACAAATAATAAAACTAGTTAAATAATTTATAAGATAGGCTTTAAAAGTTGTTTATCTTAACAAAACATTACAATTGGATTATTTTCATGTTTTAGTTATTAATTATTATTGTTTCAAATAATGAATAATTATTTGTCTCAAATAATAAATAATAAAAGTTTGTAGAAATTATATATTTTATAAATTTCATAAATCATTCTAAAATATTATTCTCTTATAAAATATACTAACTAAAGGTTAGATTAATAATTTGTTATTAATCAAAACGTTATTCCAATTAATCTTAAATAATTATAAAGTTTTATATATATTAAACTTATCAATTTTCATACTTAAAATTCATTCTTAAAATACTTAAACACACATATAAAATTCTCCTAATGGATCAAAACGCGAATAATTACTTTATAAATTTAATTACTCGACAAAACCTCACAATTCCAATTGAAACCCTAGTTCACGTTAAAACATTAAAGCTTATTATTAAGACTTTAACCTTGTGAATATATATTTACATATTTAGGTGCTTTATAACGATTTACGTTGGAACGACGCCTACTATTATTCTTATTAATCGTCATTATATACTTATTTGACAAGTGAGTTTTCCTTGCCCCCTTTTACTTTATTTCACACCATTTTGGGGTGAAACATGATACTTATACATTACACACTTATAAACGCTTGAGACTTGTAAGCACTTGCAATTCATCTTTATATCTTGTCATAGTTATTTGTATGTTGTAAGTGATTATATGAGATACATAGTTTGTTACAATCATTAACTATTGCTAGCCTGGCGACGTCTTAAATCTTTGGGCCTGACAAGCCTATTTGGTGCTAAAGTCGATGTATTGCCGACTCCTAGGAGCCGTATGCTTGTGCACTAGGGAACCAAATACACTTAGCCAATCTTATATACTTGTAATCAAGTCGAGGTTTGATTGTGAAGATATATGTTCTATAACCTTACTAGCTTATAACCTATGACACGAATTGCAACTTATAATCTTTTCATATTATGTATGAAAACATTGGAAACTCACCAACTATTTTTAGTTGACCTTTTATTTTTATCATGTTTCAGGTGACCCCCAAGTTTAAAGTGGTCTTTTGAAGCTTGCAATAAAACTAGGACGTGGACCTAGATAAATAAATGAAATGTTATGTTATGTTTTGATATTTGTTTGAATGTATTTCGTGATTGAGACTTATGTTTGTAATTCCTGTTGAAACTATTAATTTGATTATTTACATTTAAACATAGCGTTATGTGGCTGTGAACAATCTTATCCCTCACACCTCGACGATTCCGCCGTCAAGGTTGGGTGTGACATTATCAACCCTTCTTTTTGGTTTTATTTTGGTTGTTTTCTTTTATCTCAAATATATGATTCTGAAAACTAACATGATTGATTAAGACTAAATCTTAGGTTTATTAGAGTTTGACAACTTAACGTTTTGTTTTTGCATTTCTGATTTTGTTATTTTGGCCAGATGAAATAATTTTTTCACTTTTACAGCGGAGTATGCGCTAGGGTTTTAAGGCAGAATACGCTGTTGCGACATGTTTTTGTACATTTGTTGATGTCTTAAGGTTTTACGTTGGAATAACAACCATTGTGATGATTTTTGGTTTCCGCGTTTGATGTTTGGGTTTGTGGCGGAATTCCTCGGCCCACAAAGAAAAAAGCTAGTTTTGTGAAAAATGTTTATACTCTAATTAATTGCATATCATAATCACGCGATCCAAGACTAATAAACAATTTGTATAGTTCATATGAAACGAACAAAATGCGTACACATTCTTGTGTGTGATGATGTATGTATGTCTATAGTGAGTCTGTTTAAAGAAAATGCAAAGGTCTCTACTTTGTGTTGTGTAAAAGTAATGGAAGATTCCTGTTTCAATTTTTAATTATACACACCTACGTGTTTTGCCTTGTTGCCAATAATTAAAAGATACTGCAATATTTATTGTGATATACTAATTATCTTATTCGTATCAGGTGGGTAACACCTCAACTACATCCTTTTCTTAGACAAAGGACCAAAATTATACACACCTACGTGTGTTTTGCATGTGCGTCATCTAGTCATTTATGACTACCCATTCTTTGACGCGCATTGCCCGTTATTTTTTGCGCGTCATAAAATGTGCGTCATCTTCCGCGCGTCATATAAGGATGACGCGCGGATACGTGTCATCGATCATTTATGACTACCCCTTGCTTGACACGCATTTGCGCGTCATCTAACCCCAACGATGACGCGCAATGCGCGTCATCTATTGCAGTTTTTCTAGTAGTGCCACAATAACAAAATCACCAAAGGCAAACTTCATGCAACTATCGTTGGCATGACGACTCCTAAACAGCATATAACACCTCTACGGCTTTGGAACCACACGCCTTCTAGAGGCGTGCCACACATCCACCGAAGCAACAACGTACTCTAACCCTTTTATGGAAAGATCATCAACGACGTTTTGTGATGAGGGATTGAGGACTTTTGGTGGTGTCTGTTTGTGTTAGGTACATGACAAGGGGAGGCGAGTGTTATTTACTTATTTTGTAGCTGTCAAATGGGAAAAAAACCCGAGTGAAATCCAATTATTTTGGTTATAATATGTTTAAATATTAATAATTAAAATCACATATCTTATACATATAACTTTTTCAAGTTAGAGCACAAAGTTGATATTTTACAAAACCAGACGGACTATTAGTATATGTATTTTAATTTTCTTTATTAGTTTCATTTTTATTGCATATTTTTTACATTCTATGTTTTTATATATTAAAATTCTTTGCAGCATTTTCTAAAATGATTTTTATACGAGTAGTTTTTTCCCCTTGATTCAACGTTTTTGTTTCTTTTCAATTTTATGCTATACTTATAGGGTAGGGTAACAAAAAGCGAATCTATCAAGGTTAAAAAAGATTATAGCTTGAAATGTTTTTTATATTGTTTTTAAATGGGAGAACGTTTTGATCGTTATGTCGCATACGACATAATATTGTATCTAATATCTCATGTCATTGTATATAATATTTTTAGCATTGTGTTTTATATTTAGATCAATTCATGTTATTTTATCATTATGTTACATATTTGAAGTATACAATAATATTATTTCATTAATGTATTTTTAAGAACTAAATATTTAAAAAAACACAATGTATTTATTAAGGCACAATGACACATTCATCATTGTATTGTGTTTTTATATCATTTTATGTTATTTTATTATTATTTTTAATGTATCAGATAAATTAGTTGTTATTTTATTATTGTGTTTTACACATTAAAAGTACACGATGATATTAATTCATTTTTTTTTAAAACTCATCATTTTAAAAAAATATACAACTATGTTCTAGGAAAACAAAATGAAAAACATGAAAGACATAATAATGAGCAAAAGAACATAATGACGGGTACGAATAACAACGAGCTGAAAAAGTAATTTTTTAACTTTTGTATATATCGATAGTATACTCGTTTTAAAGATTAAAAAAACACTTGTTTTTATAGTGTTATTTTTATAAAATAATATTGTATGTAAAATTAATGAGTGTTTATAAAATAGGGGAACTTAAACAAAAGTTAATAAAAATGGCCATGATTAAAACACTATTTTAACAATTTTATCTATATAATTTGATTTTAACTATTGATTAAAATGATGAACAGTCAAAATCTTTCTTACATTTTTTCACATAAAATATTATTTTTATTTGAAACCTTACTATAATTATATATAAAAATTGATGTTTTATATTTTTATTTATTCTCTACTTATCTGTATTTAATCTTTTAATATACTTATTTCAGTTTCAAATAATATCTTCTTAATGTTTATATCAATTAGTTGGTATAGTAAATATTCTCTTAAAATTATTTAATAAGGCGGTAAATACACCCCTATATATTTCATGGTATATATCTTTCATTTATAATTTTTTAGAGGGACATGAGACACAAAATAAATCATAGTCTCAAATTTACACATCTATTCAATACTAGTTTTAGAAAACCCGTGTATTACACGGGTTAAATAAATAAAACATTAATATAATAAAACTTATGGAAAATAAAATGATATTTTAAAATAGGATATGACCGAAATTACGTAAAAGTAAGTATTATAAGTAATAAAACAGTGATATCAACATTTTATAATTTTGTTTTTAATTTTTTTAAAATAATATTTTGTTCTAAAACAAACCGTATAAAAATATCATTTTTTAAAATGTTTTATTATCATAACCCCTAAATTAAATTATTTTTGGTTTTTAAATAATTTACTTTTTAAAAATAGTAATTTTATAATATATCATATTTTTAACAAAGTTTGATATTTTAGAAAAAAATATTACTTATAAAAATTTATTTATTTTGAAATAACATTAATAACAAATATTTTTCTTAATTTATAAAAATATTTTAATCTAAAAAAATGTTAAATAATATTATTAGTAATTAAGGTAATTATTTAATAGGAGAGAGAGGCGAGAAAATTTTGGTAAGGAGAACTGTGGTGATAACACGTGTCATACCAAGTTACTCTTTATTATAATAGATAGATGATATTTAAGTTTAACCTCTTGGTAAGAATTTCCTTTTATAACAACTCGAGATCGCTAAGCCACAGACTCTTTCATCTTCATTTTCAGTTAGTCAAACACTAGTTAAATCAATATTTTTTATTTTATTAGAAAATGTTTTTTTTATAATATGATTGTTAAAAATATAAAAGTTTATACTCTTTTTTTTGTTGTCTCACTATTTTTTAATAATTTAGTAAAATCGTTTTTAATATGACATTTTATTGTAACAATTTTATTCAGAAATAAATCAATAATTGATCGGTAGAGTGTGAAAAGAGAGGAGGTAAACATAGAAAATTAGAGGTAACATGCAATGACCAATTTGATTCTTTTTGACACAAAAATAAGAGTAAATTAACAAGAGAAACATATCTCATCTTCTTTTTTGGCATGCATTAAGCTGTCACATAATTGATTTATTTTGACTCGACATATACATAACCACTGTGGTTTAATTCTGTATGTGACTCATAATTCATCCAAAAGGAAAGCCAAACCTGCCATCATTCATTGGAGTTAGCTCCTTTTGACCACTTTTCCTTCCTTTTATTTCATTTGTTCACCACCTCGTGTCTGTCTAAGTACAAGAAATTCAATATTTTATTTCATAAACGTAATCTAGAAAGCACGTTTATATAATACTAATTATTAACTTAGTTATGTATTATGGTTTGTACTTTATGTTTTATAAGTTGTATCTTATTTTGTTTTTTCTTTATTTTTTTAACCCTATAGTTTTCATCTTTTATATTTAACCCTAATAACTTTTTCATTTTTAATTTTGTCTCAATACTTTTTATCTCTTATAATTTTTTTGATTTATGTCTCGGACTAAAATTTTCTAGTTAACATACAGACACATATATGCGTATGTGGCTTAACGTTTTTACATCTATTTTTTTCTTTCACGATCATGTTGTGTAATACACTTCGTTCTAATTTATACACATTAACACACCACAACGCACATGCATGGTTTAAAGTTTTTATGTCTATTTTTTTATTCGGTTTTATTTCTTTTGTTTTACGAACTTTTTTGGTGTTGGTGGATGCTAACGACAGTGTGACATTGATATTATTTGACACGGTTTTACGCCCCCAACGCAATACGTGGGGTTAAATACTAGTTGTAAGGTGAAAAGCAGCATGACAATTGCTTTTGTGACATTTTCAAAAGGGGTCAACAGAAAATAATAGACTAAAAGGAATTGCATTTATATTGTATTTTGATTTTATGAACAAAACAACGATTACAATACCATAATAACTAAAGATCGACTCAAAACAAATACAACAAAATCTAAAAGCAACCCACTAAATCGAAACCAAACATCAAATACAAAATAACACCTCATACGAAGATGCTCTTCTCATATGCGTATTCCTCGGAGTAAAGACTGGCCAACACCTTTACAAGCCAAAACCGAAACCCACGTCTCAGAAGACACGAGCCCACAAACCATTACGAACACTCGTTGCCCAATACCACAAACACAAAAGACATAGTCCTCAATTAATTTTCAATAAAATTTTCATCAACCCTATCATCAGTTTATTAAAAACATCCTTACCTCCTTTCATCTTATATCCTAATGCGTTCCCCATATCAATAAAACAAGTTATCTCACTAATCAAAGAATTAATAACGATAATGGTCCTGCAGTCCTGCTATCAATAAGATGGTTTCGACCAGTCTGTTACCTTTAAGATAATAATCTTTGAGATGCTGACATTAAAATCACATTTAAATCTGTTTACATTAACGAGAGTGGAAGTAATTACA